>CAUJRU010000246.1:0-600000 GCA_963277665.1 Viscum album | reverse complement strand
ACTATGGTTTATTTACAATCCTTTTACAAAACATTATTATTGAAAAAAATTGATTTTGATGTTTTAATATATATTTTTATGGTAGAAAAAATAATATTAATATAAACATATATATCAGTTATATAATACTTGAGACTCACAAGTTAGTTTATGAACATAATTTATTTGTTAAATTCTTTAAATTTATAGTTTTTAAATTATTTATTTACCAATTTAAATATCATCATACCTTATATTTATATTATGTAATTTAATGGATGAATCATAGATAAAAAGTTAATAAAGGGTTCCCTAAAAATTGTCGTGAGTTTCCTACACCCTAACCAAATAAGATAGGATATAGAGTAAAAATATAACGGTTAACTGTAACCATCTTTCTAATTTATGATTAACCACTAAAACATATTTGAATTTACAAAAATGACAAATAAAATAAAAATTGAGACTTATAGATGTTCAGGGATAAATACTCTGTAGTAAATAAGATTAAATATCATATATATCTATAATATGGGAAGAATCATAAATTGAAATGTCTCAATGTAATTGGAATATGTATTATTATTGGTAAAGGAGGACATTCTAAAATAAACTATGATAAAAAAATTAATAGGTCTGTTAACATGATGGAGGGAAAAAAATTTAATCCTATATCACCCCAATAAAATTTTATTTTATATACATAATGATATTGGGATTTTTGAAAATTGAATTCATAAGTTATGGGATTATATATAGGTATACATTAAAAACCTCATAGACCAATTGAATATTGAATAAAAAATGTAATTAATAACACTAAAGTGAATTATGATAAACAAGAAAAACATATTTAACCATCAGGATCAGTGTATTACTTAATATATCCCGGTTCTACCCACTCTATTATATACAAAAAATATTAAAGGTGAATATATAAGGGAATGAGTTTTACCAAACACTTAAATTTTGTCCATGGTGGTTGGAGGTGTTCGAGAGAAGGTAGGGTGGTTGGAAGTGGATTTTAGTTGAATTTCTATCTATAAATTGTGCTTTCAGTGTACGTTTTTGGTTGTACGTGGTGTATAATGGAGATGGATTCATGAAACCTGGAAATTTATCTTGTGATTTTGTTTGACCTAAGGGGTTCTCTATAGGTTAGATTGGACCTTATAGTGTAGTGGAGTGCTACAATATATTTTGGTATTTATTTTATTTTAGGCGTAGCTATGGTGTAGAGGTAGGTTGATCTCTAGTTCATGGGGGTTGGGACTTCTTATATCCATCCCCCGATGGATAGTTGTTGTATGAATCTATCGTTTTTCCATGATGCCTTGGTGTTAAATTTTTTTCACTATTCCTTATGAAGTGTCAGTACGGAATGGCGTATAGGAATTTACATGGTGCTTCTTTAGTTTATACAATATCGGGAATATATAGTGAAGATTACGTTGTGGATACCATAGGGGGTTTGAATTCTATCCATTACAAAATGGATATCTATTTTCCCAGTATATTTTTTGTGAAAATAAAAGAGGTTGTAGAATATTCTAGGGGGTTCTGTTTTGGTTCAATTAAAATAGAACCTATATATATATACTTGAATCCTCTCAAATTCACTTATCCTCTTACATTCTTCATCAATCGAAAGGTTACATGAAGGCCTATTTTAGATATTTTAAGACCTCCTTTAAATTTGTTAGCCCCCATATCCAATAGATTGATCTTTTAATGTCCCAGCCAGCACCCATTAGACTGAGAATAAGTAGAGGGAGTTACGAGACTTAAGTGACATCCCCATGACAAAAAAAGGCTAGAATTAAATGCCATGGACTTCATATACCATTTTGGGATGATTTTACCTAAGAAAAAAAACTAATAGGCTAATATAACAATAAAAAACAACTATATGATTCATGAATAAAATAAAATACAAGTCAAGATAATACAAACTAACAATAAAACCAAACCACCTCCATGAACAACCTTAGAGAACAAAATGGTGACTAAAACTGAAAAAATAAAAGAATCAGAATAAAAACACTCATAACACCCATTAGGATCCATGATACAAATATAAAATCAATGAATATGATATTTTGATCTATCGCTGAATAAATGGGATACATTTTCTATACCTATATATCAGTATACATCATCTACAAACACAATAATGATACCAAGAATGGGTGAGTATAATACTCACTAGGATATCTCCCAAATAATTCCTCACTCATGACACAATTATAGAACATGATAGAACACATATATAAAAAATCTTATAGAATTTTCTTTAAAAGATTAAAACAATGATAATAAATTTATAAATAAATTAGTTTATAAACTAAAACCATTTTACATAGAATGAATCAAAAAATCCTTCAAAACCATTTCTAAAATCGTATTTGGAAAAAACCATTCAATTAATCACCTATAAAAAAACCCACAGGAATTCCTATGTGATACTTACATACAAATGAGTGTTCTATTCTTGAACTATCAATTTTCCAAAAGGTAGTAATATACTATGTTCCTCTATGGATCATTCTTCTTCCACAAAGTCATGTCAACGAAAATGAACACACTTCAAATATTAATACCAAATCTTGTGCCTATCAAACCATTTCAATATATTTTAACAATACATTTATTTTCATCAAAACAAATTATCTCAAACATATTCTATAAATCAAAACAAGGAAATATTTTAAAATTATCATTTTAAAATTATGATACAAATAAAATTCACCAAAACCAATTTCCACCATTTCACAAATCATCTTTAAAGTGGGGTTCTACAAAGAATATTGAATCAATTTATCAATTTAATTCAAGAAATTTAATTAATTTAAAATCAATAAATCTAGTAATATATATATATAAGTCTAGATTGAATTCATCTAGGTTACAACATAGAAGTGAATGAATACCAACACAAAAACTCCAAAAACAAGGCATAGATCTCCCATAACCCACCATAGATCTTGTTACCTAAAAATCAAAAAAATCACATCTCTCTATTATTGGTAAAAACCCATGGATCTATACTATCCATATTAAATACAATATACTCAAATATGTAATAATAAGAAAAGTATAGGAAACAACCATGAATGAGAACATTCCATGGAATCTGGCATCTTACACACAATGATTCACCAACAAATTTCTCCTAGAAAAAAAGGGAATGGACAATATAGAATTAAGAGGAATATGATATCAAGTTATGGTCTATTTTGGGGGGTATTGGGGGGGGGGGTTTATATATTAAACCATATTATATCCAAAAAAATCTAGATCTGATTAGTATTGATGCAAAATTTTTGTACATAGTTAATATAACCATGTGAAAACTGTGTTCCAGTGGCTACCTCCAAACACACCTCACAGAGTTGTCTCATACAATTATATAAAAAATGCACCATAAATGTCTATCTACACTATTTAGGATTAAATGGATTCACTTGTGTGGCCATATTTCTTGGAATAATACTCAACCAACTGTGCTCCTACCCGATGCCCACTATTTCACTTTTCATTGATTCCAGGAGGTGGTTCATAGAATCTACTTACCGTTCTCATGCCATGAACCCCCATATAAAACCCAAAAATATTATCATAATCATATAAACCTTCACAAACATATATCTATTACATTATGTAAAAAAAATTACAAAAATAAATCACTAATTACCTAAAACCGGTGGTGTTACATTCTCCCCACCATTAGAATTTCCTTCATAATTGAGTATAACACCACTACTGGACAAAAAGAGTTTGGGTAATTACACGACCATTTCCTTATCATGTTACCATGTTTCTTTATAAATAAGACCTTGTTTTCATAAATCCCATACATGATTGATGGTTATCAAATTGAAGAAATTCTATTACATTTCCTCAATGCACAATATAACAAGACACAACATAGCATCAAACAATAGGTTAATGTGATCCAATTGAACTACATTGTCCATATCATGTTTTTACTTCATCATGTCAGATTGTGAAATAGATTATGTACTTATATGAAACTTTTTGGAAAATCCAACTAATATGAAATATCACCAACCCATTCAATTATCTCAAAAGGGATAATGTATATAAGAGATAACACGACCTTACTCTAAAAACCATGATTCCCAAGCCTCAGAATGATTATCAAGATCACATTATTACTCACCTAGAAATATAATAACCATTAATGACTATCCACATATGGTTTACGATGGTTCTGATCTATCTCCATTCTCTACATGATCAAATAAATCTTTCTTTTTTCCACATTCACGAGGCTTTGTATCAATAGTTAACTCAATCCTATTTCCACCTAAAAAAGTGGAGAATGAAAATTAATCTCATACAATGATTAAAAAGAATCAAAATATTTTGAAGCTTGATAACATTTGTTTTATGAGAACTCCCCTAACAGTACGTTCCACTCCCAATACCCACCAAAATCCACTACACAGTCATTAAGAATGTCCTATAATGTTTGTATCATCCTTTCAAAATGTTAATCCGACTGAGGATTCTAATCCATATTCTTATCCACCTGAGTCCGAAGGATTTTTAATAAGGATTTATAGAAATGAGTAAGAAGCCTTGGATATTGGTCTAATACTATTCAAAATGGTACACAATACCTCATCTTCACTTCTCAAATATAGATTTTATATAATCCCTCTGTCATATGAGATGCATGAATATGGATAAAATGGGATGACTTTGTGAGTTGATCCACTATCACTCATATAGAATCATGTTTCGAAACTGCTATTGGGATATGTTTCACAAAATACATTGCTATCTTATATCATTTTCAATGGGATTAGTAAAGAATGTAATATATCGTTGACTATTGGTGCTCTTCCATAACCTGATAGTAGGGGATTCATCCCATGAAAAACTCATCAAACTTTCTTTTCATGATATAGAAATAAAAATGTTCAATCAATTCTATATACATAACATTTATTTCAACATGAATAAATTATTTTTAATTGTAATATGCAAGAAAACATTCTTCCTAAAATGCCAAATTATTTACCAATAAATCTAAAAAAACAACAATAAACTCTGATGAAAGATGCATCCATCTATAGTGTCCCCATCATTATTTTTTGACTTTATCACAACACATTATGAATTAGATTTATGTGCTTCTTTAACTATAATAACCAAATCAAAGACAAAAGTAATAGGAAATAAAATTGCAATACACTCTCTATCATAACAATCCATGTGCTTGTGGGCTAACACTAACATCCACTACATCCATCCATCCAATGGCCCAAAAGAATTCATTTTTTATTTATTTTTGATAATCCACCATTCAAGGGGTGAGTTGGAACCCTTAAAATTCTAGTAGGAATAAGTATTACATGGCCATGTAGGCCTTAGGGGAATTCATTTCTCGTAGGCATCAATCATTACATACGACCCAGACTAACTACTTGGAACTGCTCCTCCCAGAATCTTCATTGTGGAATCAACACTACAAGTTCGCATGGAAGTTCGGATAGGCTCTCTCATGCACGCACAGGATTGTCCAAATGGCAGTGGCCATACCCTATCATTTTTTAAATTTGTGAGGCTTTTGATGTAGTGAAAGCTCCTTGCTCATCCTCCTATAGAGTTTGTTTCTTGTAGGTTGTCTGGTTTAAATCTGCACTAAAGGTGGCCCGAAGGCCTCACTGGCCTAAAGTCTTGGGTGTCCTGAAGGACTTAAAGTACGTAAGGAACAAATCGGTGGCCTGAAAGCTCAAATGGGGGAAACTTCCTGGATACTACAGTGCCAAACAGTGCAGGCTACAGTTCCCGCTATAGTACCTGTTATAGTAAAACACAGTTCCCTCTACAGTATTGCTACAGTTCCTAGAAATTGTGCCTCCACCATGATTTGATCCTGGGTCACCTGGATGCACTTAAGAGTCATCACCAATTCTATTGAGGATCATGTGACGAACATCAACTTCCACTAGTTTAAAGCCTCTTTATCTAATGGACTATATGACTTTTTTCTATAATCCATTTCAATAGAATTTCCATTACGTGATGTAAACATTAATTCAGAGTTTATCATTTGGAGATAAATCATCCATCTTCATTTTCCTTTATTCAAATATCTTTATGAGGTAATTTTTTTGCAATATATTGTTACACATAAATGTTATAAATTACTCAATACATAGGTAATGCCACCATGTCTTCATTTCATATACTATATCATCTAATATCAAATTTTTTATTTAGAGGTTCTTCTCATGAAACTGAAATTTTTTGAGACTTTATCATCAACATGATATCATGGAAAAATAATTTACCCCATCCTAGATCTTGAAGCATTATAACACAACACATAACCATGCACCGATTATGGAAATATCAAGATTGGTGTTAAGGTATGGATTTAATTAACCCCTATAAATGACTTATAAAATTTACCATTCCATTAAAATGGAACACCTTTCCTTGTAAAAGTTTTATTTGGTGAGGCTAGTCATGAAATGTCATAATCAAGACACTGATACTAGCCAACTAATCCATGGAAACTAAGTATATCAAATACCGTCTTTTGGGGTTTCTAATAGATTGTAACAACAACCTTTTCTGGATCAATATAAAGGCTTCTTTTAGAGATAACCTGGAAATGAAAATGTACCTCATGTATCAAAAAAAAATCACTCTTCTAATGTTTGGTATATTAAAAATAATGACACAAAAATACCCATCACTAAAGACAGGTGTTGATCATTCTTAGACTTATTCATTTAATACACCAATATGTCATCCACAATAATCATAGTAAAAGAATCTGGATAACATTGAAATATATAATTCAACAATTTCATAAATACTATATATTCATTAATAATACCAAAATGTATAAACCCATTATATCAATGCCCATATATAATTATAAAATAGATCATTCAAATAACCTCCTACCATACATATTATATATAATATCCTAATCACTTGAAAATTTTAGAGAACGATTGGGATCCCCGTAATTTATTGAACATATCATCAATGTGTGTAAGATGATATATATTCTTTATCATAACATGTTTAGGTTTACTAAGATCTAAAAATAGATGAAGACATCCATCCAACTTTTAAAAATACAAAACCCATGCATCCCATAGTTATGTAGAAGGCTGAATGAAACCATTTCATTTCAAATATTCCAACAGCTCAATCAATTCCCTTAATTTTTTTGGTTATATCCAATAATATGGATGATAGATAGGGTAATATCCATGTAAGAGGTCAATAAATAACTCTAATTCTCATGTGGCAGAAAAATACAAGAAATTATTGGGGGAAAAATCTTAAAACAGATCAAATATTGGTTGAAAACCAATATCCCTTATATCATCAACTGGTTCCAAGGTATATGTTGCAAAGTGGTTTGTGGTAAATCTGACTAATGGATCCAAAAATCATGTTTCCCCTAAATTTATATTCATAAATCCTTTAATGAGATTTTCAATGCCTTCATCAGTAAAAATACTAACCCTTTGGGTATAACAATCTATGTGATCTCTAACAATTATAATTTAATATATACACATGACTATTTCATATAAATAATAATCTCATGCACAAATATACCTCATATAAATTAAACCTCATCAATTTTTGTTATAAAAAACATTTCAAAAAAATGTTCGATAATCTCTTTGATCAAGAGGGGTTTAATGATTCAAAATTGAAGACATGGTATCAGTATGAATACCCAGAAGATCAATAACATGATAAGAAATAAATAATTGGGATTAACCCACATAATAAATCATTCAAAATTGTATAATTGATAATAATTAAACCACTCAAAATTGATGGTCCCGATTGATCATCTAAAATAACTTTCTCTGATCTATACAATTGATTGCTCAATGCACTTTTCTATTTATTACCCCATTGAGATTGCACTGGTTGAGGAGTCATGTAATTACATGAATCACCATTTCTAGATAAGTTCATATAATGTGAATTTTTCTACTTCCCATGTCCCATTGAAGCCTACGACGTATGTGAAACATGATATGTGTCTCGATCACCATCCACAATAGCACAATGAAAACAATTATATATTATCCCCATCTGGTTGAAAATATGGTATAACATAGGTGCTTCTATATAATATAATTATATGTGATCTAATTAACCTATATAAATGCATCTTAGATAACTATTAAGATTATAGCGAAGATTCAACGATCTCACTGTCTAATTATGTGTTGCACCAATACGTTGGAAATAGGTGTCCCTCTTCCATAATTTTTTACCACTGGAGTTTCCAACTTTTCCTATAAGAATTGACATGATTCCACCTACCATATACCTTGAGATACCTCTTTTTTCCACCATTTATCTATTGACCATATATTTATAATCCATTATATAAGGCATCAAAATCAATTATCCAATCTCTAGCCTCATCCATAATTCAAAATGAATGATTTTAAGGATTATGTTGTAGAAACATTAGGTGTGAAGAAGACTAAATTCATAAATTTTTCCACATACTGAATGACTATGGGTTTCTACATAAAGATGAAAAATTCAATGTTTTTAGAAATCCTGAATATGATAAGATAGAATTGTTTGATGATGAATTATTGAAAATCCACAGATATGATGTCTTGGTCTATTTTATAATGATCATATAAATACAACCATTGGCATGTAATATCATATAGAATATAGAGTTATAAAATTACATTCAGCTCTACGTGTGTGCCAATGATATCAAATATTTGATTCATCCTATTCATCCACACCTCTACTTTTTTCAGTTCAGAATCACCCTGAATGATATGTGGATTCTTCTTCTAGAACTGAAATGAACAATACAATTTTCTTAATTCATACCGTTTTATCCCACTTTGAATATCTTTAAAATCATGGAAAATACTCTGAAATATATATTGGTTCACCTGTGGATCATGTGAAGAACATTTCCAGCAAACTCTTCTAGTTAGTTTTTCTTCACCTAACTAGTTCCATTTTCATAGACCAAAACAAAATTCAGTTTAGCCTAAATATTTAGAAAATGGAGGATTATAAATATAATATTATACACATCGCACATAACACAAAAATTGTTTAAAAATTTAATTAATTTTCATCTTTAAAACAATTTTTGAAAGTTAAACAATGCTATTGGAAAATAAAACCATTATCATCATTTTTTAAAAAATGAACAAATTTTCACTAAATCATAAATCATTACTCAAAATGTTGTCTATAGACTTATTTGGATGTCATTTAAATCAATGCATTCCATTCTATCATCATCAGATAAAACCAAGAAAAATAGGTAACAACTCCACAAAAAGTATCAAAAAACTTATGTACCAAAATCCATGGTAAATTGATTTTCTACAAAAATAGGATATCCATTCATATTTATGCTCTAATTTTCAAGACCTATAAAACCTACTTGTTGATAAAATCAAAAATCAAGGACTAAAACAAAATGATTATTAAATTCCCAATCCTATAATTCAATACCATATTTCCTAACAGAATGACCAAGATTGATACCATTTCTAACTTTCTGCCCCACTTCAATTGGATTGGGAAGAGGTGGGTTTTTTAATGGACTTATGTGACATACCTATGATAAAAAAATCGTGTAAGAAAATTTTAACGGATTCTTATAATTTTAGGCTATGATTTCCCTTTTTAATATAAAACAACCCAACCGTGATAACCATAAGCAACAACCACTATATGATGCCAGAGTATTACGTACTACAACTCAATGTAATACCAATATAAAAAAAGAACTTCCTCCATGAACAACCTCATACTATACATTGTAAAATAGAACCAACATAATTAAAAAATAAAGAAGAAAATGACATAGAAACACCCTTCAAGATCCATGATCCAACTCAATAATCAATGCCCCACGTATCACAAGGCATCACTAATGAACTGAGATGCCCTTATGTCACCTATATCTATATATACAAAATTTTCGAACTCAAAAAACAAACCCATAAAGGCTAAGTATAAAATAGGTTATAACATTTAAATAAAACAGTTTTTATAAAATCATTTTTTACGGTTTATAAAAAATATAAACCATTTCAAAGAAAAATCATTCCCCAATCCAAAAAAACTTTAGAAGGAAATGCAACATGAAAATCCCAAAATTTTTAAAGAAAATTCGGAATAATACATTGATTATCCCAAATATAAAAATCTACACATGCATTCCAAGGTGATGGTTCTTTACACATGGGTGGTTCTTTATAGATCTACCTTTTCATCACATGGTACCAATATATTAATTTACCGAAAATAACACACCCCTTCCATGGGGTCATGTCAATGAAAATAATCCCATATTATCTATTTATGCCAAATACAATGAAAACACAACAAATTAAATCCATTAAAAAATATTTCCTTTTTAAAATATTTCTATCAAAACAAATCCATGAATAAAAATACAACCATATTTTAAAATAATTATTCTCAAATCATGATACAAAGATCTTGCACAACAACTAATTCCCACCAATCTACAAATCATAACTACTGGAGACTTATATGAATATTTACTCATAAATTCACAATTATATTCAATATATTTAATCAATTTTAAATGAAAAATTCATTTCCTAATAATAGGAGTCAATACACTTGCTTCACAATATAGTTGATAATAAGGAATGACTGAATAAAATTAAAAGTCATAGATTAGATCATGAAAACCCACCTTTTTTCTTATTCGCTACCATGGACACGATTATATATAATCATGTTTGGAATAAAAAAATACACACACACAGAGATATATATATATCTTCTAAAAGGATTAGATCCATGAGTCTCTAAGAGGTATGAATAAGAAAAATATGGAAAATCAAAATGAATATGCACGCACAGTGGACTCTATACACCAACACACCACGATTCCCCAACAGATTTCTCCTATATACTAGGGATGGGTCTCTACAACCATGGGGGGAATTGGATCTAATATTATTTTCTATTTAGGAGAAAATGAGGGGTTGTTGGATAAAATGAATTATATATTTAAAATTTTGATCTACTTTTTAATGCATCATGTTTTAGGTGCATAGCTGGAGTATCCATGAACAAATTGTTCCATAAAAACTAACTCTAAACACCAATTTCACAGTTTTCTCACATGTTTATAAAAATGGATTGTCAACCATGGGAATTACAACAATTATAATTTTTATATTTTCTACTAAGGGGTCATACAGTTTGGCTAAGACTATACTCTAACCGTGCGCCTATAGAGTGCCCACTATTTTCCATTTCATGGTTTCCTAGAGGTATTGCATAGTTTCTATAAACTGTGCTCAAACTGTGCACCACCATAAGATACCTAAAAAATTCCAAAATTCATCCTTAACATTTAAAACATAACTAAATTACCCGATATAGATAAAAAATGTATGTAAATGGTTAATTGAATAAAATTAGGGGTGTTACATATCTATTGGTTACCTAAAGTGAGATATTTTTTATTCTCTTGTGGTTCATCCCTATCATATTCTCCCTATACATAACATTAATGTTCATATCCTGTTTTTTAGGTTTTCCCTATTTAATCATTGATGGTTTTATGGGGATTTTATTTGGAATCATTGGGTTCCTGTGGAGAGGTAATCTTAGAATGGGGTTTTATATTCCATTATATCTTGGGGATTTTTTTGATGCTCTTGTTAAGGTAAAATTATCATTAATTCTATTTTTTAGGTGTATGTTTGGGATTATCATTCTTTATAACCTAGGGTAAATATAAAATTAACAAAAATAAATATAATATCTATAATAAATATTGTATTCAAACTTATTTTGTGATCATATATGTTGAAGAAATGTGGATTTAGCAAAATAAAATTTTTAATATGGTCATAAATCTATTATAATGATGATTGTTATTATTAGAATGTTTTATGGGATTGAAAAAAATAAACAACCTAAACCTCATAAAAATGATGTGATTAATGATTAAAGAATGGTAATTGATAACCATTCTATAAGGACCCAACCTTAAACATTACAAAATATTGAATTAAATGAATAATTTACACTGAGGATCATTTCATGTTTAGAGTTTTAGAGAATTAGTACATAACTATTACATCTCAAAAGATTACAAAGTAGACACTTCTACACAGTTTCCATTTTATTCATAATATAATAACTCTTGAAAAAAAAAGTCATGTATAGTTCCTGTTATTAGACATCATGACTTTTCCTTGATCCCATCCTTGACCTTATTAATCTTTATGTCTTGTGAAAACATTTAAAAACATGGGATGAGAATAAAAATCTCAGTAAGGGTTATAAAACAATAAAAGAAAATATACATTCATTAATACATAAAAAACCTAAACTGTTTTACTTACCTTATGAAAACAAAATATTTATGAATAACACATAGAAATCATCAATAATAAAGGTAACTTGTGGCATCCATATCGTACTTACAAAGTAGTTATCACAGCTACATAGGGAGTAACTTTAGAGTACCCATCACAATATATTCCCTAAATCTCTTAGGTGAAACATTCACATTTACTTCTGTCATGTTACCTAATGCATTGGAGATCTATCTCGAGCTCACCCTCCCTAGGTTTATCATGGAACCACCTGTATACGTAAATAATGCCCAAGATCCATAACATTATCATAACACATAACATTAGCATAAAGGAAATATAACATTTCAACATTGCAATAACAAAATAGCATTTCAAGATATTGAAATAATAAATCCATTCTCAAAATAATTTTCAATACAAAAATATTTAAAAAGTTTATATGGTATTTATGTTTCAATTAAAAAACATTACGACTTGTTATGGAAGCCAAAGATCAAATAATACTCACGGTGGCAAAAAGATAATTGTCACCGTTTACGTAAATAAACATTCATTTTCTTCGTTTAGTATAATGCTTTGTATAAAAATATTCCCAATGAATGAAATGAAATGTCAAAGTGGTTTATACACCTTATAAAATAAATTCATGTATAAGACTAATTATTCCTCAATGAAAAGAGATTGAGACGAAGTCCCTTACAAAAATCATTTTGTAAATAAAATAGATATATTATGTGTATTGAATATAACCACACATAAAGAAAGTATAAATACATAAAAATTTATTTCTCACATAATCAAGGAATTATATAAACAAGAAAGAGAATATTAACCCAAAGAACGGAAATTGGGTTAAGAAGTTCACTTACATCATGTCTGACTTGACTCAATCGTTCATTAATCTCATGAATAATAAACTAAACATAATTTGAACTTTATTAATAACCTTTTTCATGTTTATTATTAATTTTATATAACTTATTAAAATTTTATAAACATTATGTAATCATTCAATTTAATAATGGTCATTTTGTCAATATTTGTTACTTGAGTAAAAAATGAACACCTTATATTTACATGTTGTCCATGTGGTTAATATTACACTATATCCAGGATGATATTCATGATTTAGATATCATATATATCATATATATCCTTTTTAAACATGTATTTATAATAGTAAAATCAATTGGAGGTAAGAAATGAAATGCACCGTTAAGTGAGATGGTAAGCAGTACGTACGCATGAACGCTACTTTCATTTCTATTTATTATTTTAATGGAAATAAAAAATAAGGATACATAGGTATATTATAATTCCAGAATAATTTGATATATAATATCATATATAATATCATTAACTCCATCATTTATACATCCCACAAACGGCATTAACGAGTCATATCACTATGAGGGGGCGGTAGTCCGCACTTCCTATAATGAGATTATCGCATTTACCCATAATGGAAAACATAAATTTATGATATAAATAGAATTTAAGAAGCATAAAAATAAATAATCATAATATATATCATATATAAATACAGTGCCATCATAATTACCACCGTGAGAGGCGGTAGGATATAATAGAACAATCATTGTTTCGTGAGGCGTTAGTTTGCCATCCATAGAAACATTATGTTCTTCATCCATTAAAGGAGGTGTTTGAAATTGTAGGTCTAATAATTATCATAAAAACATCCTCGTATATTGAGGATATTGGTGTTGTTACAAAATAAAGTAATAAAAAGATTTTAGGGGTGGGAGAAGTAAAATAAAAGAAAATAATTTAAGAGAAACAGTTACCTTTAATTTGGGTAACTCTATTTGGTTTTAACCAAAGGACTTATTGAAGTGCCATCTTCCTAAAGCATGGCTTATAGAAGGTGGAGTGGGATGTAGGGAGCTTAATTGGGAAGAGTTTAGACAATCCAAATGTCTTTAGAGGTATGATTAATTGGTTATAATTGGTCTCCATTTATAAGGGAGAGGAGGGGCTCTTTAGGAAAGTGTGAAAACATTATTTTATTTTAAACATATCAACGATTTAAAAAGGTCAAAAAATAATTAAAGTCGATGAAAAGGTGACTCATATTCTAAATAAAATAATCCAATCCGAATTGGACATTTTTTGGATTATATTATATTCATTATAATCTAATTTATTTAAATGATTTTTTAATATGGTAAATAATGCATCATTTTTTGATATAAATAATATAATTTATTTGATGTTTAACAATTATAAAAAAATACCAGGTTGTTGGAAATATTTTTATCTTTCGAATGAATATTTATAGATGAACCTATTATTTATATAACAACATATAAAAATTAATTTACTAAAAGATATTTTTGTTATGTCATTTTTGCCTTTACATTAAATTAATTAATCTAACGTGTCATTTTCTTTCATAAGTTGCTCCATGGGGTCCCAAAATATTCCCAAAGATGACCATGGTCAGCCATTAATCATCCAATAAGGATAGGACAAGTGTAAGGATAATTTTTATTTATTACAATATTTTTTTAACCATGAATTACAATATTTACCTTTAACAGTGGTAAATAAAAATCAAAAGTTACTATTCACAAAAAATTATTTTCATCTTATTGAACCACATTCTAAAACCTAATAAAAACTATGTATGTTGGATTTTCTAATTTCAATTCACAAAATTGGTAAAATATCATTTAAATAGAAAACTTTATTTTTTTAAGTACTACTATGTGGTTTTACTATTCATCAAAAATTGTAGTTTTTCAGAAAAATACCAAAAATTCAGCCTAAGATATATCAAATATTCCGAATTCAAAAATGATGTTTATTTTTCCAAATTAAAAACATAAAAGTTTGATTAATTAATTTTAAAATTAATTCCTGTTGTTAAATCAAATAGCGTGTTTTTAAGAAACAATTACTATCAAAAGATTGACACTTGTTTATGTCAACTTTTAAAATAAAATTAATTCCAATGACCATCATTTGATTAGATGATAAAAATATATTCTAATTAATCTTTAAAACCAATTAAAAAGATAATATAACCATATAAATAAATTATATTAAAAGGCACTTTTGAATTAAAATACAATATTTTCACTATTCATTAAAAAATTAACCTTATCGGAAAAATCCCAAAAATTTACACAAAGTAAATTTTGATGTCCCCATTATAAATTAGAATTTTATTTGGTTAATTATAATTTATTAGAGAGGCCAAAACTATATTCAAATAAGGTTCACCATTAAAAGGTTTTAAATTGACCATTTAATGTAAATTATGCTTAAAATTAGATTTATTCACATTTTAAGCCTCCAACATTTTATTGGATAAATTTAAATACATTTTACAAACATCTATAATCATATTGCAGTTATTTTTGTTCATTCATGCCAATACAACGGCTAGGAGTTAAATACCATTTAAAATAATAATATTATATTATTAGTGTGCAACGTATGAGTCCAAAGAAACAAGTTGTTGTGTATCAGTTACACTATCAAACATAGAAATCATTTTAATGTAAAATTAATATTTAATTCACCAATATTAATAAAAATGAAAATATATTTCTCTTAATTTACATTGGATGTTACATCCTTCCCCCCTTTTGGAAATTACGTCCTCAAAATTTTGGTTCACTTATCAAAATAAGTTGGGGTATTTATCCTTCATAGCATTTACAGATTCCCGCGTCGCCTCTTCAATCATATGGTTTTTCCAAAAAATCCTTTACCTGGTGAATTAACTTATTCTGCAACACTTTCTCTCTATGGTCATGAATCTGAAATGGTTGTTCTTCATAAGTGAGATTATCTTCCAACTGAACTACCTTTGGGCTCAAAATAAGAGATAGATCTGGCATATACTTTCTCAACATAGAAACATGAAACATATTGTGTACCTGGAAAAAACTTGGAGGTAAATCCACTCTGTACGCAACTAATCCAACTTTCTCCAAAACATCATAAGGTCCAATGAACCTCAACCTCAACATTCCATTCTTACCAAAACACATCACACTTTTCCATGGAGAAACTTTGAGAAAGACATGAGCACCTACCTCAAAAGAATGATCCTTCCTTCGGTTATCTGCATAACTTTTTTATCTGCTATGAGCTGTTCTCATGTGATTTTGAATCAATTGAACTTTATATGTCATCTCTTCTAACTATTCTAGTCCCATCATCTTCTTTTCACCTATTTCATCCCAAAAAGCTAGAGTTCGACAATTCTTTCTATATAATGCCTAAAATGGAGCCATCTGTATAATAGATTGAAAACTGTTATTGTATGAAATTTCAACCAAAGAAAGATGTTGGTCACAACTTCCATGGTAATCTATTGAACAAGTATGTAGCATATCCTCTGTGGCCTAAATTGTTCATTCTTACTGCCCATCTGATTGAGGATGAAAATCTATACTAAAATTTAATTCAGTACCCAATGACTACTGATGGCCTTTCCAAAAGATAATAGTAAACCTTGGATCACGATCAGATACAATGGAGAGAAGAACTCCATGCAACCTGACTATCTCTTTAACATAAAATCGATAAAGTTGATCTAGAAACAATGTATCCTAAATAGGAATGAAATGAGAAAATTTACCCAATCGATCAACAATAACCCAGATTTCATTATTACCTCGAGATGTCTTTGGAAATCCCACAACAATGTCCATTGATATATTTTCCCATTTCCACTCTGGCACCTGTAAAGACTGAAGCATCCCATTAGGTAACTGCTTCTCTACATTATCTTGCCAATAAGTCAAACACATCCAAATAAAATCAACAATATCTCATTTCATTTCATCCCACCAGTAATACTCCTGAAGATCTCTGTACATCTTAGTAATGCTAGGATGAACTGAAAACAGAGAACTATGAGCTTCAAATAGCAACTCATTCTTCAACTATGAATCACAAGGCACACCTAATTTCTTCCCAAATTTCAATACACAATCATTATCAATGTTAAAATCAGACAAATTACACTTCTGAACCAACGCTAACATTTTTTTCAACTCACTGTCTTCCTTCGGTGCTTACATAATTCTGTCCCATATAGATGATTTCACTAACGCCTGTAACAAAAAATAAAAATTTCCTACACCAACAACTTCTATGATAAATTTTATCAAATCAAAAACCAAAGGATCTTTTTCTAAATGTAACATGGTTAATGAAGCATTACTTTTTCAACTCAAATAATTATCCACTTTATTTTATTTTCCTGGATGGCAATGGATCATGAAATCATAATCCTTGATTAATTCCAGCCATCTCCTCTATCTATTGGTCAATTATTTTTGAGTGAATATATAATTCAATTTTTTTTATCAGTATATATATTTCACACTTCACTTTATACAAATTATTATTCCAAATTTTTTAAGCAAAAACAACAGCTGCTAATTCCAAATCATGTGTAGGGTAATTTAACTCATGAGGTTTTAACTAACATGAAGCATATAAAATTACCTGATCATTATGAATTAGGTCACAACGCCATCCTTCCAACAAAGCATAACTGTAGACAAAAAACACACCATTTCTAGATGGCAGTGCCAAAACTGGAGCATTAACCAATCTACTTTTCAATTACTGAAAACTATCATCACATTCTTTTGTCTAGATGATGTTAACACCTTTTCGAGTTAACTTAGTCATTGGACTAGATAAGAATGAAACATATTCAACAAACTATTGTTATTAACCTACCAAACCAAGACAACTACAAATATTAGTTATATTTGTGGGTCTTGGCCATTCATCAACAAATTTTGTTTTAGCAGGATCAACAGTTATGTGGTTTCTTGAAACAATGTGACCATGGAAAGAAATTTGTTGCAACCAAAACTCAAACTTGTTGAATTCAACAAATAATTTATTTTGTTTTACGGTTTGCAAGATAACCCTTAAATTACTTTCATGTTCCTCTTTACTTTTCGAATAAACCAAAATATCATCAATGAGCACAACCAAAAACTTATCCAAGAACTCATGGGAAATTTTATTCATAAGATCCATTAATACAGCAGGTGCATTGGTTAAACAAAAAGGCATAACTAAAAATTCATAATGGCCACATCTAGTAAGAAATGTCATCTTCAGAATGTGTTCTTCTTTTACTTTCAACTGATGGTAACCTGACTTCAATTCAATATTCGAGAAATACTAAGCTCCCTTGAGCTGATCAAAAAAATCATCGATATGAGGAAAAGGATACTTGTTCTTAAGATTAATGTTATTCAATGCTCTATAATCAATGCAAAGTCTCATTTAACCATCTTTATTTTTAACAAACAAGACATGAAAACTCCATGGTGATATGCTAGGTCGAATGAAACCTTTATCTAATAACTCTTACAATTGCTTCTTTAACTCTAAAATTTCATTTTGAGCAATTCGATAAGGGGGTTTTGAAATTGGCTAAGCATTAGGAACTAAGTCAACAGTAAATTTAACTTCCAGATCCGGAATTATAAAACGAAACTCATCAGGAAAAACATCAACTTACTCATTTACCACTGGAACATCATTAATATGAACAGTTCCTTTGTTTTCTACAATATGTGAAAGGTAACATTCAATTCCATCTTTTACCAGTTTTCAAATTCATGATATGTTATCAAAATAAATGGTTCATTCTTGTACAAAAACTGAAAAGCTTTATGAAAAGAAACATCTTTAACTCTGATGTCAATTTTAACATGATAAACACAAATCCAATCCACGCCCAAAATAACATCAAACTATACTAGAGGCAAACCAATAAGGATTTTATGTAGATTATTTCCACACACAAGGAAATGAAGGATCATATGATTTATTTTTATCTCAACATTTCCTCCAATAGTATTTACCATATGTTTAGTATTCATATCATGAGATAGAATTACCAATTTACTAGAAATCCTTTCAGAAATTAAAGTGTGTGTAGACGCTGAATCAAACAACACATTGGCATAATCTAAACAAACAAACAGTGTACATGATACTACTTCATTTGATGTCCCAACATCTACTGAAGTAGTTTCAAATGATTTCACCACCAATTTCTACTTGTAGTCTGGTTCATTTCATTCATTTGCGTTCTTTGTTGGACACTCTTTTTCATAATGACCCATTTCATTTCACTTAAAACATTTTACTAACTGTAAATTAGATTTTGTCTTACAACTACCCCGATCTTTTTCAGTGCAATTACGAGCCATATGTCCCATCTTACCACATTAGTAGCACTTACCAGAATTCAAAAGACATTCCCTAGCATGTTTTTTACCACAATTTTCATAAACTGTAAACATAAGTTTCTTACCATCAGACTTTTTTTTGAAGAGTTCTTCCCTTTAGCCTGCCACCTCAACCTCTTATTCTGTTGTTTGTCAAAAACACCTGATCATCAACAAACTAAATTTCCACTTTCTCCACAAAACAAACAATGTTTTCATAACTTTTGAACTCACAAGAAGCTAATTCCCTTCGATTCATTGGATTTAATCCTGAGTAAAAATGTTTGATTTTACAATCAAGACCTCGTATGAAATTTGGAGCATACCTTGCTAGTCGAGTAAATTTTTCTTTATAAACTACCACCGAGTCATCCTCCTACCTTAATTCTAGGAATTTTTTTTCCATTCTATGAAAAACCACCTTGGGAAAATATTTCTCAAGAAACATACATTTGAATTAATCCCAATCGAGAGAATCAATATCTACAATATCCCTGATACTTTTCAACTTTGACCACCGCTGATCAGTTTCACCTTAAAATGGTAATCAAAAAGAAAAACCTTTTGATGATATGAACAACCCATGGCAAAAAAAAATTTCTCTAGTGATTTAATCAACCATTCAGCTAGTACAGGGTCAGATGTACCTCTGAATTATGGGGGATGTTGCCTCATGAAATGCTCCACTACTAACATGTTCCTCTGTAGTTTATCTGGATTATATCATACATGGATACCACCACCTTTTATGGCCTAAATTAACTGTTCCATCGTTGCAAAAAACTGTTCAGTTTCGATTCCGACCATCTCAGGTTGCTGATTTGGAAGGTCTTATTCCTCCTGATGACGTCCCAACATAGCTTCCATGTTTCCTCTGCGTAAAACCATTCTGAACACAAAAATACCTTAGGCGAAGCAACATGGTAATCTTTAAATGCCATATAATTTCAATATTAACATAAATTAATTTATGAAAATTAATTTAACAATATTCTAACTCTAAATGTTTTCTAAACTGACCTCAGTTACAAACTATAAGGACCCAACATTAAACATTACTTAATATTGAATTAAATAAATAATTCACATTGAGGATCTTTTTAGGTTTAGAGTTTTAGAGAATTAGGACATAACTATTACATCTCAAAAGATTACAAAGAAGAATCTTCTACACAGTTTCCATTTTTTTCATAAAATAAAAACTCTTGGAAAAAAAGCCATATATTCTTCCAGGTTTTAGACAACATGACTTTTTGTTGATCCCATCCTTGAACCTATTCATATCTAAGTCCTGTGATAACATTTCAAAACATGGGATGAGCATAAAAAGCTCAATAAGGGTAATAAAACAATAAACCAAAACATTTTTTCATTAATACATAAAAAACATAAACTCTTTTACTTACCTCATGAAAATATAAGATTTATGAATAACACATAGAAATAAAAAATCATAAGGGTAACTTGTGGCATCCATATCATACTTACGTTGTAGCTATCACATCTAAATAAAGAGTTACATTGGAATACCCATCACAATATATTCCAAAAATATCTTAGGAAAAACATTCATGTTTACCTCCATCACGTTACCCAATGCATTAGAGAGCTATCTCGGGCCCACCCACCCTAGTTTTATTATGGAACCAACAATATCCGTAAATAGTCCCCAAGAACCATAACATTATCATAACACATAACATAAGAGTAAAGGAAAGATAAAATTTCCACATTTCAACAAAAAAATATCATTTAAAGATATTGAAATAATAAATCCATTATCAAAATTATTTTCAATACCAAAATAAATAAAAAATGTACATGGTATTTATTTTTCCTTCTGAAAATATTGAGGCTTATGAAGGAAGCCAAATTTCAAATAATACCTGCGGTGGTGGAAAGGTCGTTGTCACCGCTTACGTAAAAAAAACATTACTTTTTTGTCGTTTAGTAAAACGCTTCATATAAAAAAATTCCCTTTGAAATAAATGAAATGTAAAAGGGGTTTATACACCATATAAAATTAAATTGTGTATAAAACTAAATATACCTCAATGAATAGAGATTGCGATAAAGTCCCTTACAAAAATAATTTTGTAAATAAAATAGATATATTATGTGTATTTAATATAAGAACTCATAAATGAAGTATAAATACATAAAAATTATTGTCTCATATAATCAAGGAATGATATAATCAAGAAAGTGAACATTAACCCAAAGAATGGAAATTGGGTTAAGAAGTTCCCTTACCTCGTGTCAGACTTGACTTGATCATTCTTTAATCTCCTGAAAAAGAAACTAAAGTAACTTTATACTTTCTTAAGAACATTTTTCAGTTTATTATTCCTTTTATATCACTTATTACCATGTTATAAACATTATGTAATCATTTAATTTAATAATGGTCATTTTGACGATATTTGGTACTTGAGAAAAAAATGAACAACTTATATTTACACGTTGTTCATGTGGTTAATATTACATTATATCCAGAATGATATTAATGATTTATATGTAATATATAAAATATATACCCACAATATACATGTATTTATAATAGTACATAACATTTGGAGGTATAAAATGAAATTTACCATTCATGGAGATGGTAAGTGGTACATACACATAAACACTACTTTCATTTCTATTTCTTGTTTTAATTGACTTAAATCATAATGATACATAGGTATATTATAATTACAGTATAAAATCATATATAAAATCATATATAATATCATTAACTCCATCCTTTATACGTCCCATATATGGAATTAACGAGTCATATCACTTTGAGGGGGCGGTAGTCCGCTCATCCTCTAATGAGATTATTGCATTTACCCATAATGGAAACCATAAATTCATGATATTAATGAAAATTACAGAAGAATAAAGAATAAATTAACATAAAATATATCATATATAAATATAGTGATATCATAATGGCTACATGAGAGGTGGTAGGATATAATCGAACAATCTTGGTTTCGTGAGGCGTTAGTTTTCCACCAACAGAAACATTATGTTATTCATCCATTAGATGGACATGTGTGTAAGTGTAGTTCAAATAGTTCTCATAAAAACATCCTAGTATATTGAGGATACTGTTGTTGTTACAAAATAAAGGAATTAAAAGAGTTTAGGGGTTGGAGATGTAAAATAATAGAAAAAAATTTAAGAGAAACTGTTACCTTTATTTTTGGTAACTCCCATTGGTTTGGACCAAAGGACTTCTTGAAGTGACTTCTTCATAAGGTAAGGTATCTAAGAGGAGGATAAGAATGCAAGAAGCTTAATTGGGTAGATATTGGATGAGAAAATGGCTTGATAGGTGTGAGGAATTCGTTAGAAGTGGTATCCTTTTGTAAGGGAGAGGAGGGGCTCCTTAGGAAAGTGTGAAGAAATTATTTTATTATAAACATATATTCCATTTCAAAAGGTCCAAACATCATTAACGTAAAATATATAATGACTCACATTCAAAATAAAATCATCCATTTAGAATTTGACATGTTTTGGATAATATTTTAATCATTATAATCTTATTTATATAAATCATTTATTCATTTTGTTTGGTAATGGATATTTGATTGGTAAACAGAACAGGATTGTTAAAAGTCTTGGTGTGAAAAATGGATCTTTACCCTTCAATTATCTAGGGGTCCCATTTTTCTAGGGTAGGGTGAGTAGGCAACATCTAGATGGAATAGCCTATAACATTGTGAACTAACTTTCCAGCTGGAAAGGGAAGGTGATGTCCATGGCTGGGAGGATCTGCCTTGTCAACTCGGTGATCACATCTAAGATTGTTTACTCCTTTTATCTTTATCGCTGGCCTAGGGGCCTCATCGAGGACTTACAAGGTATGATATAGAACATTATTTGGACAAGATCAGTTCATGAGAGGAAAAATGTCACTGTTGACTAGAAACAGTGTATCAAGCCAATTGAGTTGGAAGGCCTTGGAGTAAAGATCTCCGGACATTCAATGATGGTCTTATCGGGAAGTTCACATGGGGTCTGAACTCTAAATATGGGTTGAATGATTTTCATGTAAATAGATTCAGAGGAAGGCTGCTTAATAGATATAAGAAATATATTGCATTATCTATTTGGGCATCTATCAAGAAATATTTTATGCAACTCAGTCATGACATTTAATGGCTGGTTTTCATGGACTCTCACCTCAATTGATAGAGCACATCATGGCTTGAGAGGCCTTTGGAAGATAGTATGGATGTTCCCCTGGATGCAGGTCATTTTTCCATAAGTGATTTTCTATTATATTTGCAACATTCTTCTAATATTGTTCCAAATCAGGTTGAGATGGAAATTTAAAATTACACTTGCATGGACCGCGATACGGTGATATGGAAGAATAACCACAATGGGAATTTCATGAAAAAGTACTTTTATCCGATGATTTGTGGAGGGTCCTGCTGTGCACCTTCCTGGATCTTAAAATTTCAAAATGAATTTATCTAGACTTCTATATTTCTTTTAATCTGGAGATTATGGAAGAATTGTCTGCCTACTCACGACCAGATCAAATAGGATGGTTTTCAATTTGCGTCGGCCTGTCATCTTTGCATGTCTTCTGACGAGACTTCCCATGATCTTTTTGTGGATTGCAGCTATGCTGGGAGGATGTGGGATTACTTTGGAACCCTCTTTGGACTTCCAATTGAAAAAAATCTGCTACTACGTGATCTATTAATTGGGCTATCTATGGTGAGCTACAACGCACAGCTTGGGAATCTCATACTTGTGGGCACTACAGCTGTAATCATGGCCACATGGGCTACTCGCAACACTCTTATCGTTGATGGAATGGTTGTCCCTATTCAATGCGGCATGGCCGCGATACATTCATAGGTCCATGTTGCCTCACAGATTCAAACAGGTTCAATGCATAATTGTTTTTCTGAATTGATGATTTTTAGACTGCTTGGAGTCTCCGGTCAGCCTCGGAAGCCTCGGGTTCTTAAATACATATGATGGATACTGCTGATCAGCCCATGGCTCAAGGTCAACATGGATTGTGCCGCTTCAGGTGCTCTAAGACTATCAGGATGCGGTGACATCTTTCAAACATGCCATGGCATTATCAAGGGGTGCTTCTACCACTTTACTAATATTGGGGTTGCATACGAGGCAGAATTATGGGCTATAATCCATGATGTTAGGTATGCTATCTGATATAGCTGGAACATGTTATGGATTGAATCAAATTCTCAGCTTGCGGTTCATGCTTTGTCATTGAAGATGCGAAATGACCCATTGAGAGTGTTACCTCACTGGGTTGAATGTCTCCGCAAGGATTCTAATTTGCAATTGGTGGTCTCACATTCTTATAGGGAAGCCAATGCAGTGGCGGATGCTTTATCCAAGCAAGCGATTTTGGAGATGGATATGATGTGGTCCTTTACAGCCCCCGATTTTTGTGCTCCAATGGTTGAGGCAAATATGATGGGTTTCGTGCGCTCTCAGTTTTGTAATAATCTTCTATATTTCTAACTGATTTCTATTTTTATTTAATAAATTCTCTTAGGGATTGTTTTTACCAGGTCATGGGCTTTTGGAGTAAATCATTTATTAATGAGGTAAATACTACATCATTATTGTGTGATAAATAATTTAATTAATTTGATGTTTAAAATTTATAAAAAAAATACCATGATATAAGAAATCGTCTTATCTTCACAATGATCATTTTTAGTCATAAATATAATTTATATAACACCATATATAAATTAATATACTATAAGATTTTTGTTTTTGTCATTTTTTCTTTTACATTAAATTAATTAATCTAAAGTGTCATTTTCATTCATAAGTTTCTCCATGGGGTCTCAAAATAGACACAAAGATGCCCAAGGTTGGCCATTACTCATCTAATAATTTTAGGAAAAGTGTTATGATAATTTTGAATCATTACAATATTCTTTTAACCTTGAATTACCATATTTATCTATAACTGTGGTAAATAAAAGTCATAAGTTAATATTCACGAAAAATTATTTTCATCATATTGAAACATATTTTAAAACATAAAAAAATGTATGTTGTATTTTTAAAATTCAATTTACAGAAGTGGTAAAATTTAAATTAAATGAAAAAGTCAGTTTTTTTAACTAGTACTATGTGGTTTCACTATTCATCCAAAATTGATGTTTTTCAGAAAAATACCAAAAATTCAACCTCAGCTATATTTGATATTCCAAATTAAAAAATGATGTTTCTTATTAAAAATTTAAAACATAAAAGTGTCATTAGTTAATTTTAAAATTATATCCCATTGTAAAAACAAATAGCATGTTTTTAAGAAGCAATAACTATCAAAAGATTGACACTTGTTTATGTCCAATTTCAAAATGAAATTAATTCCAATGACCAACATTGGATTAAATAGTAAACATATATTCTAATTAAAAGTCGATAAATTGTCCTTTTAATGTAAATTATGCCTAAAATTAGATTCATTCACATTTTAAGCCTCTAACATTTTATTGGATTAATGTAAATACATTTAACAAACATGTATTATCATATTGTAGATATTTTTGTACATTCCCACAAATACAATGTCTAGGATTTAACTACCATTTAAAATAATAATATTATATAATTAGTGTGCAATGTAAGCTTCGAAAGAAACCCATTATTTCATTTCGGGTAAGATATCGAACATAGAAATCCTTTTAAAGTAAAATTAATATTTAATTCACAAATATAAATAAATATGAAAATATATTATTCTTCATTTAACTAAGATGTTACACATTCTTCCATTTAATTAATCTATATAAAAGTGTATCTTGATGATTGTTTACATATGATTATTATCTCTGTTACATGTTGAAAACTATGAAAAAGTAATTTGATAATTTAAATTTAGTAACGAAAATGTTGTATCTAATAAATAAATGGTTGAGAAAGATAAATCCAATCATTGTTTGACTGAGGGATGTATTCATTGAATTTTGAAATTAGTTTGTCCATGCATTTTCTATTGTGAATATACTGTTATATCTATGTCTGTGAGAAAAATAATGATAAGCCATCTTGTATTTATTGTGTGGGGTTTTTTATTGATTTCATTGGTGATAATATTTTTGAGATGATATTTCATGTCACCATTTTGTTGAGATGTTTTCAATGATGTGATAGATGAAATATTTTAATAGAATGTATTACCTATTATTTAAGTTGTTCGAAGAGTCTAATTGGTTGGATCATTTTTATGAGTTGTGATATGGTATTTCCAATATTGGTAGATGGTTTCATTGTTGCATTGATTTACTAATGGTTTCTAGTTGTGATTCACAATTTCCATCTATATTTACGTTTATGCATTATTAATGTACCTACATTTTTTATTTAAGGATAATTTCTTTTTTACGTGGATTATTTAATGGTAATAAAATAAAAATGAACTCATGTGTTGGGTGTTGATGATGACATTAACAATATATGTTAGATAATATAAACAATTTTACGATTTAAAAAAAATGATCCCATGAGCATGGGATATATTACATGAAATTGAAATGGGAGTTATATATAATGTTGGATTTTAATTTAATGAATTAATTAAAATATAATTTTTAATGTTTTTTAATGAATGAATAATAATTTTTAATTAATAAATAATTAAGGAATATGAACCTTAAGCTTCATTCCTATGGGGAATCTTATTTACAAGACATTAGTAATGGAACCTATCCATTATGTGAGATGATAACTATAGTTGACTCTATGTATAAGTAGTTTCCATTAGTGTACTTATGCATTTTATTATTTTTATATTTTAAAATTGTTTATGGTTCACCACCCATGTTGGTATGTTATATAACCCCCAAATGTCAGAAGAGATGTTTTAAAAAATATATAGGTTGGTATGGTAATGGATGGATGCCTCCTCCCTCTTCCCCACTATCCCTTAAAACTATAATTATAGGTAATTGATTATAGGTTATAATGGACTATGGTACATGGTACATTTCTACATTATCTTAGAATTATTTTAGTAAAATGATACATTTATGTGTAGGATAAAGTTAAATAAGTTCATACCACCAACTAGTATATAGTCACGGCTGATATAGATTCTTATAGGTGAACATGCATGCGATATAACAGTTTGAGGTATAATCCATGATCCTTAGGCTATGATAGATTCTTGGATCACTATATGGATAAGATGAGGATTCAATGAGATACATTGGATAAAGGATTCCACATGATATGTATGCATCTGTTGATGGATAAAAAATGAGAATGACTGTATAAAATGGATTTTGAAATTGTGGGGTGGGATAAATAAAAAATTCAGTAACATGAAAGGGTTATAATTATTACCTATTTTATTGATTTAGATACTCTTACTCTCATGTGCTACCTTGTGATTGATTAATTATGTGGATGGGATTTAGATTTACCTTATTAGGAAACAAGTTGGTTTCATTAATTATTCAATATTATTTAATTTGCTCCTTTCACATTTTTTTGCAATAACGTCAAATGAGTATAATACCGTGTATACCTGTATGATCATAGTATGTGTCTGTAATCTTGTTTTTAGTTATATAAGAACTAGTTTATGATCAAACTAGATGTTACAATCTCATTGAGCTGTTAATGATTTATTAGTGATTTGTGGTTGCTTCATAGGATTTCATTTAGTATATTTCCCTTTTTCCAATATATATGAAATTACACGCATGTATTGAGATTTATTTTTTATTTATAAAATGAGTCTATACATGGGTTTCATATTGTCTCTTATTACAAAAATTTACATAAGATGATAATGCGTCTAATTTTTTTATATTATATACCCATGGTGTGTGTCACTAACGTATGACTTATTAGAGGCTATATTAAGAGGTTATCAGCCTCCCTTCAATTAAAACCAAGGAGGGGTAATATCAGATATGTTTGGGGAGGTCTTGTGGAAACCTCAAATCATGAACCAATGATTTTATATTAAAATAACTGATAAAAACTAGAAATATATGTTTTTTTATCCCATGTTGAAATGTTTTGGAATATCATTTGTGAATGTCTTACTATTTTTACATTAGATTAATTGAATGTTATATTGGAAATGGATCAAAGATCTCTATAAAGTGTGTATATTATTTACTAAAATATATTAAAAACATTTAACACTCAAAATAAACATTTTTTGTGTATCAATGAAAATTTTACTATGATTTCTCTAGGATAATTAATTCTATTACACATGTTTTAATAATCGATCATTAGGGGTAATACTCAAAAATTACATGGGAAAAATTAAATATTAGTTATAATAATTTTATATGGGGAATGATATATTTTTTATTCATTCATAAGACTGTAAGGTAAATATTTCCATTGGATTTATTATTGATTAAATGACTATATAAGATAAAAAATTTATTTTCATCAGTAGAAGAAATTAAAATGTTTAGGATGCATCTCATTGAGGGGGTGAATATAAGAACCATGGTTTTAATAAACATTAAAATTCTTCAAATTACATGATTATAATTATAAAAAAATATTTTTATTATTATTTCAAAAGTAAAAAACTTTATTATAAAATAAGGCATACAACATTTATCAAAAATTAAGACTATATTCATTGATAATATAATATTAAAATTAAGGCACATGAATCCACTTGTTACTATTAAATAAATATAACATACTATGTATTGTTACATCCATTAAGTATAAATAAATTAAAATTCAATATTGAATTTCAAACTGCCATATCATTAAAACTAGAATATCCCCATGATAATATTCACACATTAGAAAAACCATTAGTAGAACACAACCTATGATGAGAATGAAAAAAATCCAAAGGGGAAATTATATTAAAAAACATGGGAGGGAAATTTATTGAATGATAAATGTGATTTAAGAGGTATAAATGGAATGAATTTATAGGATGGAATGGGGGAAATATAAAATTTATAAAAGGAAATATGGTCATTAGCTACACATGATATATGATATCTCTAATATATTTTTATATTTGTAGAACACATATAAAATAATATATTTCAATAATAGTGAACAGTGTAAAAATAATTTTTGTAATTAATAATTGATTATAAAAATATTTATATGTGTTAAATATTATTATTATTATCAACATATGATATGATTTATTTAAAAAATTAAAGTAAATAATTTAATATTAATTGTTTGATATAGTTAATTTTTTTAGATAAGAATAATTAATTTTAATGGTATCAAATAAGTATTATTTATAATAGATATTTTTCAAAGAACAATATTTTTATGATTTGAGTTTATTTATGATAACAAAATTAATCACTACCAAATATTGTTGTTAAATAAATGATATTTAAAATATAAATTGTAAAATAAATTTACATTTGCATTACCTATCGATGTCTCACTGATATACTACAAGTCTAAGGTGAATTTCACTTTTATCGAGCTATTGTAAAATTCATATAACACATTAATTAGTAAAAAACTCATGGGTAATAAATTCATTCAAAATAAGTTTTTTTGATAAATAGAATGATATTATTTGATATAATAAAAAATTATCTTTATTATAAATATATATATATATATATAACTTATATACTATAAAAAATGTATAAAAGATATACATGAATGGACTCTCAAATATGAATCTTACAATACCTCAACAAAGGGAGGTTATTTATTTAACCTAAAGAGAAATGTAAATTTTTAGACATGGATTAAATATCCCTGATTATAATCTAGTTAGAAGGGAAATACCTAAAATACTATAATTCCTTCTATTAGCCTAATTGGAAATTAACTTTTCATTTCTTTATAGATTTCCTTGGTATCACTTGATCCAAATTAATTCTAGAGCCCTCACTCTCAAAAATTATAAAAAATTGAAAACAAATTGATATTACAATAATTTCAACGAAATCCTTAGACAACGATTATCTTAGGAAAAAATATAAGAAAAGGTAGAAAAGGAATCACTCAATCTAATGAGATTTGGACGTCTTTAAAAAATAAGAAAACATCATATAGAATTTTCATTCATATGCAATTATTTACCCTGTTCGTATAGTTATATTAATACATTTATGTTATTACTAACTACAACATTAGAATTCTAATCTTCATTGGTTTATTTGAATCAAAATCATAAATATTTACTACACCATATGATGGATTTACTTATTATCTACTTATACAGATGAAGTTATTTATTACCACTATAATGATCCTAATAGAAAACAAAAGCCCAAAAAATATTCATCTGAAAAATTTATTTTATGAAAATAATACAAACATAATTAAATATATTCTTGTCGTAAAAATAAACATCTAAATGCTAATTCAATTACGTTATATTTTATTATAATGATAATTTATAATATCTTAAAATAATACAAAACACAACTCATAAACTACCATAAGAAAAAAATAAGGATGTGTATTTTTATTTTAAAATAGATTGTAACAAAAATTATTTCTTCCCAACCACCCCCTCCTTTTTTAATAAATAACATAATAAAATCTATAAAAAATAAATACTTAATCTTATAAACCCATAATGATTTATACTTACAAAACTATCCCATTTAATAACCAGAATTTGTAAAAACATCTTTTTCACTACTTCCCCCACCCAATTTTTGTTTATCCAAATTAACAGTATAATTCTAAAAGAAAAACATTATATATAAAACCTTTAAAGAAAATAATAAAGAAAAATATGTTTAAAAAAACATACATTTTGGAAAATAAAAAAAAATGATATATCTTTTATAAAGTTAAAAATTGAAGTTTTGACACTCCTTTTGTGTAAATATACTAAGTATATAACATGGGTTAGAAAATCCAATGAACACCCCTTTTTTAAATAATTTTTTCAATATAACTAGGTGGATAAAAATTTCGAATTAATGACCAATTTATAGAGATCATGCATATATTCTAATTAAGATATTAAAATATTTTGAGATGAATAGGTTCAGTATAAAGATCATCATATTTTCCTGGAGTTTTGATGAATAAATGAACAATAACTATTTTTTCAAGTCTGATCCTGTGTAGAATGATTACATATATCTTTGTGACATTCTTGGGGGGATATATTGAGTTCAAAGATAATCTTATTACACTAGTTTTGTCATTCAAAATTGTTGTCTTAGTGAAAAACATACCAATGTAAATTATTTTGAATTTCATCTATAAAACATTGGAAAAACAACTATCTTTTATATATACATCTGTAGAATTCAAAATTGATATTGAATGTTTCTTCATGGATGTACATAACATTAAAGTATCACCTATGGAGTGAAATTATTATATGTTCTATTTTATATATCTTATTTCATGAAAAATAGGTATCTAAAAAAATTATGTTTAAAATAAATTCTAAAATAATGATGTATTCCATGATCAGTAGATATTTTAACATAAAAAATACTCCTTTAATATATTGAATATGGAATTGCTTCCCATTGAAAAAAATATCACATGTATGCCCATTAAATTTAATTCTGATTGACTAAACATATGATATTGTAAACTTCTAATCATCCATCAAAAAATATTTAGATCTACCAGTTTCAAAAAATTATCCCAATTAAGAGTTTTATATGTTAATATAAGAGTATAAATATTCATAGAATCATCCTAAAATTCAATTTCAATATTCCATTAGTGTAAATTGGTTGAGATAAAAAGGATCATCCGAGTTCATTAGAAATTTTAAAGAAAAGGAAGAAACAATGTTCACCCATCATGGCTATTTAAAATATAAATGACATATGATCTAAGAAATAATATTAAATATATTTTTTAGTTATGTAAAAAATTTATTTGTAAAAATTTATTTTAATAATTAAAAAATCTATATTTTTTTATAGAAATAGTGTGATTAGATCCACCCTAAAAAAAATTTCTCTAAAGTAAAAAATAATGTCTGCCTATAATACAATGAAACTAGATCGTGATTACATCCATGTACATCCATTATAATCTTATATAAATGTTCTAAAAATTTTGTTTTTTCCAAAAAAAGGTGGATGTTTTCCAATAAATTATTCGTGAACATATCAATAAATAACAACAAATTTCATGTCCATTTATTAAAGAGTGAAATTTTATGGTCACCAATAGATAAATTTCTTCAAATATATTTAATTCATACTAATAGTGAAAAGGTTAATTTTTAATCTAGATATTTATTTTGATATAATACCTTTGAAATTAAACATTCCATATTCCAAAAAATAATTAAATCTTCATGAAATTTATTTTGGGGGACCCAAAAAAATAAATCTATCAAAAATTTTCTAGGTCATTATTTTTAAGATCAAACATTATTCCATTAGATGTCATTAGTTTGACTTGTATTTTACTAATCCAATATTTATTACATAAGGCTTCATCAGATGTTTTGGGTTTACACTCAAATATAAATGTAATATTTTCACATTGATTTTTAGGTTACTATATGTTTTGACTGGAATATTTACATCACTAAAAAATCATTAATAATTGGTTTAACTACTTATAAGGGAATAAAAAAAATTAAGTTATTATTGCATTTTATTTGAATAATTAATCAATATGTGTTGGGAAATAGTTTTGGTATTTGAAAATGAGATTTTAAGAAACACCATATTATAGGATTTACTTCCAAATGTTGGAAAGTAAAATTATTGTGTTTTTCAAATTTAACAATCATAAGTTCCTCAATATTTTTTTGTTATTTTTTTGATAACATGATTATCAATAATAGATATAAAATAACCAAAAAATATTCCCTCATCTTCTTTTGAATATAATATGAGAGAATGGTATTTTTTGTATAAAATGAACATGGTATATCCAAAAACATTGAGGTAAGAATATTTTTTCTTTCATCAAATACAAAATTGAGAACATTTTTTATTTAAATAGGTTTGATGTGCAACATAATTTATTTATTATATGAAATACTAATTGCTCCAACACAATAAATTTTTAAAAATATTATATTTAATTAACATCGGTAAAAGAATTTCATAAAAACATTATTTATTTTCTCAACATCAACATTTTTTGGAAATTCATGGTGGTGAAAAGACGTGAGAAATGTGTTATATAATTAAAAAGGTTATAGAATAAAAAATTATAAACTCACTACCATGATCATTACTGATAGGTATGAAATATGTGTTTTTTGTATTTTTAAAATAATAAAGGAAACTATGAAAATAAAAAATATAATCCATTACCATTTCTAGGATTTGGGACCATGTATATATGATGTAATAATCAATCAAGACATTGACATAGTGGTCTCCCTTGATACTCCTATTTTTATAGGGCGAAATATATCAATTTCCACAAACATTAATGATTTAGCATATCGTACTCAATAGATAAATTTAATTATTGAATTATATTTTTTACTATATTGACAATGATCATATAATATTTATTAACTAAAACTAATATTCAATAAATGCCTCTAAATAATTTCTTAGAAAGATTATTTAATTTATGAACAATATAGTGTGTTAAAATTTTAGGACATAATTGAGACTAATGATCCACTATAATTAAACATGATATATCTTTGGTTTTTATGGTCATATAGGTCGATGTTGTACACATTCTCATACCTCTCTGTCGAAATATTAAACATATCTTTTGAACATTGACCATTAAATTTTCTTTCCTAAAGTTCACAAGATAACATTAATCATATAATTTAATTATTCTAAAAAGAATATGACTTAGTCCAATAATACATAAAACATTATTAATTAATTTCTTGTGGAGAAACTAAACTTCACCAGTAAAAATGATTTATCATTGAGAATTATCTCCAAATGATACATATCCACCTTTCAGAATTTAATAACATTGAAATAACTTGGTGTTCCCACTAATGTTTCGTGGAAACCTACTATACCTATTAAAATTGTTCAAGAACCTAATACTCATCCTTGCTTTTATAAAATATATAAACTATTGTTTTGTGACCCAAATTTTATTGATCCTAGACATATTAGTGAGAAAACCATTGGAATACACATATTTGGAACTATTTTAGGTTTTATTACAACTAAATCTCAAAAATATAGGTTTTTATTAACTAAAATACTGAACATAGTTTAAAAAAGAAAAATTTCTTGTAATATCATATTAGATTTTAAAAAAAACTTGGACTACCAGAAATAAATTAAATTGACAAGAAATGTGATTTTTTATGTAATTCCTAAGATTGATTTTTTTACATGGTTTCTTATATATATAATTTTTATGAAAATATTCCTTCAAAAAAGTAAAATTATATTGATATTTCCTCATTCTAAGAATTACATAATATGTTGAAAAACTAAATTCTTATCCTCAAGGGTTAATTTATAATATATTTCTTATCTAACTTCAATTTGATTTTATAATTTTCAGAAGTAACGTTTTAAATTATAATACATTATTTAACATTATCCACCTGAGCAAGATCATTTTCTTTCATTATATTAGAATTATCATTCATATGAAGACTATAATGTCTTATCATTTTCAATGAATAAGGAAAAATATTCTTATCTTGCAATGAAATAAGTATTTTATATTTTGAAGAAGAAAAACTAAAATCGTCATATTAAATATTGGGATGATTTTAATTAATTTCAAAATAGAATGGGATTAAGAAGATACCTTATATATTTAACATTGTTTAGTCATTAGAATATTAATATAGATAAATATTTATTGTAACATCCAATTAAATCCATTTAGAATGTTTATTTAATTTATTTATATGTTGATGTTTTTTGTAATTTGAAAATAACTTGGAAAGGTTTTAAATAAAAAAATTAATTAAACTGTGATATTTATTATAATACAAATATTCATTGATGGAAATTAGAAAACCAGACTTTATATATTCATATAATATAATATTTATATATTAATAAAAACATATATATATATTCCATCAAAAATTTTATTTTTTATTACTAGAGTTCCAATAGCGGGGAGAAATATAATGAAAATCCTACTCTAAATAGATACAGCTGTAACACCCCGAAATTTTATGAAAAATATTCTTTTTAATTTCATTAATGTCTTTTGTTGTACGCTATAAGGATCTTGCACAACACACATCCCTGACTTCCCTTTCATTACACGCAATCGTGACCTTCCTCGATATCGTGTGTAGTACGCAATATCGAGTTTCACTAAACGAGATATTATTATAATATTATTATGAACTAGCCGTTATGAATATTAATACACACATTTTGAAATTTTATAAATTTTATCTTTCAAAATGGACTTAATTTTTGGATTCGGAATATCGAAATTAGATTAGGGTGAAATTTTGGTACTTTTCGGATAACTTTCATATTCTAATGAATAGTGAGAATGACTAAATTTTAAATAAAAACAACTTTTTTAATCGAAATAATTAATTGTGATAAATTATTAATTTGAGTGGTTTTAAAGTATATTTATAATATATTTTTACAATTTAATACAATTTTGTTCATTGGTTGTAACTTCACATTTAAACCAGACATAAACAAGTGTCAATCTTTTGATAGTTATTATCTCTTAAGAACACGCTATTTGTTTTGATGATGGAAATTAATTTTTAAATTAAATAATGCAACTAATATGTTTTGAATTTGGTAAAATAGAAATCATTTTATAATTCATAATATAAAATATATCTTTGGCCTAATTTTTTGTATTTTTTGAAAACATTCATTTTTTGATGAATAGTGAAACCACTATGTGGTAGTTAAAAAACTGAATTTTTCATAAAACATAATTTTACCACTTCTGTGAGTGGAATTTCGAAAATCCTAGAGACACGGTTAATATCAAGAACTAAAATGTGGTTCAATGAGATAAAAATAATATTTGGTGAATAGTTACTTTTTACTTTTTTTTTAACACGGCTAAAAATAAATAGGGTAATTAAGGGTAAAAATGATATTATTACTACTCTAACACATGTCCTAATTCTATTGGATAAGTGTAATTCATCCAAAAACAATCTTAGTAAAAAAAATATGACCATTTAGGCCCTCTTGGATGAGATTAGGACATTTATTATTAATTAATTTAAAGAAGGGTTAAAATAGTGAAAATCAAAGTTTAATAAATAATCATTTATAATATAGAGTTATACATAATATAAATTCGACTATAAATATTCAATAGAAATATAAAAACATTTCCTACATAATGGTATCTTTTTTGTAATTTTTGAACTTAAAATAGTTTAATTTATTTATGACACCATGATGATGCAGTAATTATCTTATTAATGAAATATTGACATAATTGATGTTATAAATACCCAAAGAAATGTAATTTGAGACTTTTAATGAATTCCAATAATTTTATTTGTTAATATGACATGTTATTAGTGATTTAATTAACATTATCTAACTAATCATTCTGTTGTGATTTTCACAAAAATCAATTACTAAAGAGTGTCAAAATTGACATAAAATAGTTTTTAAAACAAATATTATATTATTAATTGTTATTATATTCCTAAAAATCTAATGTTCACCCAAGATACTTATATCATGATAGGTGTATCATTAATGGACTAGTTGGGGGTCACTTGGATATATATGGTATGTTTATTAAGTATATAATATAAAAATAAAAAGTGACCTGGTAAATGTCAATCTAATTAACATGGATTTAAAACTAAAAGTTAAGGTTAATATAACGAACTAAACATGTCCAAGTTCTATTGTATGAGAGGATTTCGACCCATCCAAAACTTATCTTCGAAATAAATCAATTTGGAGCTATTAAAAACTGAATATGACTATATAATAAAATAATATTTTTAGTTATTCCAAAGGTGCCCCTCTCCTCCCTTATAAAAGGGCACCTCCTCCCTCTCATCCTCACACCACTTTGAGGTTTCAATATCGGTCAAACCCTGACAATTTCTCTTCTACACTTCCATAGAAACATACTAGATGTCCTGGTCTTCTTCAATGACCAATTTTTGTTCCCTAAGAGGAGGCCTCAAGAGGCGCTTCAATAGAGAGGTAATGTCTGTTACCGATTCTTTCAACTTTATTTCTTCCTCCACTTCTTATTCAAAGGTTGTTTCATTATGAAGTAATAACATCATTATCACTAATATACTGATATGTTATTATAAGTATGAAACAACCCTATTTCACCATATATCCATCCTAAAGAAAACAAAATCACCGCGCATGCGTACGTACGGAATACCGTCTCCACGCCGTGGTGTATTCTATTTTCCAACACCACCTTACATGGATGGGTATAATGGTGTAAATAATGACAATGTATAATTATTGTAATGTGATATTTATTCTGTAATAGTATACATACACTCCAATGAAATTCCACGATCATGGAACGATATCATCGCTCGTGCGTACGTACAGAATACCGTCTCCACGACGCGATGAGATTCATTCTCAGTGATTAACCATTCATAAATGATTATAAATTATTAATAATAAGTAATCAAGAAATATATGACAAAATAATGATACTGGATTTATGTATATATATATATATAAGTATGTCATCCAATTAATTACATTCATTTCAATGAGGAAACGAAAACAACGTTCATGCGTACGTACGGCCTACCGTCTCCATGAACGGTGTATTTCTTTCCATTTATCGATATATTATATATATGTATATTATGAATATAAATTATATATAAATCATGTTTTATATTCTGTAATTAATTAATCATGATCTAGGTAATTATATGAATAATTACACGTCAAATCACGGATGACAAATGAAACGATTTTACCCAAAACGCTATTTAACATGGAATTTACAAAAGAACGGGTAATATAAATTCATATGTGAACAATATATGATTTCACAAAAATGAATATGATTATGTAATAAGTCAATGCTATTATTTAAATCATTATACAAGAAGTTCAGATACGTACAAAGCATATCGGACCTAAGGTATGGGGTAATTTAGAAAATCTCATTTTTATCTGAGATTTATTATTCGTAAGTATTTACTAGGGTTATTGCTATCATCCATGTCAATGTTTTATAAAAGTGTTTTCATGTATATTTAAGGTCATTTTACCCATTTTTGACATTTACTACATGGTATGTAAGGAATCTTTCTTTTGTTTACGTTACGAGTTACTTTTTTGACTTTTCCGACAAAAGTACGAGGAGAATGTTATTTTTACCTTATACGACGTGAACAGATTTTTATGGTTTTATAAAGCCTTAATTTCATGAATCTTCCTCCAAATTATTTTATGACTATTTTCAACAAAAACATTTTCTTTTAAAATTTCATGACAATTTGTGAAATGAAAATGATTTTGAAGAAAAGAAGGATATTTTCCTCAAGAATTCATTTTAAGTGTTTTATCAAAACCATTTTCATCTAAAATGACATTATTTTACATGTGTATATTTCAAGTATCATGTCTCTATGATTTACAAGGTTTCACTTTTTTTATTATGAAATGATATCCATTTATTTTATATGGATTATGGGATGATGGGATGATGTTTATGAAACCCATTTTATTTATTGGGTTATTATGAATGATGTATGTTTATTTTGTGGAACAAGTAAGAATGATTTCAATATGATATGGGTGGGACCTATATCTCATTTCAATGCATTTGGTAATGATTTATATCTAATGAGATAGACATGGATGGAATGGTAAGTTAATTCGGTTTAGTATTATAGGACTTGAACGAGGAGTGAACTCGATTCAGAATGGGACTTTGTCAACTAAGATGGTCTTGGCAGCAATGCCTTGGCTACTATGGAAATCATTACATGTGCTTAATGGATGCCAAAATTACATGTTTTATTCCCATGCTATTTTATCATGATTTATGTTCCATTATGATCTATGCCTTATGTACTTCCATGTTTTATGTCGTTGATCAAGATTTTGAATGTTCATGTTTTTTTATGTTCAAATATATATGGTATGTTTTATTTTATCCATGCTTACCCTTATTGAGCATTTGAGATCAAACTTTATATGTTTTATTTTCCCTAGGATTTAAAGAAAGGTTTTAGGTATGAAAACAAAAAGTGGAAAATCTTTTGGCAGTTGTTGAATATCTTTCACCACGATTAAAAGATTATATTATGAGTTTCCAAAGACACTAAACTATTACGATTCTTGTGTGTCTGTTATGTATTAAGTATTCTAAAAAAGTAATGTAATATCTATGTACGTCAAGCTTGGGGTCTCTACAGTTGGTATCAGAGGAAAGGTTTAGTCAACCTTTGGAAACTAGGATCTGAGAAATTTAGTGAGATCCCTAGAGATATTTCTATGGTCTGTCTAGGGATGTCCCTAAGGTTAAATATAAGTATAGGTTATAGTCCTAGAATTACTATAACGATCTTAGAATTAAACCTAAGATGTTAGATATTGAAGGTACTCCCTCATTATTATGTTGTTTTTCCCAGCATTATTTTTTCCTCTCACACTATTATTTTTGGGTTTTAGACGATGGCTGGAACCCGAAGGAACCTTGTTGATCAATGTAATGGACAATTCAATGATTGTCCTCTTGATCAAACCAATGTTATGGGATATGGAGGTCAAAGTATGATTAATATACATACACAAGCTATGAATCATTCTAGACTTCCAAATGAGTAGAGAAGGGAACAATATTCTATTGAGTCCTTCATGAGGCAATGTCCACCTTCTTTCAGTCGGTCTTCTGATCCACTTGTTGCTGAACAATGGATCAGTACCGCTGAAAAGATATTTTCAGTTCTTCAATGTTCTGAGCATGATAAAGTCATCTTAGAAGTATATCGTTTGGAAGGTGACGCTGATCAATGGTGGAATCCTATCAAGAATACGAGGCAAAGAGATGAAATTGAGTCCATGGAATGGGACGAGTTCAAGAACTTATTTTACAATAAGTACTTCCCTCGTATTCTTCGAACAAAGATGGAGAAGGAGTTTATTGAACTAACGAAAAAGGATGAAGAATCCGTTGGCATATACTAAGCGAATTTTACAAGGCCTGCAAGGTATGCATCTGGATATATCATCGAACCTAAAAGTAAAGTTGATCGATTCTTCAGTGTCTTTAAACCAAGTCTTTGAAGGGAATTAGCTATAAGAGACTTCAGTAGCTATGAAGAAATTGTGTGTTGTTCTATCATGGTATAAATGGAAGTTTATGTTACTTATCCATCTCATGTTTTTGACAAAAAATGAAAGATGGAGATCAACGGGAAATATCAGAATAATGGTGAATAGAAGATGAATGTTTCCTTATGCTCAAAGTGTGAAATAAATCATGGTAGAGATTGCCTAAAAGGTATTAGAAAGTTTTTTATGTGTGTAAAAGAAGGTTATCGAGCAGCTGAGTGTCGAAGTAATGGAAAAAGGGTTGCTAATGATGTGAATAAATAATAGACTACAAAGAGTGCACCACTAACACTTCAATGCTTCAGGTGCAAGGAAATGGGGCATTATGCTAATAAATACCCTAATCCACGGGTTAATGGTGATCAACGTGAGCAAACTCTTAAGGAAAAGGATAAAGGGAAGTCTCATGCGATCACTATTTGTGATGTTGAGTATGAAGATGAAGTTGTGAAATGATGAAGTTTTTATATAATGGGATTCCAAAATAATGTTTTATATTGTATCGTGGAATATTGGAATATTTATGTATTGGTGTATTGTGGTTTTTAATAATTTTACGGTACCGGTAACCATGGAATGTGATTGATATAGTCTTTGGAAATAAGATGATATGCGCATAATGAAGGGATAAAGAGAAAATTAAATGTTTGAAAGTATTCATGAGCTCATGACTGATATAAGGAAATAGTTATATCTTGGTTTGAGTATATAGAATTTTGGGGTTTTGGTATGTGGAAAGAGTTAACTTTTGACAGCACTCACATTTTCACTAAGATTCAATAGGTATTCATTTTTCAAGAGAATACCTGATTAAAGCCTTAGAACATTTTTAATGTGACCAACAAGACATATCTTATGATATATGGGGATCAACGATGGTATTAACAAGTTTGTTATATGAAATCTCTGGTAATTGTTTTCACTATAATATGACAACGGACTGCAGTATTATGGATATGCATAAAGATTGGAATGGATTATGTTGAAACCTTTTTCGATATTATTGACTGGATGTTATAATAATGTAGTTTTAGAAAAAGGACAACCTGTAGGATGAGTGACAACCCGTCGCGTCAGTCAAGGCTGTGGGAATCGAACCCATAACCGAAGTGCGATTTTCCTTTATCGCCTTCCACTGGCCTACAGGAAGTCCCTATTTAGTAGAAACTATTTTTATTATAATAATCAGTACGATATATTATGTATAAGTCCATTTTAAGATCCATATATGATTAATCTCAATATAGATGGACTTATGTATTTTTTGATAACTTTTATAACCTTTTGTTTGAGACAGATGGAATGACCCATCATTCCATCACATGATCTGCTAACACATCACGAATGAAAAATTCAACTTCATTTCATTAAGATATTAAGTTGAAATTGTCCAAAGAACGACTAACAGTGAGACTGTAAAAAATCACGAAAGTATTTCTTCTAAATCCAATTTCATCAACTTTAGGGAAATGTTCTTGAAAACCAAAAATGTTGTCCTAGTGATCTTATATCCGATGAATCAGATGGTACCTTATATCATCAAAAATTTATGGCTTTTTGATTTTTGTCTTTTACATAGCCATGTTCTCAACCACTCTCCATCAGATCTTGATGGTTAGATTTTACTCCATATCCATATATTCACCTATGTTCTCCTACGTGGAAATCCAGTGATGAGTTAATTTGGGTAACCGTTAAGTTTCATACTTTAGATTTTTAAGCCATGTTTTGGTATTACTTTTTACGATGTCAGTTTCTAATAAAGAAACTTTAAAGTCGTAAACCATTTATAACCACGACGAATTTTATAGGTGAAATTTTTTTTAAGGGGAGTAGAATGTAACACACCGAAATTTTATGAAAAATATTCTTTTTAATTTGATTAATTTCTTGTGTAGTACGCTACAATGAGTTTGCACAACACGCATCCCTGACTTGCCCTGCATTACAGGCAATCGCGACCTTCCTCGATAGCGTGTGTAGTACGCAATACCGACTTTCACTAAATGAGATATTATTATAATATTATTATGAACTAGCCATTAAGAATAGTAATACCAACAGTTTGAAATTTTATAAATTTTATATTTCAAAATGGACTTCATTTTTTGGATTCGGAATATCGAAATTAGATTAGGGTGATATTTTGGTACTTTTGGGATAACTTTCATATTCAGATGAATAGTGAAAATTACTAAATTTTAATTAAAAACAACTTTTTTAATCGAAATAATTAATAGTGATCAATTTTTAATTTGAGTGGCTTTAAAGTATATTTAGAATATATTTTTACAATTTAATACAATGTTTTTCATTGGATGTAATTTCACATTTAAACGAAACATAAACAAGTGTCAATCTTTTGATAGTTATTATCTCCTAAGAACACAGTATTTATTTTGATGATGGGAATTAATTTTTAAATTAATTAATGAAAATAATATGTTTTGAATTTGGTAAAATAGACATCATTTTTGAATTCATAATATCAAATATAGCTTAGGCCTAATTTTTCGTATTTTTCTGGAAACATTCATTTTTTGATGAATAGTGAAACCACTAAGTGGTAGTTAAAAAAATGAATTTTTCATAAATCTTAATTTTACTGCTTCTGTGAGTGGAATTTCGAAATTCCTAGAGACACGGTTAATATCAGGTACTAAAATTTGGTTTAATGAGTTGAAAATAATTTTTGGTGAATAGTAACTTTTTTACTTTTTTTTACCACGACAAAAAGTAAATAGGGTAATTAAGGGTAAAAATGATATTATTATTACCCTAACACATGTCCTAATCCTATTGGATAAGTTTAATTCGGCCAAAAACAGCCTTAGGAAAAAATTTTGACCATTTAGGCCCACATGGATTAGATTAGGACATTTATTATTAATTTATTTAAAGAAGGGTTAATATAGTTAAAATCAATGTTTAATAACTAAATAATTTTTAATATAGAGTTATACATAAGATAAATTCGACTATAAATATTCATTAGAAATAGAAATAGATTTCCTACATAAGGGTATTTTATTTATAAATTTTAGATTTAAAATTATTTAATTTATTTGTGACGTAATGATGATGCAATAATTCTCTTATTAATGAAATATTGACATAATTGATGTTATAAATACCCAGATAAATGTAATTTGATACTTTTTATGAATTCCAATAATTTTCTATGTTAGTATGACATGTTATTAGTGATTTAATTAACTTTTTTCGAACTAATAATTTCGTTATGATTTTCACAAAAATAAATTACCAAATTGTGTCAAAATTGACATAAAATAGTTTTTAAAACGAATATTATATTACTAATTTTTATTATATTCCTAAAAATATAAGGATCGGCCAAGATACTTATATAATGATAGGTATATCATTATTGGACCACATGGGGGTCTCTTGAATATATATGGTAATTTTATTAACTATATAATATAAAAATAAAAAGTGACATGGTAAATGTCAATCTAATTAACTAAGAGTTAAAAATAAAAGACAAGGTTAATATAATGACCTAAACTTCTCCAAATTCTATTGGATGAGATTATTTCGACCCATCACCACATTATCTTTGAAATAAATCTATTTTTAACTATTAAAAACCGAATATGTCTTTATAATAAAATAATATTTTTAGTTATTCCAAAGGTGCCCCTCTCCTCCCTTATAAAAAGGCACCTCCTCCCTCTCTTCCTCACACCACATTAAGCCTTCAAGATCCACCAAAACCTGCCAATTTCTCTTATCCACTTCCCTAGAAATATCCCAGAGGTCCTGGTCTTCTTCAAAGACCGATTTTAGTTCCCTAAGAGGAGGTCTCAAGAGGCGCTTCAAAGAAGAGGTAATGTCTGTTACCAATTCTTTCAACTTTATTTATTCTTCCACTTCTTCTTATTAGGTTATTTCATTATGAGGTAATAAAATCAGTTTCAATCATATACTGATATGTTATTATATGTATGCAACAACCCTATTTCACCATCTATCCATCCTATGGAAAATGAAATCACCGCGCGCGCGTACGTACGAAATACTGTTTCCACGCAGTGGTGTAATCTATTTTCCACCACCACCTTACTTGGATGGGTATAATGGTGTCAATAATAACTATATATGATTATTGTAAAGTGATATTGATTCTGTAATAGTATACATACACTCCAATAAAATTCCACGATCATGGGAACGATATCATTGCTCGTGCGTACGTACGGAATACCGTCTCCAGGACGCGATAAGATTCATTCTCAATGATTAACCATTCATAAATGATTTTAAAGTATATATAATAAGTAATCATGAAATATATGACATAATAATGATACTGGATTTATGTATATATATATATATATGTATGTCATCCAATTAATTCCATTCAATTCAATGAGGAAACGAAACCAATATTCTTGCGTACGTACGACCTACCGTCTCCATGAACGGTGTATTTCTTTCCAGTTATCGATCTATTATATATATCTATATTATGAATATATATTATATATAAATCATGTTTTATATTCTGGAATTAATTAATAATGATCTAGGTAATCATATGAATAATTACAAGTGAAACATGGACGACAAATGAAATGATTTTACCCAAAACGTTCTTTAACATGGAATTTACAAAAGAATGGGTAATATAAAGTCATAAGTGAACCATATATGATATCATAATAATGAATATGATTATTTAATAAGTCAATAACATTATTTAAATCATTATACAAGAGGTTCAGATACGTACAAAGCATATCAGACCTAAGGTAAGTGATAATTTTGCAAATCTCATTTTTATCTGAGATTGCTTATTCGTAAGTATTTACTGGGGTTTTAGCTATCATCCATGTCCGTGTTTTTTAAAAGTGTTTTCATGTATGTTTGATGTCATTTTTACCCATTTTGACTTTTACTACATGGTATGTAAGGAATCTTTCTTTTTTTTATGTTGCGAGGTACTTTTTTTGAATTTTCCGACAAATGTACGAGGAGAATGTTATTTTTAACTTATACGGCGTGGACAGATTTTTATGGTTTTATAAAGACTTTTTTCATGAAGCTTCCTCCAAAATATTTCATGACTATTTTCAACAAAAACCTTTTCTTTTAAAATTTCATGTCATTTTGTGAAAAGAAAATGATTTTGAAGAAAAAAGTGTTATTTTCTTCAAGAATTCATTTCAAGTGTTTTATGAAAACCATTTTCATCTAAGATGACATTATTTTACATGTGTATGTTTAAAGTATCATGTCTCTATGATTTACAAGGTTTCACTTTTCTTATTAGGAAATGATATCTATTTCTTTTATATGGATTTTGTGATGATGGGATGAGGTTTATAAAACCCATTTTATTTATTGGGTTATTATGAATGATGTATGTTTATTTTGTGGCACAAGTACGAATGTTTTCATTATGAGATGGGTGAGACCTATTTCTCCCTTCCATGCATTGGGTAAAGATTTATATATCATGAGATAGAAATAGATGGAACGTTAAGTTAATCCGATTCAGTATTACAGGACCGGAATGAGGAGTGAACTCGATTCAGAAAGGGACTTTGTCCACTAAGATGGTCTTGGTAGCAATGCCTTGGCTACTATGGAAATCATTACATGTGCTTAATGGATGACACAATTACATGTTTTATTCCCATGATATTTTATCATGATTTATGTTACATTATGATCTATGCCTTATGTACTTCCATGTTTTATGTCGTTGCTCAAGAATTTTAATGTTCATGTTTTTTTATGTTCAAATGTATATGGTAGGTTTTATTTTATCCATGCTTACCCTTACTGAGCATTTGAGCTCACCCTTTATATGTTTTCTTTTTCCAAGGATTTATAGAATGGTTTTAGGTAAGAAATAGAAAAAGGGGAAGATCTTATGGGAGATGTTGAAGATCTTTCACCACTATTAGAAGATTATATTCCGAGTTTCAAAGACACTAAACTTTTACGATCCTTGTGTGTCTGTTATGTATTAAGTATTCCGAAAAAGTAATGTAATATCTATGTACATCAAGCTTCGAGTCTCTACAATAGCAGTACACATTGAGACTTGAAACTGAGACATCCTTGAGAAACCATGTGATTTATACCATTGAGATAGTCCATGGGGAAATAGTAGTTTAGATAAACAAGGTTTCTTGATTTATTTGAAGCAGTTTTGGGAAAATTTTCTTAAATATATTTTATTTTCATCAAATATGACAATGTATATGGATTTTTATTTAATAGTTTGTTTAATATTGAATATTTGGGATACATATATTTATTTTTCAATAAAAACATTTCTATATAGAGTATATTGTTATTATTAATGTGATTATAAAATCAATTACTATATTTTTTGTTATTAGAGGATTAATAATGATTACTTATTAAAAATAAATATTATATATTACAATTTTATGTAATTATTTAATTTGTACATTCAGAAATAATGACATTAATTTTCTTAAAAAACAATTTCGAAAAAAAAATTGTTTCTTTATTGAAATATATCTATTTATAGATTTTAAAAATAGAATACCTTTATAAAATTATTATATCCCATTAATAAAAAAATTATAATTAATTTTATTTTTATTTGAGTAGTTTTTTTGATTTGATTTTGTTATAAAATAATTATAAATAAATTATTTATAATTAAAAATAGTTAAATATATATTAAATAGTTTTACTTGTTTTTGATAAAGAAATATTCTATATCGTATATCAATTATAATATAATTTATTTGAATTATATTAAAATTTAATTATAATATATTTTAATTGTTATAAATGAATAACACTTTATAAAATATGTATTTTATTAATATATATATACATATGAACTTTTGATAATATATCTATTATTAATATTTAAATATAGAGATAATTTAAAATAAAAATGACATTTATAAAAAAATGAAGGAAAAATCGAGTTTTCATAATAAGGGGAAGATGGTAAATTGAAGGTTTATGGTGGGTGTAGCGGGAGAGGGCAAGAAACCTTATGTTAAAGGTGAGTGAAGAAGGATCACATATGGATAAAGGTCTTGAGCGTTGATATAACGTGATAATGAACACCATGGGAGGTTCTATTTCAGATAAGGATTCTTATACTGATGAAGATTCCATTCGTGGATGAGGAAAGTAGATAACTAATAGTAGATGGAGTAACTATAAGGGTTTTGAACACAGATGGGATAAAACCAAACATGAATATCCTCTCATCATTTTCATCAAAATTCATTGTAAATCTATTGGATTTGATTGTAGGAATATTTGTTTTTGTGTCTCCAAAAATTCCTTAAAGGGTCTTCATCTTAGTAATGGTTTTTGTTTATTGATATCAAATTCCAATTTATTTTATCCCATTCATTATCTCTCATTCTTGATTTTTATTTCTATTGGTTTTGGATTTAATTGTTTGAAACAATAATGAATTCAATATTTTCTTTTCTATAAATTATTTCTACTAGATATTTCTAAAATAAATTTCTATTACTGAATATTTTTATCTAATTCATCTGATTCTAACCAATTTCCCCAATATATATATAGATATAATTTTATTTTGTGTTCCTCATCATGAATTATATCTACACCATGTAATCATGATCTATCTCAATTTCGTATTTTCAGTACCATGATGATATAATCTTATATTTCAGATTATTCCTATTTCATTCAATGAATCTACTATAATAACATTGGTATTTAGACTGAATAATGAACATAAATCCATTCATGTAATTGTTTGTTCTCATACAATATATTTTTTCATCAATAAAGAATCAATGATTGGAATCTAGATATAGTGTGTATATTTTAATAATGAATGCTTAAATATTTCAGAAATGATAAACACGTCGTTAATCTTGTATGTATTCCAATATGAAGTCAATCCTGAGCCTTAAAACAACCTCAAGGCATATTAATAAACATCTCTTTGTTGTTTTTTATCAAATACTATAAAAAAAGTTTAGTCACATAGTTAATATATCACTAATTTTTATAATAATAGTATAGTAAGAGGGGTTCAAACTATATATTAGATGACAATACCTTACATATATCTCACAACCCATCTAGTAAATCTCTTCTCTTTCTTAGAGTGATTTATCACCAACTGAAACCCTTGATCCTTATCAATAAAACATTTTGGTAAAAGGGATACTTCTAATTTTAAATATTTATTTATATATTTCAAAATGTCATTATATACATCAAGTTTCCATTTTTTAAGATAATATATATTTATTTTGAAAGCATTTCTATAATGGAATTTTATTTTCAATGATTTGATTTTATGCAATGGAAATTTTTATAATTTACAAATTTCTATTAAGGTAAATATTCTATCATTTCACACAAAATAATTTTTCATAATATATATTATATTTTTATTTTGTATTTTGTATTTTGTATTTTGTTTATTAATAACAAGACATTGTTTTATTATTGATTAACTCTTATTTGATCACATGGTAATATTTAGAACAAAAAAAATTATCACTTAATGTGAAAATTGATTCTGTTTACCTATGAATGTCACCAAAAAAGATATGGACACACTATACGAGGTTATTGACATGTCATGTTCTCTTATAGAAAAATATTATATTAATTATAAAGTATTCATGTGCATTTTTTAAAAAATATATTTATTTCTTTGGAAATATGGATTTCTCCAAACAGTCTTACATTTTAATAATACAATTCTAATGAAATTTTGAGAATAAAAAATTTATTTTTATAATAAAATAACATAAGTATGGTTTTGGAATGTTTATTAATGGGTTATTTTTGAGAAAGTTGGATCTTTTGAAAAATGATTTCTTATAATTAAAATTTTTTACTTTGAAATCGAATGTTATTCCAATGGGTGTTGAGTGATCCCACATCCTTAAGTGGACACTTACTTAGTGTTGATATTGATAAATGGGTTCATGTATTTCATAACATCTATTTAATATCATTTTAATCAATAATAATATTACTATATTCAATAAAAAACAAATTTTTTTCATAAAAATTGCATTGAAATGAATTTTGCAAATGATAATTTATTTTGAAATTGTTTGAAATTTATTTTTAGATATCAAATAAAAATATATTTGATATAAATTTTTTTAGTCTTTTTATGAAATAAATATTTATAAAATTATTATTTAGTTGATTTAAAACCCTAACTGAAAATTTTATTCTTATCCCATTTTTTGAAATAATTTTCATAGGTTTTCTAGATGTTCTTGATCGATGGATTCTCTTATGCAGTTAGAGCACCTAAAGATAGATAACTATTTTATTTTATTTTAGAAAAAAAAATGTTAAACTTCAATGCATTTTCTAATAATATTGAACTGATATTAGAAACGGACCTCGATTACTTTTAATGTCTTCTGAAATTTTGATTTATCTTCTAGAAAACAAATTACACTACATGTTTTAGTGGAAAATCCAGAAAGGAAACATTGAGACATTATATTTTTTATTAGAAGAAATACATAGATAACATTTGTGATTATAAATTTTCATTTGGTGAAAAATATTGAGATAGAAATTTCATTTAGAGTGTCTAGGTAATGAAGTTCCACTAAATGTTAAATATTTTTCTTAATTTTGAATATGAAAACACTGATTTTTCTTTATTCAGATGAAATAATTGAAAGGTAGAAGTTCATTTAAGAGTTGGAGTATTTAACATCCCGAAAAATTAAAATAGTTTTTTTATTTAATAGTTTGTTTATAAATTAAATCTAAATTATATATGATTCAAATGAAAAAATTCATGAAAATTAGTTGTTTTGTAAAATAAAAATGTGTTCTGATTAAAATTATGAAATAATACTTTATATTTCATGAAATAGTATTTTTATGTGTTATTGAAAATAAATTTTTATATTCCTTAAATAAATGCAATTTTCTCAAATAAGCCATAATATATGACTATTTATTTACAATTATGCATTAATATTGAATTTTTGGACATGGTATTATTAATCAGGAATAATTATTAATATATTAATTTTTTATATTTTATATAATATTTTTATAAAATATATACTTTAATTTCCTGTTTTTAGTGGATTAATTATAAGGATTTTTTATAAATAATTATTAACTGTTATCTTTTCATATAAATATTTAATTTTTTATTTCCAAAATAAAATGCGATAAGACATAAACATTATTTTTTAAAAGATAATCATTTTTATTTTGAAATATATTTCTTTTTAGTATCAATATTTTGATACCATTAATTAAATAACTATATTAAATAAAAAAAATCTATAATAAATTTTATTTCTATTTGAGTTGTTCTTATTTATTTTGTTTTATTAAAAAAATTATTAAAAATATACTGATTTTATCAAAATTTATGTTTCAAATTTTATCGTAAAATTAATATAATTTATTTGAAAATAATTAATTTTTAATGGAAATATATTTTAACATTTATAACTATAAATGGTTTATGAATTATGAGTATTGTAATTATATATATATATATATATATATATGATATGATGATAATATTTTTATTATTAAAATTTAAAAACAAAAATAATTTAAAATTAAACTAGGATATATAAAAAAATTAATGAAGAATCGAAAATTGAGACTAACGTATAGAGGGAAATTGAGGGTTTTGATCGAGTGTAGAGAGGGAGGATGGGAAACCATTGGTCGAAGCTGATTAAAATTAGGATTGAGTGAGGTTTAAGGGATTGAGAAAGGATCAGACATGAGACCAAACACCAAAGGAGGTTCGATGTTGGATAAAGAGTCATGCACCGATAAAGGTTCCAATATTTGATTAGAAGGGATAACTGCCTATAATTGGTTGATTATTTTAACAGTTTCAAATGTGGATGGGATGAAACCATGCATGGATATCCCATATTCCACTTTCATCAAATTACTTTTTAGATCTATTGGATGGCGGTTTAGGCATATTTATATTTTGGATCAAAAATCTTTTTTATATGGTCTTCATTTATGAAATGGTTTTTTCTTCATATCAAACATTAACAAGCCTTATCTCAGTCCTTATTTGTTTTTTCTATATTTTATTCATATCATTTCTTGATGTCCCTGTTGGATAATGTAATGTATTCAATGCATCATTTTTTTCAAGGATTTCTACTAGAATTTTCTCTAATCAATTTTAATTGTATAATATATTTTTTCCAATTCAACTGATTCTGACCAGTTGTTACAATATACATAAATATTCACTATAATTTTCTTCCTTCGTATGAATCCTTATATAAACACTACATAATTGAGATATCTCCCAGTCTGGTTTTTTGTTTATTACAACAATTATTGAATCATATATTTCATATTATTCGCATTTCAATAAAAAATACTATTTTTTGCATTTGAATTTATACTAGACTGTTTATCAAAAAAATAATAAGATATTTATTATTTTCATACACTTAATTTTTCCATTGTTAAATAATCAATGATAATATTTTGGACATAGTGAGTAGATTTTATTATTGAAAGGATAAATATATAAAAAATAATAACCATATCATTCAAATTTCTGGAAGATCCAGTAGAAAGTCTAATATGAGCATTAAAAATTTTCCCTATAGCATAATTATATACCTCTACCTTTCTACATTTATCTCACGCAATAAACAAATTTGGGAACAATTATTAATATAAAATATTTTTAATCATATAAGGATAAGATGTCTTATTCTAAAAAAATAAGATTAGAATCTCATATATTATTCTCATGAACTAGCCAATAATGCTCTCCCCATTATCATTGTATTCCAACACCAACCATAGCCCTTGATCCTTAATATATACAGATTGAGGTCAAGGGATTAATTTTTACTTCAAACATTTATTTAATTTTACAAAAATATCAATGAATAAATTGGTTAAATAGATTTTATGTTTATTTAAAAAACTTTTTTAATGGGAATTTTATTTTCTGTGTTTTCATTTTATTTTATGTAAATTTTAATAATTATATAATACATTTTAAGATGTTTTTTCTATTATTTTATACAAAGTTAATTTCTATTAATATAATTATATTTTTTGTGTTTATTTTTTTAATAATTAGATAACATTAAATTTTTTTAATTTTTATTTATTTTTTGATCTCATATTAATATTTTTAATGAGAAACATTATCATTTTATATGACTAGTTATTTTTTTCGATGAATATCATCTATGTAGATAAGAAAATATTCTATTATGTTATTTGCATATATTTCTCTCTTATACATGTAATTTTTTTAATCATAAATCATTTATTTTTATGTAGTTTAATATATAAGTATTTCTATAGAAATATTGATTTCTCTTAAACTCTCATTAATTTTTATAAAATTTATGTATTTACAAGTTGAGAATTATTAAATTATTTTATTGCAATAAAAATTTATAAAAAATATTTTGGAATGTTTATAATGTGTTATTTATAAAAAATACCTATATTCTTAGAAACATTTTCTTAAAATTAAATTTAAAACATGCATTATGAATGAAATTTTATTAGGTGGGTTGTGTACCCACTACCTCATGGGGACATTATATTGAATGTGATATTCCTCTATTCTTCATGGGTTTTTTAATATATCTTGAGTATCCCCTCAATCTATAATTGTATTTTTATTTTCATATGATTCTCATAGAGAAATCAAATTATTTTTCAAATAATATATTTTAAATAAATTTTCAATATGAAATGTATATTTTAAATGATTTGAAAGTATTATTATTACATATATATATATTTTTTAAATAAAATGATTTTGAATATTTTTAAAAGAAAAATTTATAAAATTATTTTACACTAGTTTAAAATCTATAAATATAATATATTATGCTCGTACCATGTTTTAAAATACTTTTCAAAAGATTTTTCGAAGTACTTTGATTGACGAATTCACTTATGGATTTAGAAATCACAAAGAAATTTTGTAATTTTATTTTCTTTTTATATAACCATAATAATGTTTATTGTTTTCTAAAATTATCTAGAACATGGATTGGAAAAGGTCCCATGTTTTATAAAAGTACTATGTAATTATCAGTTTTCATTTGTAATAAAATTACTCAACATGTTTTAGTCTTAAATCCGGAAATGTGTGTTCGATATATTACATCGATTGTAACAACTTTTATATACTTACCTATCTAATAATGTATCTCCAATACTCAAACTCTATGTTCCCATTGATTTTATACTTTTCTTACATAGACATTATTATATATGTATGAGATACATTCATTCATTTTAAACCACTGAAACTTAGTTGTTAGGTGCCCTGATTTCTTACATTCTTAAAAAACCATTCAGAAGTACTTTTCTAACAATTTCTATATTTCTGATTCATTATATACATGTAATGAATATCCATTTTTCCAAATAAAAACATTTTTATCCTCTTCATGAAATTGATTATGTTCACTTTTACTTTCCCCATAAGTACTGAAACTTTAAAAACCATGAACCTATTTTTATGACATTGAGTAATTTGAAATTTTTTCACAACCATATATTTTTAGCCTTAATAGCAATAGTAGTTAATGTAAAATATACCCCATTCTTCTTTTTTTATTTCCCACTTAATCCTTAATTCATATTTTAAATGCATTCTAATACAATCTTAAAGAATCATCATAGTTATAGGATTTATTCAATATGTAACAGTTATATCTGATACCCATTACTTAAGCATGAGTCCAATGATCCTCTCAATAATATATTCATTTGATAATTCATTTTTTCTATGTGACTAAAATTTTTTCAAAATAAAATTCAATGTATTATTAATTATTGAAAAAAAATGTCTCCATATAAGAAATCAAAATCAAGATAATCAGTATGGAGAGTAGTCCTTATACTCTCTAAAACCATAGAATTTTTAAAATTTATTACTTTTAATTTCCCAAAAATACCCCTTTTGTTTAAAAGAATATATTTTCCAACGGATAAATTTCATCACTGTGCAAAAACGATTTCTTGAAACACTATAGTTCAAACGGATTCATTTTTATTTCGTCTCATTTAAAAAAATTTACATCTTTATATAGAATATGATAATTTTTAGCCATCATAAAAAAGGTATTTAATAATGTATCAATGAAACAAATTATAGGCTCACTATAGTCCACATACTAACACCATAATAGAATTAGTGCCATTCTATGATTTATATATTACAATATGAACATAGATAAATCTCTTTTAACAAAAAAACACCTTTCTCAAATAAAAATTTAATGTAAGAATAAAAATTGAATCTAGACAACAAACATGATACTCAAATTTACCATCGGCTAAAACTGAAAAAAAAATCCTAGCAAAACAAGGAATTGATACTAAATGATTATTTAGGATGTATAAAATATATAATACAAGGGGTGTGGTATGTATTTTTTTTTTCAAACAATCTAAATATTCACTATATCATATAAAAAATAAATATAATAATAGGTGAAAAATATGAATGAGGTTCTTCCAATATATTTAACGTTCTTACTCTAATAAAGGAAAAAATAAAGGAACTACAAAACTCTATTTAAAAATAAAAGTATTCATAATTGTAAAATAATTTATAAAATATAAATTTCAATTGAAACTAAAATATTCAACTTATAAACCTCAATTTTATGATGTATTTTATTAAAAAAACAAGAAAAAATCAATTCCATAGACTAGAATTTAGGTTTCCCTAATTAAAACCTATTTGTAGGTATATCATATAAAATCATGGAATCCATAAAATAGCATAATGAAAAAAAGTTCTTTTATCCTTATCGAATACCAAGATCTCATGTAATCTGAATGAATTATGTCTTCCTTCTGAAAACCCTCAATTTACGAAATTCAGAAGTATTTTTTTCTTCTAAAATTTAGAACATCATTATCACCCAATTGGGAAGAAAAAATATTGAGATGAGATTATGTGATTTATAATTAAATCCTCATAAATTTGTTCTCTTAAGTAAAACAATCTCCAAAAAGATTACAAATTAACACACATAAGGAATTGAGATGTTATATACATCATAACATAAGATATTTTTAGATAATTATTTCATTCTTATATATTTCTTCCACCTAATTTCATTAGAGTATTTATAGACATAGTTTGTAACAGAAGCCATTAATAGAATTTTTTTAATTTACTATGCTCTATTTCGACTATATCGTCAATATAAACTACCTATTGCAATGAATTATATCTTGTTTAAATTATAAAAATTATGTTTTATTTTTGAAACTATATCCCTCCTTATTTAAATATAATCACATATAAAAATATTCCATTGAATTTATATTATAAAAATAATCATAACCTACATACAACTTTTATTCCAATGATCTTACACTTGGAAAGGTTCTTCCGATTAAAGTAAATTAGATTGAGAAATATAATTATAATAAATTATTAAAAAATAAACATTAAATAAAAAAATATATTTTTATTATTTTAAAAACTGGTATATAATTAATCTTTCTGAAAAAAATGATTTATAAAATGATTATTACTATGAAATTAATAATAATAAATTCATTTTATTCTTAAATATTTATTTTTTCTTAAAACTTTCCTTATAAATTAAACTTTCCTATACTACAATTAACACATCCCCTATAAATATTGAGCGTAATAAAATACATTTCTTATTATTAATCAGAATGTACAATTTTTTTAAAAAATTTCATTTATTTAAAATATATATGTTTCCAAAAATAAATATTATTTATAATGGTAAAACAATTATTTTTTACGAATAGTATTATTTATTTTATTGTGAAATATTATATTATTAAATTTAATTAAACACATTTAAATGATAAATCCAATATATTATTTCAATCTATAAATGAATACATTATCACAAACATAAAATTTAATATATAGGAAATAAGAATAAGTAAAACTTATAATTTTAATGTTCATTTTCTATTATAGTATTATTTCATAAATAAATAATATGTTTTAATTTAAAAATAATTATATCCAATTTATAAATTTAATTAAAATAAATAGATTCCAAATAATTATTCAAAATTTTTTTATTTTGAATGCAAGGTCATCATATATTTATAGAGAAAATATATTTAACATTATGAACAATTAATCAAGGATAATAAATATAAAAATGGTTAAGTTAAAATTAAATGAATATTATTAATTTAACTATAATATTAAAGCTTTTATATGACCATTTATTTATTGTCAAATCATACAAATATTTTACACAAAAATCACTTCACCCATCTCATTTAACTACCATGTGATCTGATCTTTTCCCCTCACCTAAGATTAGTTTCTAAGGAAATATCCCACTTTTCACCAAAAAAATATAATCACTTAAAATATCTTGAATCAATACCTGTATTTAAAATTTCCCTTGAAACACAAATAATTTTCACTCCATTATATCTCTATTACAAAAATATTCCTTTTTTTAATTTTAATTTATTTCAAGCCCTCATTTTCAAATAATTTGTTGAAGATAAGATTCGTGTTGTCAATGTGAGGACCATCTACTCCATAACATCAATTATCAATCATTATCATAAAAAAATGATCTGAAAATGTTAATATGGTAACATAATTCATATTTATATACCTAAATATTTTTTTATTAATGTTACAACCATTTTTTACTCCACCATGTCCATTCAAAAAATTAAAACTACACCCAAGGTACATGCAAACTACTTCCTCCATGAATGATGTATTTATTTTTTAATAACCATATTTTATGGGTGGTTAAAAATATTTAATTATTAAATATATATTATATTAATTGTTACAATTTTTAAGAGATAAATTTTGTATTCTTTTTATAATATTACTAATAATTGATCACTATAAATATTACAATGTAAAAAGAGCATTCCAAGTGGAAAAATAATTCCTTCTGAGACTAATAGATTATTGTCTTATCTTCTTGATATTACTATAATTAATTATAATTTGTATCATTAATTATTTAAAAATAAAACAATTTTCCTCTATAATTATGATATTATAATCATTTCACATTTACACTCATCTATTTTTTATAACAAGTTCTTATTTATGTTGCTTTAACCATCCCCAATAATGATTCTATAAATTTTCAATAAGTATTTATATGGAACCATAATTATATATATAATTTTATATTGATATATAAATAATTTTTTTTCATAGAAATATTTTATTATTATTTAATGTCATTACAATTATTCAAACCCATTATTCATAAAAATTTGTCAAAAAAACTCATTATTAGTTACATCTTCAAAACTCATATGTAAAAACCTCAGGGAATGAAATTATATCATTATGTATGTTTATTTAACATTCATTTTAGTAAATTAATATTTTTTTTAAAATATTTCATTTTTGTAAAATAACGAGGATCTATTTCTGCACTATAAAGGTTTTATGAAATGAAGACAATTATTAATATGGCATGATGAAAATAATATATAATGAACTAAAATATATGTGATTAATTCTTATAAATTAATTGTATAAATAAAAATATATACGAATAAAGTTCTTAAATATTTTTTTTAAATTATTAAACATTATGTTATAATAAACCAAACCAATATGGAATCCAAGGTAATGGATTTCATCTTAATTTTCATTCATTAATTAATCTTATTATATTATTAAAGAATTATCACTTAATATGAATAAAATACTAAAAAAATTTCTTATATTATTATTATAAAAATTTTATTAATGGTATTTAAAATTATATTCATGAATCTTAAGAATATAATTTTTTATTCAAATGTTACCAAATTCGAATAGGTTTTTTGACTCAACAACTTTACATTGAGTAATTGTTCGACTCTTATCACTATATTCATATATGTTTCTTATGTTTTTAAATTTCATGAATTCATATGGTAATTTCTATTTCCCACTGGTTATTTTACATTTTTCATTAAAATATTATATTTATAGGTATTTATCTATTTAATAGAAAAATATTATTTTTATGAATAATTCATATCTTCTCCTATAACATCATTCTCTTTTATTTCCATATAATTAAATTTCATAAATGTATTAATTTAAATTTTACAATATAAATAATTAATATATATTTTAATTTTATTATGTCTCTTTTTCCAATATTTAAATGATGTTTTCATATCCATTTTTATAGAATGGGTTTCAATAATAGAATTTTTGAATATTTTAAAATGGTTTGTTTTATTTTCATGATTATAACATTTCTATTCATCCCAAAATTTGTTAGAATTACCTTAATGACTATTTAAATGATCAAAAATTTTAATTCGATCCTCAATATTTTTTTAAAAATCCTTCAATTTTACTTTAAAAAAATAATTCATTGAAAGTGATATATAAAACAATCACTCTAAAACAATGTTGTAAATTATTATCCATGAACACATTTTTAAATTTCACATCATTTTACTCATTAACAACATATGATGTATCTCCTATGTATTTATGGTTCCTCAATTACCATCAAAATTATCATATGTTATTTTTTATTTTGGGTGATTTAAATTTACAAATAGCTGATCGAACTCCTGTGCCCATTTTATGTGATACAATTGAAAATTGATATGAAACAAATTTTCCTTCATTTAGGTCTTCATGATATTACTAATTAATGTATCTATGAGAAAACAATTTTTATATATTTTCATTATGTGATGGTTGTGTCCTATATATTCCTTTAATTCATTTTGTAATTCATTATATATTATTAGATAATAATGAGAATAGTAGTGATTCTCTATCCTTTATATGAAATATTTAGTGATTCATAATCCACTTTGAAATGGGAAACATTATGAGATAGATGATCTAAAATGATATATTATACTATAAATCGTCATTGAATTATTTTATGATTTTCCATACTTATAAATGTATCCAACCATTATTCAAAAAGCTAATTCATATTTTATTCTCCAAGGATCTTATTTTATATCCCATGCTTCCTCACTCGTATTCCATTTCATATTCATGATCATTTAATATTACATGTCATTTTATTATGTCTTGTGGAATAATATTATTGTTTCTTTTTTCCCATATATTATCTTATTCTTATGATATTTCCTTTTAATAAATCTTTGATAATATTTCCTCTCACTGAGTATTTGATCATTCCACTTCTATCATTTACAAGTTACCTAAGGAATTACAAATGAAACTATATGAATTAAAAATTATTATGTATAGATTTTTATTGAGATGTAAAATTAAATTTTTGAAATATTAATATTATATAGACAATATCTAATGACTCAAAACATCTCTCTCATGGGAGTAGTAATATATTTTCGAATATTTAATGTCGAAATTATGAAAATGATGTTAACTATTTACAAGATTATCTTGGTGTCATCTCACATGATATTTGTAATGTCCCAGATTTTACATGTATTATTTTTATATATTATATTGGTTAATTTCAATACCAGGTGCTATTATGGAAGGTGATTTTGATACCGGTGTGTCCATAATAACTTTTTTATAATATTAAAATAAAAAATTACATGTGTGCAAAGTTATTTTTGAAAAATCAGAATAAAATCTAATATGTTGCCCATATTAGAAATCTTTGGGCACTACTGAATTCAGATAAGCAGCTTCACCCTTGGCATGGCCTTACATCATCCAGCATGGGACAACTGTGAAAAGTAGTTTTGGTAATTTTATATGAATAAAATATATTAAGAATTTATATTATTTCTCTGTTTTAACATCCCAGTGATGTAAAATTGCTTATTATTTTGATTAATCCTTTAGTTTGGGATCTATGGTTATTATTATAACCATATATTTCTCTTGGGGCTCTAGAGGGATTCTTAGGATAATTTATATTAATTTAAATGATAGCTACATGCATCAAAGATCATTCTTGATAGATATAACCAGAGGAAATAAATCAATAAAACTGAACGATCCAATTTCAAGTCAGTATGTGTTATTTTAGATTTCATTCCCCATTCGTAGATTCAACGATGAATTCAAACCAACAACCAAACAATTTGATATGTGGTTTGATCATTCCTTGTGGGATGGGAAATACTCTGTGGAATTTATGTGGTTTGATTATTTTAGAGCTGATTTGATTGGCATAATATTGTTACAGGAATGGATCGAGCTTAGAATGAAAAAAAAATTAAGTTCATTCCTTAGATTTATTCATAGTGTTTTTCTCCCCTATTTTATATTCATTTGTTCATTCATCGTGGTGTTCAATAATAAATGAATTTTGTGGCTTTGTTTCTTGGCGCAACGATCTGAAATGGTTCACCGTCTGTCAGGACAACCTAAAAAAGGTACCAATGTGATGGAGACATAAAAATCAATGAAAATAATGAGAAATAGTTCTTTGAGAAGTTTACAAACTGATGAATTTAAATGTATTTTGAGCCGATTTATGGTACAAAACACCTCAATTCAGTGTAAGGGTGGTGAAACAATCCTATATAGGTAGTCTTGAGGTGAAAAAAACCCATAATATGAATCTTTATGATAGGATAAAGGGTGCAGATAACAAACTATAAATTCCATAAAATCATGATTAACATGATGTGTGACCCTAGGTTATAAGGAATGTGGCCCCTGCTATGATGCATCTAGAGTTTCAAGAGAAAGTTAAATGTTACATGGATTGTGACCCCATTCACAAGACATGTAGGCCTTTATTTGATACATGGTATGTATGTCAAAAGGTAAAATGATATGGGGTGGAGTTCATGGGTTTACTACATGGAGGGTACCCCACTACATTGTTCGACATGGACCAAGTACACATATTAACCAATTTATTGGTATATGAGTAGATATCCACAGGTTGAAAAATGTTTACTGAAACATGGTTGGTGTAAATGGGAAGACTCTAGATGGAAGGGAATGGTGTGTGAGTTATTCTACACATTATGTACCGATATTTTACAAAACATAGTATTTAATGACCTAGCCCATTGTACACTGGTTGTACCTGGGGTCATGAAACAAGGAATGTGACCCTACTAAACATCATGTATCCATCTTTACATTGATAAATTTTATTATCCTTCGTATCATGGTTACATTTTTTTGGGTTCGTTCCCCCATTGATTCCAGGAATATAGGTACAAATCATTTCATACTCAATAGAATTTGATCAATTTAAATGAATTCGTAGATAGAGTTGTTGGAATCCATTAAGAGTCCCAGAGAAATATCCTCCATCCACTATTCATACCATAGGTAGAGTCTTTGGTATTGACCGGAAAAACATCACCATGCGTCGATCCTCTACATAGGATTTTAATCATGATAGAGTTTTTGGTATCACCTATTGGTGTGGGTTATTGTTCTCATTTGTGGCATAATATTATCTTCAAATCTCTCAATGTATCTCTATCATGATGGTTCTTGAGGAACAATACCTCTCAAATAGACATCATCGATGTTTTCAGAATCAATAGTTTTGTCTCCTCGATGATTACTTTATGGAATCATTGAGTTGAATCCCTATTGTTGGTATGTGGCTATTAAGACTAACCTCTAGAATTCATGTCTTTGGTTGACTTCATCTTGGTATTCTTGTTATATGTGATGTAGACATATACTGTGCAGAGCTGATTGTACATTCCTTTTGGAATTGATTTTTTTTTCAGAGTTTCCAATAATGTTTTTTTATACTCACCCCTACATTGGATTCTCCCACACATGTCTTGTATGGTACAGAAGAGATACATGTTAACAAAGTCATCGGTAGACCAGGACCTAATTGTTCCTTGTGAGATCAGGCTAACCGAGGAGTTCCTACGATTACATACCTGAGTCCTATTACCTCTGCTTATAAGATATGCTACTAGATATAGAATTATTTTTTGGTTTGTGTGTATTCTGAAATGGTTTAAACTACAACACATTACATTCTCATCATAATCAATTTGGGATATAGTTTTATGCATGCATTTGGTTCCTGGTGGTTTTTATATTTCATCATTTTTTAATCATGGAAATGTGTGACTGTGTACAGGTATATATGCAATTCCTCCCATGTTAGAGATATTCTAACATAGTTCTAGTCACCATACCCTATAATATATGTGGTAGGATTGTGGATTCACGCAATGGGACCCACTTGGACGGGTTGTAATCAAGTGGTATCAAAGGTATTCAGTGATACTTTTGGATCGAGAGTCTCTGATTTTGGTTTTATGAAACTATGTTATGCATTTTGAGTTCCCATTTTAGGTCATGGAATCCTGTGTTAGTGTGGCAGCCAATGCATCTATACACTAGGACTCTAATATTTTTATTTTCGACTCAATAAATTAGAATATTGGTTGTATGTAAAATAATGGTACATTCATAATATATGATTGTTTTTTGGTTCAATATCCTTCCTGTGTATGCTCTCCAGATATACTCATTTAATATGGAACATCATGATTTATTATAGGACACCCCCAAGACACATACAATCAAGGATTCCGCAGCTCGATCATGAGGATGACCACCTTAGTGACGATCCTTAGATACATGTTACAGTTCCCATGATGTTACCTCTAGGTAGAGTACCAGTTATAACCCCACATGTGGAACATCATGTGGTACTTTTAGTACTATTAGATTATAAGTGTTGGATGAGGGTACATCACGAGTTTTAAAGATAGCGACCCCTCGGTTTCTATGGTTAACCTGACCCTCAGGTGAATGAGGACCGGAATAATGTAGTGACCAATGTTTCGTGTCTATCTAGGACACCAACAGAATGGATGGTGGTCGTGGTGGCAAGTCTTCTATAGGGTTAAGTAGGGAAATGGTAAATTTAGGCTATCTATACTCCCTAAGAGGAGAATCTTTCATGGACAGAGTTTGAGCATCTCTTCAGAGTGGATTTTTCACCAGTTACGCTGAGTGTTATGCATGTACAAGATTGTCTTCTACTCTAGAATCGTATCATAAGAGATGATGATTATTCATTGGGCTTCACCAACCAGTCCAGATACTCAATGAATATGGCTAGAGATCAGTACGTCATTCTTAGAACTTCAACTAAGGGTTTCAAAGATACATTTGAGAAAGCAATATCCCCTTGGTCATTTCAATGTATACATATGTGCCTGAGTGAGATTAGGTGGAAAAAAGTTTCATGGATTAGTAGATAGAGTTATTGACAGTTAGCAGTGGATGAGTAGGTGAAGAGACCTAGATAGTAGGGCGGTGATTTTACTCTCATGGATTTTGATGTGTGAGAAATATCCGGAGGTGGATCTAGGATATAGTATCTGCACATCATGAATCACCGAGTGGGTCCAGTTCGGATTGAGAGTGGTACCTCTAATTTTTTGATTGTAGGTGAAATATCACTCTATATTTCACACCCGATCGTACTACTAAAATAGAGATAGTGGATGGGAAAATAAGGTAGTTATATTAATAGGTGCATGCAGATCTGCATGGTGGATGATGTGGCATAGTAGCTAGGAGAGCCAGATGAAGTGGTGGATATTTCAACATGATTCCACTACAAACCCTAGGAGAAACTGAATGTGGTTGTGGGATATGACCTATGTTCCATGAGAATGATTCGAGGTATGCTCTATGAGTTTTATACTTTAGATGAACAAATTATAGACACAAGTGTTATTCATTCCGTGCTCACCACAAATCTTGTTCGAGCTATAGAATTCACATTTTACCATTGAATCAAACCTTAATCTAAGAGACACATACTAGATAAGGATTATTGGTAATATTCTTTTGAAAATTTTTTAAATAGACTCCATGATGTGAGAGTTTTTGGTTTTAATATCTTGAAAGAAGTATTGAGGCCTTACGATGTCATTCCTGTGATGGATTGGTTATCCACAGTCCGTACCCATGTTGACCTTTTTATATGAAGTGTGCAATGTGTCTGAAACGATGGAATGGGTTTTTCTAATTTCAGTGAAATGGAAGTCCATGTAGCACATGATGGACTCATGCATAGGAGGGTGAACCCAATTAGTCATCAGTTGGAAAGCCTAACCCTCTATGAAGAGGATTTTATGTGTTACTAGATTATGGTAATGGAGGAAGAGTATGATGATTTATTCCCAAAAGATTTTTTCAGATTACCCCCTCTTCGGGAGATATAATTGGACATTAATTTACACCCCAGGAAGACACTGATATCTTCACCATAATATCGGAAGTATTTCATAAATCATCTCATTTTAAGGGTGAATTTGGATGAATATGAAAAGTTAGGCTACATAACACTCAATTTTTCACCCTGGGCAGCCATAACATTGTTTCCTAAAGAGGAATATGGTATATTGATGATGTGTTCAGACTACAGGTTCTCAAACCAATTGACTATGATGAACATGTATCCACTACAGGGAATCGATTACCACTTTGATAAGTTGAGATGTGCATGATAGTTGTCCCAGGATGAAATTCGATCAGGTTATTTCCAGTAGTGAGTATGGGATGAGGATATAATGAAGATGACCATCATATGTTGATATAATCACTATGAGTACATGATTATTCCATTTAAATTGAGAAACTATCAAGTAGTGTTTATGGGATAGAAAAAACATATCATCTAATATTACGTACATGAGTTCATGGTACTATTCATTGATGATATCCTTGTGTACTCAGAATTTGAGTATCGTCACACAAGGAACATAAGGATAGTTCTAAAAGTACTATGGGAGCATGAGATTTATGGGAAACTCTCAATGTTCTAGTTCTGGATTTAATAATTACACATTATGGGACATGTTATCTTTGATAATGGAGTGGCTTTGGATCTAGCCAAGGTTGAGGCAGTGTTAGCAAGGGAGCCACCGAGGATCATGAAGGAGGTGTAATGCATTCTGGGGCTGGCATGATTTTATTAGAGATTCATACCTGATTTTTCTAGGGTATCATCACCTATAAAATCTTTGACTCAAAAATAGAATCCATTTGTGTGGATAGATAAGTTATAGTGTTATTTCTAGTAGTTGAGTAAGATTTTGATTACCGCTCCAATATTGATATTGCTGGAGGAGGATATATAGTACGTAGTGTTCTACGGTACATCAGGAATTGAGCATGATGAATCCTAAGGTTTTGGAATGTGGTGATGGATTGTGATTTGTTCTGTTTAAGACCACATTAGAAAAACTATGTGGCCCATGATCTTTAGTTAGAAGTGGTATTATTCACATTGAAGATGCATCATCCCTACTTGATGGGAGAATGATGTGTTGTCTACTCTGATCAATATAGGTTCAATTATATATTCTATCATAAAGAGTTTATCGTGAGGTGTACTACTATAATGGGGAGAATGGGGGACGACTCTCTCAGTAGGAGATCTAGTTTCTAGTTGCTAAAATAGGCATTAGAGAAGTTGGCCTTTTTTTAATTATCCTTCGTGGAAGGGGATGGGGCATCTTACGGCCAGTAGATAGTTGTTACTCATCCACTCAAATAATGAGTCAAGGAAGCACGTCTTGTGCATACCAGCTACAGGACTCTACATTCTTTGATATCCAAAGGGAATGGTCATATAGGATAATCACAAGGTGTGTATCATGTCTTTATTTTTAGAGGATGTACAGTTGTACCAATGGTGTTGCGAGAAGATGTTTTGAGGGAGTTTTTCATGTTCCATTTAGCATTACTTCCATGAGTGGAAGATATGTACTTGGAACTCTAACATTAGTTTTGGTGTCCATGAATAAAGAAGAGAGTTTCCAAGTTTGTTCCTCAATGCCTTACTTGTCAGCAAGTGAAGGCTGAGAAAATGGTTCGAGCACGTATAGCTCAACCCCTTGAGGTTTTAAACTAAAAGTTGTATGGAATATCAGTGGGATTGATGATGGGTTTACCCCATATGTCCATGGAAAAAAATTCCATCTATGTGATCCTTAACTGACTCACCATGTCCGCCCACATCATATGTATCTTAGTGAAGTGTTCAGTTGAGAACAAGGGATACCTTTATGTTCCGGAGATTGATTGAATCCATAGAGTCCCATCAAAAATTGTTTTAGGTTGTGAATCTCGTTTTACATCCGTTTTATGGAAGGGATTACATGAGGTGTTTGGGAAACAGTTTTGCTTGAGCACAACATTTCACCAACAAATGGATGACCAAAAAGAGAGCACCATTAAGGTTATAGAAGATATGTCATGGGCTTTCATGTTGGACGTCATCAATAGTTTGGGGGATCACCTACAACTAGTGGAGTTTTCATACAACAACATCTACAATTCCAACATTAGTATGAAACCATTCGAGGCTTTTTATGGAAAACCATGTTGGTCAAAATATTACTGGACTGACCTAGGAGAGTAGAACTCATGGGCCTAGAATTGGTGTAAGCTATTAAAGAGAATGTATAGATCATCCAGATGTGGATAAATACTTCCTAGAGCCTCAAAGGTCTTATGATTACTGGAGGAGGGACTTGAAGTTTGTGGAATGATACCATGTATGTCTTTTTTTTTGTCCTTGACAAGTATTAGAATGTTTTGGTTGGGGCAGACTTTTATATTTAAGGTCTATCTGGCCTTTTTAGAAACATTGTAGAGTTGCAGAGCTTAAGTACATCTTAGACCTACCCCTATAGTTAGACCGGGAACATGACATCATCCACCTGTCGCAACTGAGAAGGTACATGCATGATCCATAGTATGTCATCAAATGAAGAGATCTATGGATTGAGGATGAATAAAATTTTTCTAAGTGCCCAATGTAGATCGAGGATCAGCAGAAGAGGATCCTTCATGGGAATGAAATTCCATTAGTGTGTGTCTAGTAATAATACAAGAATTTACCAGAGAGCACATGTGATTGGGAGGCTTAAATTCATGTTCAATACAATTATCTTTTTGAGAAGCCTTTGTTTTTTATTAACAGGGACACAATACCCCATGTCTGGGATAATATCATTTCCAAGATATTTTTGTTATAGTTTCTAAATATTGTATAGATTAATTTTTGAGACCAGGAACTTAGATAACATTTGATTCTAAGACCATGAGTTACCAAAATAAATGTTTGAATAAAATTAAAATACTAAATAACACACACACATATTTTTCGGGAAAATGTGGATTAAATTTCAAATAGGTTCTCATATCAGAAATATGAGGGAACCATTGTTTTTAGAAAAGTGGCTTTACCCTAGGCATGGTCGTACAACGGATGCCATAGGGTGACTATGAAATATATTTATGGAAATTTTTAATCAATAAAATATATTGAGAATTTATTTTATTTCTCTATTTCGTTGATGCAATGGAACCGTGATAGAACAATGCTTATTATTTTAGTTAAGCTTTTAGGAAGGGATCCATGGTTAGAATCATAACCTAGAAATTACCTAGTGTATCTAGAGAGAAAACCTAGAGAATTTCTATCCACGATGACAAAATAGACATGGATGGGATATCATTCTTGATATATCTCACTAACAATAGTCAATATTCAACAAGAATGATCTAATTCATATTTATTATGAATTATTTTGGATTTATTTACCCATTCAAAGATTCAATGATGAACGTCGACCAACCAAGGAACATGTCGACCCATGGTTTGATTTTTCCATTCGAGATGGGCTATACTCCGCTGGATTTAAAGGGATTGATTATTTTAGAATTGATTTGATTTTATGGTCATTCATACATGAATGGATCAAGGCCGAATAAAAAATCATTGACGTCCTTTCCCTAGATTGTTTCCTTTTATTTTCTCTTACCTGGTTTCTTCGTGTGATATTATTTCTTCGGGCATCTATGAATGAATGATCTTTGTGCCTCCATTTCATGGGGCAATGATTATACATTGACTATCTGACCTTGATACTACCTAAAATATATGTGATGATAATGGAAAAAAATGAATCGAAGCAATTAGAGTGAAACCATTCATCCGTTGGTTTTGGTTACGATGAATTTAAACATTTTTTTTGCATCGATTAAAGGCCATAAAATATTAACTTGGTGTTCGAATAGTGAAACGAGGCTAGATCTGGAGCTTTGTGGCCAATGGACCCTTGAATCAGAATCTGGAAAATTGGCTAATGCATGTATTGGAAGAACTAATATTTTTGAAAAATCCAAGAAATCATGGAGTTTAACCCATGGTGACAGGACATATAGACCCTACTAGAAATAATCAAGGGATTCAAGAGATAGTTAACTGTGATAAATCATGTGAATCCTATCACACGAAATGTATGAATTTCCCAATGGACCTGTGTGTATCTCAGGAGATACATAGACATGGGGTGGAGTACACAAGATTCCTACACTGGGTGTAACCTACTACACAACATGGCATTGAAAAAGTACAAACACTATCTCATGTACAGGTACACAAGAATATATAGATGGGTTGACACTATGTAATGGCACATGAATGGTGTACACAAGTGTAACAATAATGGATTGACATGGTGTGTGAATTCTTCTAAATTCTATGTAACCATATTTTACATGACATAGTTTGGAATGTTATGGGTTGTTCTACATGGGAAGTACCCATGATCAAGGAACATGGCGTGTGACCCTCCAAACATTTGCAAAATGCATGGAAACTCTTTAAAACATTACCCAACTTTACTAAATACATAAAATTACATAATAAAGGGTTAAATACCTCAAATAGGGTGTACTAAATTCTCCCCAACATTTCAAATTCCTTCCTCAAAAACTCGATAACCATCACATTCCCAAAGGAGCTCAGGCCTTTTCTTGACCATCAATTTTTTTGCTCAATATTCTCCTCTGGAATCTATCCTTTTTCCACAAAACACAAAGTAGACCAATTGTTTCAACAAGAAGGTCATTCTATTGCATATATTCAATCCTCACTAAAACATGCACCAAAGATCCATATTGATTTCGAAAAATATGAATCCAAAAAATCATATTGTCATGATCGGGCTGATACTTTTTTAACAATGACACATTAAACACATTGTTCACCAGACAAACCCGAGATGGAAGATCAAAACAATATTCCAACTCTCCACCCTGCCCAAGTATCTCAAAATGGAAAATATACCACAAAGATATATTTATGGTCATCCCAAACAAATGATGTCACATCCTCAGATATATTCTCAAGAACATTTTATCACCCACATCAAATGATAACAAACATCAATTATGGTAGGAATATGATTTCTGATGAATAAATTTGTCTCCATTATATTCCTAATCAATATGATTTTCTTAATTGTCTCTTAGACAATGATTGACCCCACCCATGATGAGTTACCCATTTCCACCCAAAAATTGTGTAGAATCACACAAACACCCATACAATGCTTTAAATGGAGACATATGCATGGAGGCCAGAAAACTGTTATTTTTGGAGACTCCTGCACCGGAAAAAGATCATCCCATGATCCACTAAAATCATCAAAAAATCCCACAACACATCTTCTAATGTTTGTATCATCCTATAAAAATTCCCATTACTCAATGGATGATATTCCATACTCAATGTTAACTTAGTCCCAAAGTCATTGTGAAAGGATTTTTTGAATAGAGATGTGATCCTTGAATCACTCAATGATACAATATAATATGGAAAACCATGCCTCATTATAACCTCAATGAAGGATATTTTGTTCATATCCTACACTATATGAGATTCATGAATAGGTATGAAATGGGACAAATTTGTTAGCTGATACACTATAACCCAAATGGTATCGTGCTTCCAAACTTTTATTGGGAGACATGTTACATGTTCCTTCACTATTTTCTTCCACTTACACACTGATATAGGTAAAGACCAAGAAATATCTTCTTTTCACTGATGATCTACCTTGAATGGTTGGAAATTCAAGAACCTCAAAAATAAATTAAGCCACTTTAATTTTTATACCAACCCTCTAAATCAATGGTTTCAACCCTTTACACATTTTTTGAGTTCCAAGATGGACAACCCATCTAGAATAATGATATACTATGAAATGTTTCTCTAGAAAGGCCACTACTACAACCATCTGATTCAAAATTAATAGCACCAAATTCCCATGTAGTTTCTAACCCTTTATGGTCACCCTACCTGTGAGTTTCTACCTCATATACACAAACTCTGAATCAGTCATATTTTCTTCTTTAACCAAACCAACCATGTAAAAAACCAAAGAGAATAAAAATAAAATAGCTCCATCACCACGAGCATCAAATTCATTCCTCTGGTCTGTTATAATTAATATTAACATCTATTGATCTGATTCTTATTTCATCACTTGAGAATATTTGTTTCTACTTAATGCATATTTGATCAAATTTTCTTTAAGTGGTGTTTAAAACATGTCAATATAAAACATCAAGAGACACTATATCCTTCTCCTTTGCCTCAAATTTATAAAAATAAATGATGTAATATGCATCATGATCTTGGGAATACTATACACCGTGAATTTCTCACTAATGAGATAGCGACTGCACCTTTTCGAAGCATGAACCACCACCGCCAACTCCAAATCATGTGTTGGGTAGTTTTTCTCATGAAACCTCTAATACCATGATCCATACATAGAATCATGATCGCATTTCATGATAACCCATCCCAAGGCTAATTACAATGCATCATAACACACCATGTACCCTTTCCCAGGTTTTGGAAAACCATGATTGGGGCTAATGTACAATGTTCATTAAGCTCTTCAAAATAATTTTGCACTGCTCACTCCATTGAAATGGATCATTTATTCTTGTAAATTATATCATTGGTGATACTAATAATGTGAAGTCATGATCAAAGCATCGATAATGCACATCTAGACTAAGGATAATTCGTATATAAAAAAATTCTTCGGTGGTATGCTAGAGACAATGACCTATATCTTCTCTAGATACACTGAATCCACTCTCTCAGAAATCCCATGGCTAGGAAAACATACCTCTACTATCCAAAATACTCACTTTGACAATTTTGAATACAACCGATGATATATCAAGGTTCCCAAAACATCAACCAAGTGTTTCTCGTGATCGACCCTTTTTTTAATGCACTAGTATATCATCCACGAATACTAAAAAGAAATAATATTTATATTTATAAAATATGCAATTCAATAATTACATGAACACCGCTGTTGAATTTGTCAGACCAAAGGGCATAAACACATACTCATAATGGCCATATATAATTTTGAAGGATGTTTTGGGAATATACACCTTCTCTACCTACAACTGATGTTATATTGATCACATGTCAATCTTGAAGAACCGTTGAGCCCCCCAAACTAATCGAAAAATTCATCAATGAAAAGAGGTGTATATAAATTATTTATCATAAAATGATTAAGAATATGACAATCAACACACAAAGGAAGTGTACCATCTATGTTTTTAATGAACAAAATCAGTGCTTCCCATGAGGATGTATTGGGCTAGATGGACCCTTCTTTTCTAGCTCCGTCAACTGCAATCTGAATTACATCAATTATACTAGTTCCATTCAATGATATGGAAGTGATATAGGACTAGTTCCTAGAACGTGATCAATCATAAACTCCACATCTCTTATATGTGGATACCCTAGAAATTCATTATGAAAATCATATGTAAAATGATTAACCACAGTCAGAAAACTGATTATACCAACCCCTTCCATTGATGACAAAAACAAAGCCACCAACATATATGATATCTTACCAACTACTATTTTCAACATGACTAATGTACCCACCTTTAAATTCTTCTTTCCTCTAAAGAGTAGTTTGAATCAATCAATCATCATAAAAATCACCTTTCATTAATAAAAGACTATGGGTTTTAAACATTGTCATCCAATCCATTCCCATGGGTTATATCATGTGCATCCATCTAAAGAAGTAATAAATCCCACATAAAATCAACCTCATCCACAAATAAAAAAAATGATATTCATAGGAAGGATTACAAGCCTCTTTGGACAAGAAGTGTTTGAGGTTCTAAAATGGAAGGAATCACTTAGACACATTAACATAGAAAATAAAATACACATGATGCGATGAAATAATTAAAATCATTCATATCAAACAACACATTCAATATGATTGAAGACAAATGAATAATAGCTCACAGTAAGGATGGACTCAACTGATCATCCACCAAAAATTTCTCATATCAAAACAGGTGTTTTCTTTCCACAATATGCACTTTATATCCTTGATAAAACATCCCCTAACGAGGAGTCATGGTATTCTTAGAATCACCATAACTAACACGACTCTATAAGAAAGGGGTATGATGCCTATCCTATCCCATAAAGTAGTGGGACACCTATGACCCCTGAGGCATGTCACAAAAATCCGATGTCAGAGTATTGTGATAATAATTCGGAAGATTCCCCATCTACTTGCAGTTATTAAATTGTTGAGGATGTGTTGTACAATCCCGCATGATATTGCCTGTAGAACCACACTAAAAACATATCGTCTTGCTCTAAGGATTAAGAGGAATATTTATTGACCATTTAGTTGGATTTTGAGCCATACTCCCACCCTATTAATAGGTGTCCCTCTTCTGCATGATCCATATGCTAGAGTTCCAACTATTCCCCATGAATATCGATATGATTCCCCTGCATATAGCCTCTAAGATATCCCATCCATATACTGATTCTATATTCACTATTTCTGTATAATACCCTACACAAGGAACCACAATTTTGGAATTAATTTTTTACCTCAACCCCTATTCCATGATATGCACCTTCAAGGACACACTAGCAACTACCTCTGATGAAAACTGCACTATGTTCATATACATATCCTTATATTATGACACTGACATTTTATACTACATAAAGATGAATTAATCTACTATGCATTGAATTTTGAACATATGAGGGTATAAATATTTCATAAAAAATGCCCCAAAACCCACCCATGTAATACCTTTGACTCTTCCAGCCTAGGCCGCTAACTCCCACCCCTGAATTGCAGGATCTTCAAACATGTTTATCAATACATTCAGTTTAAACTCATACAGTTATATTAGAAAAAATATATTTGATTCATCATGTTCAACCAAATTTTCTATTTCATCCTCCGGTAGCTCTCTATGACTCCTACACGATTCAATTTATATCAACACAAGAAAACCCATAAGTCTCACTCCCAATAAACTGATGGCTTGAAATTAGAAATTCAATCACATTACAATATCACAATAATGCATTCCAAATTCTCATTTTACCATGTTCACTAAATGTTTAAAAAATCCACCATGTTTTGATCATTGACTCATTTTAAAAATTCCATAGTCAATCACCTTTCAAAAACCATAATTTTGAAAACCATTTCTATATATTCAAAATTCAATTCATTCATAACACAAAATATTTTATCATTAGCAATTAAATATGAATCCCAATGTAATTTCCATTCTACAATGAAATACATGTATATTTCATTAGATATTCCCACAACAATGAGAAGAAGCTCTTATAGGTGTCTCTAAAACACATATCTACTGAACACCCTCGTACCATGATTTTATTCAAAATGGGGATATCTATGTAATTTTGTACTATAAATTTCCTATTATGACTTTATGGCACCTTATTTCAATCAAAAATCAATTAGTAAAACATGATAGAATACCAACATCCAGAATGAAAACTTATTTCATGACCAAACAAGACTAGCTTTACAGGTACATCAAGGGCCGAATAAGCTGATTACACTTTTAATATTATACTCTTCCTCATAGACTCGAGTTGTGTTACTATTTATAATCAGCCTTCGGTTACAATTACATCTAGATAAAGTTGTGAAATTGATGTTGAGGGATTCAAGAAAAATTGGGGAATGAGTTTCCTATAGAAATAAACAATCTACCAAACGAGACATATCCAACAACAACTACATGATTCCTGTCAACAATGTAAACCAATACAACACATTACCAAGAAAAAATCAGGCCAACCAAAAAATAAATAACAATTGAAATAGACCAATAAAACTAAACCATAATAATACATACTATGATTACCAAGAAGACAACTAAACAGTACAAAACCAAAAGAACCTATGACACAACTCCATAGCTCTACCCCAATATCCATTCTCTAAATGCCCCCATACTGCCCAATAATGAAGATTCACCACTAATGATATGAGATGCCTTACATTTTTCTATTTCTTGGAATCTAACATATGAAAAAGATACAATGTTACAAAGTAGTGGGGGAGTAATAATACCGAGTAGGGTTTCCCCAAACGACCTCCATGTACATGCCACTAGGATAGAACCATTATAAGACTTTATATGAAAGTATTAATATAAATCCATTAAAATATTTCAATAATTAACAATAATCCGGACACATATACACCCAAAACAATTGTAAAAAATAAACACAATTTGAAGGGAATCATCCAACCAATGAAACCAATCACGTCATTAACCCAAATCAACTTTTACATGGTAAAAAAACATTCTAAATAGTGTGGTTTCATGTGTATCCCAACCATACATACAAGTTTCACACCACAAACCCAGAGAATGGTGTCACCATTGATGGTGGTACTTCACATCTGAACCCATACACTTTTTTATTATGGTACTTCAATCTTAATTCCCTTTTATGGTGGTCTGTTTCACCCACTATCCATACATCCCCAACCACGCTTAACCCCGATTCAAAAAATAATCATCTAGTCACAACAACAACCCAATTACAAATTACAAATAAGAATAACATTCCAAACAATAATAAAACATAACAAAAAAATTCAACAAAAATGAAAAGACAAGAATTTACAGTTAAATAACCCTTTAAGCCAAAACCCATCAATAAAATCACATTTATTAAAACCACTATTTTTGCACATCCATTACTAACACAATTTCAATAAAACCCCAATTTTAATGAAAACCATTTTCATAACTCATTTTTCCTGAAGAAACACATCCCAAAAAACATAAAATTACTATTTTAAAATCATACACAAGAACATTTCCCAAAAAACCCAATATTATCAAAAACACAAAGTAAAACAATTGGTTCCAACTAGTTTTTCACATAATAATCAATATCAAATTAAATCAGAATAATAAATTGGTAATTAAAGTGTTTATGTTCTATGAAAATAAAAATTAGAGTGAATCCATAAACATTATGATTCCTACAAAATATACTAATGCCCAACCTCACCACAAATCTAGTTGAAAACTCCACAAAAACTCCTCACATCAGTTTTTGCTAATATCAAAAATACCAAACACCATTATTTTAGTAAAAAAACCTACAATATACTTAATAATGGATATAGATATAGAAAACTAATAGAGATGGATATTTAGATCTAATGAAATCTAGGTAATAACCTAGATAGGAGACTAAAGAGAGGGTAATATCCTTTGTTACCAAAATAAAACCTCTGAAATGTCTCCATGATTACTGGGAGAGGCCTCATAACCCTTGAGAATAAGAAATCCCATGTGGGGTTTGTGAGAGAGAAGGAAGGGTGATTTATGGAAAATCGGGAATGATATATTTTTTTAAAACCCCATTTTTATATCATGCATGGTTAAAAAAACCGTGTGCAAATCATGCTTCTGATACTACCTCAAGATAGACCACACTTGTTTAACCCACACCGTTATAAAAATCTTTCACTAAACATGTAAAATTCCACAACCACATGTTGTAATGTTTCTTGGTGATTCTGCATCATTTCAAATAATTGTTCTCAAATTGTGTGCCATATAAAATTCTAAAATATTTCCAAATCCATTCAAAACACTCCCAAACAATTCCCGACCATTCTAAATATATAAATAGACATTAGAAAGGTTACATATCTAAAATTGTGGGGAAGTACAAATACCAACATAATGTGGGTAAGGAACCGTATTAGGGGAATTTTTTGATTTTTTTTGAGCTAAAAGGCTAAATCTGGTGTGAATAATTGATGGGAGTAGGTTCCTTTTTATAATTTATGTGAGGGGAAATTTTGAAATTTCTCAAATGATTAAATTATAATAATTTAATTCTAAAAAATACTTCCAAAAGGAAATGGTTTCAATTATAAGGTGGGAAATGGTTTTAATAACTTCAAAAATAGAATTTATAAAAGATTTTGTTTCATTTTGAACCTTATCATTTTGATTATCCCTTAGTTAACAAATTTATGTTTTACCTACGATAAAATGATTTCAATATTAAATTTTTTTTACTATAAGGAAACTTTTTTTTACCTCAAATGGAAAAATTATGATATTTTATAACATATAATGTATACATTACATAATTTAAAATATATTTTCATTTTAAAATTATTTATAAAATTTAATTTTAATTAAATATTATTCTTTTCAGTTTTAACAAAAGTCACATAATATAACTTCAATGAAATAAAGTTTTAAATTAAAATATAATCATTTAACACAAAATTAATTTTTCCTAAAATTATATTTAATTATTTTAATGTTATTTACTTATCAAATTACATCACTTTTAGTATTTCCAAAATAATTTATTATATTTTTTTTAATAATTTATCAAATATTGATTTGGATTTTTGAAAGAATTTATGTTCATTATATAGAAAATAAAATTTATTTATAATGTACCATCATGAATATAATTTCATTATACAAAAAATTAATTTTAATATTCATTCATAACTAGTTTTTTTCTATATATAAACATGTAAAGAATATTTGAAACTAATATAATGTTATTCTAAAACATTAATTGAATTAAATACTATATAAGTGATTTTCTAGGACAACTCTCCCTTAAAAAAAATTAGATTCTAAGCTGACACAATTCAAATTAAATTTATCCAATAAGAGTTAAGATTGAATATTATGCCCTTATTTCTTATTTTAACAGTATATTAATACGATTTACACTTTAACGTGGGGATAAATTTACCATGATTATTATTCACATTGATTCAATATAAAAGAAACATATTTATCAAATTTGAACATCCTGGTTCAAAATATGGAATCAATTTTTTTGTACTCAATTTATATATGTTAAATATATTAATTTAATAAAATTAGTCCTCCAAATGAGATGAAAACGACTTCTTAGAGAAATATATTTTTTTATTTTTTTATTTTTTATTACACAGAAATATATTTAATAAAATCTAGAACAATTGATTTAATATATAATATAGTAATTAATTAAAAAAATTCACCAATCCTAATAAATATACCATAATAATACAATGATACATTGTTGACATAAAAATAATCTTTCTAAAAAAATAAATTTCTTATATATATTTTTTTTAATCGTAAATTGAAAAATAAAAATTGATTACAATAAACAAAATTGGATTATTTTAAATATAGCATGTATAACATTAAATTTTGAGAATTTTTTTAGAAAATAGAACATTTTACATTCTTAATATTTAAAATATAGTCTTAAAAATTATTAGTATTTTTCACAATTCTTGGGAAAATATGCATATCCAAAAAATCTTTAAAAACCATAAGATTATTTTGTATGATTTTATTGAAGAATAATTTTTTATAATGAAATATTTTTTTAAAATAATTAATAATGAACTATAAAATTTTGTCACAAAAGATTTATATCCATTTTTGGAAATTTTTTAAACATTATATAACAATACATAAAATTGAATGCTTGTTTCCTAAAAAGTAATCAATACAATTAAATTTTGAAGGATAAATTTTGATATATCCTAAATAATTTATGAATATTTATATCTACCAATTTGACAAATAGCTTTTAATGGCCACATAATAATATTTTAATAATATATCATGTTATTAAAAAAACATAGTGTAGTGGGTAACACAAGAAATAGAAGAGATAAAATTAATTGAAGATATATATTTTATAAAATCATGAGGTATTACAATACAATATATTTCATTGAATGTTACACAACAATTCTCACAATCATATCATGTTCATATAGAGAACCCATAGACATCACATATGCAGGAATTGTTAACATCGATATTTCACTTTAGAACTCATGGAGGTTTCATTCATGGACAAAATCAATGATTGATGATGAATAAACACATTATATTCCCTATATGAAATGGATGAAACCATAGAAATGCATGAATATTCATGAATATCCCTTTGTGAACTCTAGAATCATAGAGAAGAAGATGAACTGAATGACATTGTACCAAAATTGAAATGTTTTCTTTAAATAAGTGTTTGTATACATTTATTCCTACATCAAATATTGTTGTTTAATTTATCCAACCTACACTATATAAAATTCATTACTTCAAGGGGTATGTTACCTCACTATGGTGTCCCCTATACCACAAACCCCTTTCATTTCCACCCACACTGGATATTCTATTCACATACATGTTCCACCAGGGATTGGGCAATTTCTCTTTTGTCATGCTCCTATATATGTAATTTCCATTGATCTCTACCAACTACCCCATGTGACCTGGTAGCTTGGGATTTATTATATTAAAATGGAAAGCTTTTTTATTCATAAAAATATTTAGTTCCTTTTAGAAATTTCAAATCTCAAGACTAAAATATCTATTTTCATTTGTTTTTTCTTAAATCCATGAACAATTCATTCATTACATCCTAAATAACTCAATGAAAAAATTTATTTAAACTAGAAAATTACTGAATTTTAAAAATACATATGCATCAATTTTAGCTATCAAACCTCCACACATAAACTCTTTCTTTTCCTTAATCATTAAATATCTATTCAATCACAAATAAATTCAATCTAACCCTAGTTTAAATACATTGATCTACTACATAAGACAATTATCTTTAATAAATAATTTAATGATTCATTAATGTGATTTCATTAAGTACTCATTTTAAAAAAAACAAAGTTATCCATATATTTTTTCATCCCTCAATAAATAATTTTTATTCTTGAAACCACTATTAACATTTTTCAATTCATAATGGTAACAAATGCCATTTTTTATCTACATAAATTTTAAATTTAACCTCATCAATCAATGCACATATTTAAATAGATTCTTTAGTATAGATCATGTAAATACATCATAAACATAGTGTTGAAAATAATATCAAATCACCACATTATAATGACATATATATATATAAATTCAAATAGGTTTGAAACAAAAATAAAATGACTATATGGATAATGAATGATAGGTAATAATGTTAAAAAAAATCAAGGATTATGAATTTAAAGAAAAATATATGATAAATAAAATACGATCATAATAGAGACTCATCATAAAAAAATTGAAACCATCTAACATAACTCGTCCCATTAAAGTCTCAAAAATAATAAGAGGTGTCATAATGAAATATAACTTCTTTTTATATTTTTTTCAACCATTTTTTTCCCATTTTTTTCAAAAATATTTATTTTAAATTTTAAATTTTCTGTAATTATTTCTTCTCAATTTTTTAGTGTGCAGATAATTAATCATAATGAGATATATTTTATAAAACTTTTCATAAACTCCAAGGACAATACACCACATATTCTTCTAAATAAATAAACCACTTCCATGATTGAATATCTCTTCCCGCACACATATTCCAATGAAAATCATGGGAAAATACCAATATTATGGTGGAATGGATATTATTAGATTATTATATGGATATTGTATCATGTTTATTCTTATATTATACGTATATAAGTGAATGATTAAATTTTTTGGTGTGTATCAAAGAAATAAAAGGTATCATATTTAAAAACACTAAAATATTATTAATTCCATTTTTTTCATTCATTGCTCTAACAGGATATAAATAAATGTTTAATAGTTCTACAAACGTTAAGTATCTCTCAATAATTTTGTGAACTAAATAATATATAAATCTATCTCAAAACTCTGTAGAGAATTAAAAACATATAATTTTGGAAAATCACTAATCGTGGATATTGTAATAAGTAACAAGACAAAATATTTTCTGAAAATCTAATTATAACATAACAAGAGGAATTTAATCTACATAAATTAATAAATCTCCAAAAATAATAATTCCTCTATATAGTCCCCTCAAGTTTATCTCTAATTATTATTCCTCCCCAATACTCAATAAATCTTATTATAATGACACATAAAACATAAAATTATGGTGTTCTTATGAAAAATATTCTCATATATCAAAAATATTATAACTATGTTAGTTATTGCATTAAAAAAAATTAACCGAAAAAATAAAATTATGTGAAAATATATTTTTGGAACTAAAAGGTATAGTATTATCAATAGTTATCTACATTTTAATGAAGTGATTTCCCCATTTATTTTGAAAATCTTTTGGTTTCTCATCTTCCTTCCTCATTCATGGAATATTAAAATCCATTTAAACAAATGAATGTACATAGTCTGTAATCTTAATATAATTAATATTACATAAATTGATATTACCTCTTAAAATAATTCCAAAACTATTTGTTAATAAATAATTCTTAAGAATACCATAGAGAAATATTATACTCAAATATCCTCCAGGAAACTCCATTTTTTATATTGTTTTATATATGAATTGAAAAATTCACTAATCTAGTTAGAGTTTGCCTTAATGTTACTCACTATGGATTAATATATGGTTGAATTTACTTCTAACATGATGTATATATTCTCTTTTCCCTTAGTGAATATATTTGATTTTTTAGGAGTATAACATAATTTACATAGAGAATAGAGAAGGTACTCATGGTCTTTCAAAACCCAATAATACTCCACTTTTTCTTCTTCAAGGTAATTATTTTCATAAAGATCATTAATGTGTTTCTAGATTTCCATATCTTCATCCACATATCATTATTACACTTTACATGAGGATCTTTAATTTTTTTTTCCATTCTACTTCCTCACTTTTTTTTGTTTCTTCAATGAGACTACATTAATAATCAACTGTAGATGTTACTTCAGATTCGACTATAAATTCAAAATCACTATAAAATTTTACATAAATATTTTCCACATATTTTTTTATTAGTTAATTTCTTTTATTACAAAACATAATTGGTCATCCTCTCCACTTCATGGAATGAATATTTGAAAAACATAGCACTTATAGGAGTGACTCACCATCACTTTAGATATTCTCCCTGAATTAATGATTTTTTTTGCACTAGATCCAAACCTTGGATTCATAATTAGATGTTTTTATCCCTTATTCATTCCATTCATACTATCAAAATAAAATATAAATAGTGAATTAAGAATAAATCAATAGAAAACATAATATTAAAATAAAAAATTTGAAATTGGGAAAGAATATAATTGGTCACGTCTACTTATATAGTGTATCCAATTCTATTTACATTAAAATGGTGATATATATTTTATTTTATAATGGGGATTGTAAATTATTAATAGTATCTAATTTATAATTTTATAATATTACTTTTATAAACAGTAACTAAAATAATCTTGTAAAGATTTTATTAGTTCTATGTTAAAACCACATTATTGATTTTAGAAATAGTTTGTAAAATAAAATGAACAGAATAATAGGGGAAAATTATTGATTATATAATAAAATTGTAACATTATGTGTTTTTAACTGAACAAAAAAGATATGGAAATTAAAATTTTCCATTATCTGGGCAGACCACATTTAAAACCGAGAGTCAGAACTTTTTATTTTTGATATATGACACTGCGATGTGTCTTTTAAATAAATATTATTAAATTAATTATATTAAAATTAAAATTGAAATGAATTAAATAATGGTTAAATGTCTAAATGAAACATTGGAATATTCTATGAAATATTTTCAGAGTTATACAATGAGGCATGCAGGGTATTGAGATCCCTAAACCCACGATGTTGATTGAATAAAAGTATTAATTTTTTTTATTCAATCACTTGTTTGTTTCTTTATTAAAATTGAAATAACTCTTAAACTTTGTGTCATATGAGAATCCTAAGACCACTGTTAGGTCTGGAACTATTGGTTTACACTAGCTAGGGTATAACCTTTATGTGCATCAGGAGTTTGGAACTCTCTCACGTGATAATACCCTCCTTAATTTTAATTAAATTATCATTTTGGGTTTTTAATAATAAATAATTAATTTTTCTCCAATGGATTGTTGTATCGGAAATATGAGACCGCTAATAATTTTGGGATATGGGGTATACCCTATGAAAGTTATATATTTGTCATGTATCAGACGTTTTTTCAGATCATAACTGCTGCTAATTTATTTTGGGGTTTAAATATTTTGTTGGGAAGATAGAAATAATAATAATAATATTATTATTATTATTATTATTTGTTTTAAAAAATGAAAATGTAATTCCAAAATTAATGAATTATGTCACGGTGTAAATAATAACTTGGAAATGTAATAAATGTGAGATTATTAATTTTTATATTTAAATAAAAATGCGCACTAAATATTAATTTTGTAACTATTGTACTTTTTTTAATGGTTGTTTTTTTAAAATATAAATAGTGTAATTAATGGTTTGGATTAAATAATAATATTTTAATTATTGTTATTATTATTATTATTAGTTTGGGACATAAAAATTGATGTATATATATATTAGGTATATCTATAAATATATGAGGACTAAATATATATATAGTTACATATGCATGTGTGGGTGTATATATATAAATATAAAGATGTATTTGTATATATATAAAATGTATGTATATATATGGGTGAACATTTATTAAATTGGGCTATATAAAACATTATTAATTACCCAAATAAATTTATGTAACATGTCAACATAAATCAAAGTGCAGATCGTTATTTTTTTAGTCAAAATATTTAAAGTGACCCAAGGTGAACACTTTCATACCCTATTGCTAGTACTGCAAAGCTATTAAATTAATTAGATAATGGTTTGGGATTTATATTAAATATTATGTTGTGCCCTAGTTGGTGCACACCACCTTCTTAAAAATTCAGATGATCAATGCACAACCATTCATCATCAATTTTCTTCACTGTTCGCTTCATTTTAAACCTTATTGAAATTCTAATCTTACGCATTTGGAATTGTAGAGTTTTGTTGAGTATATTTCACGCAGATCGTCCTGTAATTATTTTACAAAATAATGGGATTTTACTGAATTCATTTGTTTTCTTTTGTTTTAGATCAAATCAAAGTCTTTTCTGGATCTTTGGATCATCTACAAGGTAAAGGTTGGTCTTGTAAACTCTTTCATTCATTTTCATTTTGATTTATAAAAATGCACAGTTGTGACCTTCGTCAGTGCCTCTTGACATTATGAAAATTAACCCAATCATTGTAATTTAACTGTTCGACCTAATTTTTTAGCCATATTTATCCTAAATAAAAAATTTTAAAATGTTCCAATGCGTTTGGAAACCCCTTTGGGTGTTCCAAAATGGCATGTATAAATTCTGTTAGCCCAAACATTTAATTTAATTAATTGTATGTTTTGTGCAGACTATTTTTGTTGTGTATAATTTAATTAATTAATTTATATTAATTATAAGGCATGAATTTTTGGATCCTCAGTATTTTTTGGTGCTAATTTTTGTATTTATTAAAAATTGAATTTATCTTCTTAGGTTTATGCAGTATCTTGCCTTGATAAGTTGTTACGCTGAAATATTTAATTTATACCTTTTGATGAACAGGTTTATCTATTCAGATTTCAAGCTGCAATTTCATATTCTTATTATTTAATATCTACTACCATGAATTATTTAATTAAATTAAGGTTTGGGAAAGAATGTGGGTCCCATATTATCGATTATGCCTACACCCTCCATTCTTGACAATTACCACTATGCGTTAGGGGGCGGTGTATTTGGCTTTGCTGGACAGAGACTTACCTAGGCGTTATAATACCTTTTAGTGAATCATGTTTCAAAATGGACTATCAGGGATATATATATGGGAAATGTGTCTATTCTATCCTCAGATGATGCTCGACCTCCTTCTTCAAGATCTTAACAGACTAATTCTAAAGCCATGCCTCGAGCAATACTAGGTCTTTCGAAAGATTTCCACAGACGAGGATGGTGGTATTGGATAAATTGAAGGATATTACATAGTGATACCTTCGATATGGTATCACGCCTGAAGTTTGAACTTTAACACTTAATAATGATGAACTAGAATATTATATTAAGTCAACTTTGAGCCTCTGGAGATTTATAATATTTTTCTGGTATGTTAAAGCACACTTGGTAGACAGATGACTTATACCGCCTATTAAAGCACATGTTTGCGGGGGGGGGGGGGGTTACCTCTTCCATGTCTAACTTGATTTCCTGGTTTTTATATTTTTATATGTCAATCCTACTTATTACATGTACATCCTAAACACTCTTGGCTTAGGATGAAGTAGGTGATTATGGATGGGTGATTTTGGGAACCCGCGGTGTGCTATTTATTTTATTGTGCTTAATTAATTTTATTCATTTATTATATAATGACACAATGCATTTAGTTACCACATGAAATGTTAAGGTTTAGACACAATGGGTGCCAGGAAACTGGGATTTTATCTAGCACCATGTTCTGTCATCATTGACATCAGAGTAGATTACATGCTTGTAGGTATTGACTAAGGCAATTATGCTGCTCATGATTCTTGATTGTTTCTTGCTTGTTAGGATGGAGACTAGGACATTGGATTGAGACTTTATCATTATGTAGTTTTTTGTGTATTTTCTTTTTAGTTTAAAGTATTATTAGGTTTCTGTTTTCCTTACATTCATCATAAACATACATCGTTGCATGAAATTTCTTTGTGAGCTTCCACCCATGACTATTATTTTGTTGGATTATTCAAATTGCTTCTTCTATAGTATAAACCTTTATATCCTTTTCATATTTATTAATAATTATTGTTTTCTTCCAATGTGAAAATACTTATTACATATGGGGTTATAGTCTCCCCCGAGGACACAAAATAGGCCCTCACTAATATTCAAAAGCCTCTATCATTCGAGGAGATGCGTTTGAAGTCATGTAACCCACTGGTCTGTCCACCATCTTAGTGGTGAGCCAGGTTGGGATGTTACAAATTGGTATCAGAGGTGATATTTTATAAGGCACTAGTCTTAAACATTACTTATTATTGAATTAAATGAATAATTCGCTTTGAGGATATTTTTAGGTTTAGAGTTCTATAGAATTAAGACATAACTATTACATCTCAAAGATTACAAAATAGACACATCTACTTAGCTTCAATTTTTTTTCACAATATATAAAATCTTGAACAAAAGATTCATGTCTAGTTTATTGTTTTAGATAGCCTGAAATTTCCTTGATCCCATCCTTGACCCTATTCAACTTTATGTCCTTTGAAAAACATTTCAAAAAAAAACATGGGATGAGCATAAAAAGCTCAGTAAGGGATACACAAAAAAGAAAAACTGTTACTTTTTCAAAACAATAAGTAAACAATGAATACTTTTATCAATGTAATACTTTTCAACTTTATTGAGTAGTAAATACTCTTCACTGAATAAAATTTCATTACTTAACCTTTTGTAACCAAAATATTACCATAAAACCCATATAAAGAACACATAACATATAAAGGTAACTTGGGACATAAACATACATCAATGAAATAACCATACGTTCGACTTCCACATATATCACTAAATGGAATAGTCATAGAGCTGACTTCCATACCCAATGCATTGGAGGTTATAACGTAACCACCCATCCTGGTATTCACGGCACCACCCGCCATATGGTTTATCATGAAACCACCCATCAAATGTACAAGTACAATTAAAAAATCATAAGACATAAAACAAATATATTGGAAGGAAACCATTTCATCTTTTTGATCACAATATATCACTTGAATATATTGAAATAAGAAATCCTTTATAAAAACCATTTTCAATACCAAAATGCATAAAAGATTATATGGTATTTAATTCATTTTAAAAACATTACAGCTTGTTGAGGAATCTAAAGACCAAATAATACCCGCGGCGGCAGAATGGTCATTGTCACCGCGTACGTTAAAAAGAATCATACTTTTTGTTATTTAGTGAAACACTTCGTATAGAAAATATTATTTTTGAATAAAAGTTAAAATCAAAGAGGTTTATACACCGTATAAAAAAAAGGTTTGTATAAAACAAAATATGCCTCAATGAAAGGAGATCTAGACGAAGTCCCTTACAAAGATAGTATCCTTAGATTAAGGATAAATCAATGACATAATTATGTGTGACAATATAAATACACCAAATATATGTGGATATTAAGTGTAATTAAATAAGATTAATTCACACATATTCATAGAATGAAATATTCAAGGAGTACAATTTTAACCCAAATAATTGAAAGTGGGTTAAGAAGTTCCCTTGAAAAAATTCGACAGCATAACAGCATCACATTAAAATTCATAAAATGAGTTGATTAGAGAGAAAATGGTATCTCATCACTTTGAAGTAAAATTTACATCAATAAAGATAATTAAGAACATATCCCAACATAATAATATGTGAATTAAAAGACATAACAAAAGATTTCTTTAATAAAAAAGGATGGTAAAAGGTTCCCTTGCCGACTTGGGTAACCTTTGAAACGTACACCCCATGGAAGAAGGGTCATACAATGATTATGTAAATACACATAAATGAAATTATATTACACAAGGAGTATAATAATGGGCATTACATACACCACTCAAATAAAATGGTGGAAAATGTAGTATAAATCTCACGGGAATAAAAGTGAGATGAAAAATCCCTTACAAAAACTCGGCAGCCTAACGACGCCACTTAAAAATTCATAAAATGGATTGATGAGATCAAATAGGGTATCTCATCATATTAAAATAAAATTTAAATCCAGAGTAATAAAAAATAACATCCCCTAACATAACAAATAGGATCTTGAAAGAAGTGACATAAAGGAGAGTGCTTAAAAAGAAAGAGAGAGGTAGGATCCCTTACGAAAATTTGGCAGCCTAACGGCGCCACTCAAAACATCCAAAATGGATTGATGAGAGAAAATAAGGTGTATCATCATATGAAAATAAAAAGTACAGTAACAATAATATAAAAGAACATCACAATCATAAGAAAGATGAGCTTAAAAAGAATGAAAAAAGAGTGTACTTAAAAAGAAAGAGAGGGGTATGATCCCTTACATCAAGTCTGACTTGTCTTGTTCGTTTCATTATATTCCTGAATAATAAACTTTAGTAAATTTATAATTGATTAAGGACCTCGTTTAAAAATTATTATTCATTTCATATCACATGTTAAAATGTTATAATAATTGGTTAATAATGTGAGTTCATATCAAACGTTTTTGTCGATGTTCGGTACATGAGTCAAAATTCAGCTTGTTGGAAAAGAATTTTCAATGAAGTTATAGGTACATCATCTCTATAATATTATAAATTATTTAAATGTCATATTTATCCAGTATATATTCATTTTATACTATTCCATAACATTTGGAGATAAAAAAATGAAATGCACCGTTCATGGAGACGGTAGGCCCTACGTACGCATGAACGCTACTTTCATTTCTTTGTCATATTAATGGAGTTATAACTAAATGAAAGAGATATATATTATAATTTCAGAATGATATCAATCATTTAGATGTACTATATTACATATATATCCCTTATATATCTGTACTTATAACAGTACAAAACATCTGGAGATAAGAAATGAAATGTACTGTTCATGGAGACGGTAAGCCGTACGTACGCATGAACGCTACTTTCATTTCTTTCTTTTTTTGTATTCAATGGAATAAAATAATAAATATATAAATCAATATTATAATTCCAGTAGGATATCATATGTAATAACATTAATTCCATCCTTTATACGTCCCACATATGGCATTAACGAATCAAATAACTTTGAGGGGGCGGTAGTCCGTACTTCCTAAAATAAAGATAGCATGTTTACCCGTAATGGAAACCATAATGGTATGACATAAATGAAAAATACAGAATATTAAGGAAAAAATAAAAAAATTATATATCATATATAAATATAGTGACATCTTAATGTCCAGAATTTAAGGTGTTTAAAGAATATTGAACAATCATCGTTTCGTGAGGCAATAATTCGTCATCTACAGAAACAATATGTTCATTAACCATTAGATGGAGGTGTGTGAAAGTGTAGATTAAATCATTCTTATAAAAACATACAAGTATATTTAATATACTGGTGATGTTAGAAAATAAATGAATAAAAAAATTTAGGGGGTTGGAGAAGAAAAATAAAACATAAGAACACAAGAAAAGACACTACCTTTAAATCATGTAGCCCTTTTTGATTTGAGCTCAAAGGCTTCCTTGGAAAGTCTTCTGCCCAAAGTAAGGCTTCTAGGAGTAAGGGTGGGATGTAGAGAGAAAACATGGCTTGGTTTGGTGGATCCAGAGGCTTTAATGGTGTAGGTAAGGTGGTATAGGTGGGGGCGTTTTATAAGAGGAGAAGAGGGGCACTCTTGGAAAGTCTTGAAAAGTACCATTATTATAAAATGAATTTCGGATTTTAAATATCATAAAATTATATATTTATAGGATAAGGTGATAAGGTTTAGAAATACCCCATAAAATAGGTTTGTTACAAGTGTAGGTCTTAGATTTGACATTATCTTTTCATTTTGTTTAAATCTTTAAATAATGAGGTAATCTCTACATCATCTTGGTGTCATAAATAATTTAATTTATATAATGTCTAAAAATTATAAAAAAATATATCATGATGTAGGAAATATATTTATATTTATAATTATTATTTATATTCAAATATATGAATTGTATTACCCCATGTAAAAATTGTTTTAGTAAAACAACACATGTTTGTGATATTTTAATTTTAAATTTAAATAAAAAGGTATTAATGTCATTTTCTTACCAAAGTGGCTCCATGGGGTCCCCAAGTTGACCCATGGATTGTCTAGGTTGTCCATGACTCATCCAATAAGGGTAGGACATGGTTAAAGGTCATTTCATATTATTAAAACATTATTTTTACCTAACCCTACACTAATTACCTCTAATCGCGATTAATAAGACTTAAAAGTTACTATTCACAAAAAAATTATTTTAATCCCATTGAACCACATATTACATACTAATGATAACCATTTATGTTGGATTTTTTAAATTAAAATCACAGATGTTGTAAAGTTTCATTTAAATGAAAAATCAGTTTCTTTAACTACCACATAGTTGTTTCACTATTCATCAAAAATTGAAGTTTTTCAGAAAATTACCAAAAATTCACCCTATGCTATATTTGATATTTCGAATTCAAAAATGATGTTCATTTTACAAAATTCTAAACATATAAGTTGCATTAATTAATTTAATAATGTATTACCACTGTCAAAACAAATAGCGTGTTTTTAAGAAACAATATCTATAAAAAGATTGACACTAGTTTAAGTCCAATTTCAAAATGAAATTAATTCCAACGACCACTATTGGATTAAATTGTAAAAATATATTATAATTGTACTCTAAAACCAATTCAAAAGATAATAAAATCATATAAATAAATTTGATTAAAAAGAGGGTTTGAATTAAAATACAACATTTTCACTATTCATTAAAAAATGAACTTTATCGGAAAAATACCAAAAATTTACACAAAGTAAATTTTGATGTCCCGATTCTAAAGAAGAATTTTATTTGGTCCAATAAAACATATGAAAGTTTCAAAAAGTGGATTTAAAAAGCGTTCACCGTCAAAAAGTGGTTAATCATCCTTTTAAAGAATATTAGAAGATTTATGATTAAAATTGGATTCATTTGCATTTTAAGCCTCTAACATTTATTGGATAAAAGTAAAAATATTTGACAAAACATATATAATAATTATTTATTTAGTTCCATTTATTCCCTCCATTATAATGGTTAGGCGTTCACTACCATTTAAAATAATATTATTTTATTATTAGACTGCAACGTAAGATTTCAAAGAAACTTGTTATTGTGTATTAGGTACGCCATCACGCATAGGGTATCCTTTAAAGTAATATTAATACTTTATTCACAAATATTAATAAATATGAAAATGTAATATTCTTTATTTACCTACGATGTTACATCCTTCCCCCCTTTTGGGAATTGCGTCATCGCAATTTTAAAATTGGGCTTGGAAACTTTATTGAAAGCCCCACATCGGAAAAAGAGTCAATTAAACTATCACTTTAAAAGAAAGAAAGAGAAGTACAAAGGTCACCCAAGTTAACCCAGACTAGGATTCCATGTAGGAAAATATGGATATGGAAGAAAAAACAATGGGTCATGTTATCAGGGAGAGTGATAGAAAACATGTTTAGGAGAATGTTAACCACATGAAAATCACAAACCGGTGATGGGTTAAACAGTCTTTGATTCCCCAATAGGAAAAATTCACAGACAACATTTTTGTTTTAAGTTTATTTTCATTGAGGAATTTATTTATGAGCATAACTAAAACATAAGTAAATATACTTACTTGTAATGTTAAATTTCAACTTTTTCTAGATTTCTTGCACGAACTCATATTTTCTCCAAAAGATGAGTATGTAGGATGACTTGTTTACATTAAGAGAGATATAATAAACTTATAGAAAATCACCTAATCCAAAAAAGAAAACTATAGACTTTCCATGTCTTTACCAAAACCAAATTTTTTAGAACAAGATCAGATAATCCAGAAAAGGATAACCCTTTTTAAAAGGAAAATCTATTCTTAATCTCTAAAATTTTCCCAACAAAACGCAAAGTTCAACGAAGACCATTCGCAAAAATTGTCCATAAAATTGTTTAATGTAAAACAAACTAAGATTGAAACACAAATATTTGAAGGATTTAATCACATAGTCTTCTAAGGTACAAATTAACATTTATCTCCAAATAACATTAGTTTCTCTTGAAGTCTCATATTGAAATGTAATTAACCTAATCACATATCCTCCGTGATAGGTTAATAATTTACATAGGTAACCAAAAATAAAATTACTCTAGATTCATAAAATCATCTAACTGAAAAGAATAAGTCATACTAACCATGGACTTCATGTAGTCCATTGGTTGGCGATAAAGACCAGTCTCACTTTGGTTGTGGGTTTGATTCCTACAACTTTGTCCGATGCGATGGGTTGTCACACGGTCTGTGTGTTGTCCTTTTTCCAAAAGTATATAAATCTTATAACATTCCCCAAAAAAGAAATAGAATCTTCAAAAATAACCATAAAATAATTTAACCTCATGTTTATCTCATGTCGTTCATATTCCATCATACCATATAGTAACCCATAATTATCTCAAAAGTAAGGATCATATAAACCATAATGGTTACCTTTATAATAATTAACTGAACATCCACATTGAGTTGGTCATGATGAATTAGAGAAAAAACCATGGTTCAAGTAGTTGATAATGTCTCCTTGATAGTTGGTTTAGGACAACCATGAGATTCCTCATTGAATCACTCATTTCATCCAGTCTCTTATTCATAGAACCACCACATTTTACTTCATTCCAATTGTCACTTTGGTTCCTTCTAGATCCATCCATTTACTAAAACCAGAAATTTCATTGTGAGTATATCAACAAAACCATCATGTACAAATGAGGAAGATAAACACTAAGATATACTTACTCATTCACTTTATCTAATAACTATTACTCTTTCTGAAATCCTATCCATTATGGTAATGTCCCTTATGCTTTGATAATACCTTAACCTCTAAAGTTATCTAAACCGACCTCTGATTCCAACTATATGGCCCTGACAATAAACATTACTTATTATTGAATTAAATGAAAAATTCACATTGAGGATCTTTTCAGGATTATAATGGTAGAGAATTAGGACATAACTATTACATCTCAAAGATTACAAAAAAAAAAGACACATCTACTTAGCTTCCGTTTTTTTTTCACAAAATAATAACTTTTGAAAAAAAGAGTCATGTCTAGTTCCTTGTTTTAAATAGCCTGACATTTCATTGATCCCATCCTTGACCCTATTCAACTTTATGTCCTGTGAAAAACATTTCAAAAAAACATGGGATGAGCATAAAAATCTCACTAAGGGATACACAAAGAAGGATAACGGTTAGTTTTTCAAAATAATAAGTAAACCATGAATACTTTTATCAAAGTACTAATTTTTAACATTATGGAGTATTAAATACTCTTCACTGAATAAAATATCATTACTTACCCTTTTTTACCCAAAATATTATCATAAAACCCATATAAAAATCACATAACATATCAAGGTAACTTGTGACATAAACATACTTAAATGGAATAACCATATAGTCGACTTCGGCACATATCACTATATTGAATAGCCACAGAGCCAACTTCTATACCCAATGCATTGGAGGTTATAACGTAACCACCCATCTTGGAATTCACAACACCACCATTCATATGGTTTATCACGTAACCACCCATCAAATATCCAAGTACCATTATAAAATCATAAGACATAAAACAAATATAATGGAAGGAAACCATTTCCACTTTTTGATCACAATATATCACTTAAATATATTGACATAAGAAATCCATTATGAAAACCATTTTCAATACCAAAATACATAAAATAGTATATGGAATTTATTTCATTTTAAAAACATTACGGCTTGTCGAGGAAGCCAAAGACCAAATAATACCTACGGCGGCGGAAAGGTCATTGTCACTATATACGTTAAAAAGAAACATTCTTTTTGTCGTTTAGTAAAACAATTCGTATAGAAAATATTCCTTTTGAATAAAAGTAAAAGTCAAATGGGTTTATACACTGTATAAAATAAAGTTATTTATAAAACAAAATATTCCTCAATGAAAGGAGATTGAGATGAAATCCCTTACAAAGACAGTATCCTTAGATTAATGATAAATCAATGACATAATTATGTGTGACAATATAAATACACCCAATATATGTGGAAATTAAGTGTAAAACAATCAGATTAATTTACAAATATTCATAGAATGGCATATTCAAGGAGTACAATTTTAACCCAATGAATTGAAAGTGGGTTAAGAAGTTCCCTTGCAAAAATTCGACAGCATAACGGCGTCACTTTGAAATTCATAAAATGAGTTGATGAGAGAGAAAATGGGATCTCATCACTTGGAAGTAAAATTTACATCAATAAGGATATAGAAGAACATATACCAACATAATGAGATGTGAATTAAAATACATAACAAAATATGTCTTTTAAAAAAGAAGGGTGAAAGGTTCCCTTACCGACTTGGGTAACTTTCGAAACGTTCACCCTATCTAAGAAGGGTCATACAATGAATATGTAAATACCCATAAATGAAATTATATTTCACAAGGATTATAATACTGTGATGTAAATACACCACTCAAAGTAAAAGGGGGAAAATTTTGCATAAATCTCATGGGAATAAAAGTGAGATGAAAAATCCCTTACCAAAACTCTGCAGCCTAACAGCGCCACTTAAAACATCAAAAAATTGATTGATGAGATCAAATAGGGTCTCTAATCATATTAAAATAAAATTTATAGAAATATTAATATAAAAGAACATCCCCCAACATAAAATAGTGGATCTTGAAAGAAGTGACATAAAGGAGAGTGCATAAAAAGAAAGAGGTAAGATCCCTTAAGAAAATTTAGTAGCCTAAAGGTGCCACTATAAACATTAAAAATGGATTAATGAGAGAAAATAGGGTCTCTCATCATATGAACATAAAAATTACAGTAACAGTAATATAAATGAACATCCCAATCATAATAATGATCATTATAAAAGAAATGACATAAAATAGTGTACTTAAAAATAAAGAGAGGGGTAGGATCCCTTACCTCAAGTTCGGCTTGTCTTGTTCGTTTCATTATATTAGTGAATAATAAACTTTGGTAAATTTATAATTGCTTAAGGACCTCATTTAAATATTATTATTTAGTTCATATCACATATTAAAATGTTATAATAATGGGTTAATAATGTGAGTTCATATCAAATGTTTTTGTCGATGTTCGGTACATGAGTCAAAATTGAGCCTATTAGAAAAGAATTTTCCATGAAGTTATAGGTACATCATTTCTGGAATATTATCAATGATTTAAATATCATATATATCTAGTATATATTCATTTAATACTATTCCATAACATTTGGAGATAATAAAAATGAAATGCACCGTTCATGGAGACGGTAGGCCAAATGAATGCATGAACGCTACATTCATTTCATTGTCATATTAATGGAAATAAACTAAATGATATATATATATATATATATATATTATAATTCCAGAATTATATACATAATTTAGATGTAACATCTTACATATATATCCATTATATATATGTACTTATAATAGTACATAACATTTGGAGATAAGAAATGAAATGTATCGTTCATGGAACAGTAAGCCATACGTACGCATGAACGCTACTTTCATTTCATTTTTTTTGTATTAAATGAAATAAAATAATAATGATATAAAGGTATATTATAATTCCAGTAGGATATCATATGTAATACCATTAATTCCATCTTTATACATCCCACATATGGCATTAACGAATCAAATCACTTTGAGGGGGCGGTAGTCCGCACTTCCTAAAATGAAGATATCACGTTTACCAATAATGGATTCCATAAAGGTATGCCATAAATGAAAAATACATAAGCTTTAGGAAAAAATAAACATATTATATATCATATATAAATATAGTGACATCTTAATGTCCACCTTTGAAGGTGTTAAAAAAATATTGAACAATCATCGTTTCGTGAGGCAGTAATTCGCCGTCAACAGAAACAGTATGTTCTTTAACCATTAGAAGGAGGTGTGTGAAAGTGTAGCTCGAATCCTTATTATAACAACATCAAATTTTATTGAATATACTGGTTTTGTTACAAATAAAATTAATAAGAAAATATTAGGGGGTTGGAGAAGAAAAATAAAAAATAAGAACACAAGAGAAGACACTACCTTTAAATCGGGTAGCACTTTTTTATTTGAGCTCAAAGGATTACTTTGAAATAATTCTTCCAAAATTAAGGCTTCTAGGAGTAAGAGAGAGACGTGTATAAACATAATGGGCAGAGGTTGCCCGAGGCAAAGTTTTGAGAGTTGTGGGTAAGATGGTAGAGTTGGGGGCCTTTTATAAGAGGATAGGAGGGGCACTCTTGGAAAGTCTTTAAAAGTAATATTATTATAAAATTATTTTCGGATTTTAAAGGTCCCAAAATTATATATTTTTAGGATAAGGTGATATGGTTTCTAAATACACCCATACAATAGGTTTGTGACATGTTTAGGTCTTATATTTTACATTATCTTTTCATTTTATTTAAATCGTTAAATAATGTGGTAATCGCTGCATCATCATGGTGTCCTAAATAATTCAATTTATTTTATTTCTAAAAATTATAAAAAAAATATCATGATGTAGGAAATCTTTTTATCTTTTTAATGAATATTTATAGTCAAATATATTACTTGTATAACACCATGTACAAATTGTTTTACTAAAACAACACATGTTTGTGACATTTTAATTTTAACTTTAAATAAAAAGGTATTAATGTCATTTTCCTAACAATGTGGCTCCATGGGGTCTAAAAGTTGACCCATGGATTGTATTGGTTAGCCATGACTCATCCAATAAGTGTACGACATGTGTCAAGGTCATTTCATATTATTAAAACATAATTTTTACCTTAAACTACACTAATTACCTCTAATCGTGATTAATTAATCATAAAAGCTACTATTCGCCAAAAAATTATTTTAATCCCATTGAACCACATTTTACATCCTAATTAAAACCGTGATTTTCAGATTTTTTAAATTCAAATCACAGAAGTGGTAATGTTTCATTTAAACTAAAAATCAGTTTCTTTAACCACCACTTAGTGGTTTCACTGTTCATCAAAAACTGAAGTTTTTCAATAAATTACAAAATATTCACCCTAAGGTATATTTGATATTCCGAATTCAAAAATGATGTACATTTTACAAAATTCAAAACATATAATTTTCATTAATTAATTTAATAATCAATTCCCATTGTCAAAATTAATAGCGTGATTTTAAGAAACAATATCTATTAAAAGATTGACACTAGTTTAAGTCCAATTTCAAAGTGAAATTAATTACAGTGACCACTATTGGATTAAACGGTAAAAATATAATATAATTGAACTTTAAAACCAATTCAAAAGATAATATAATCATATAAATAAATTATATTAAAAGTGGTTTTGAATTAAAATACATCATTTTTCTCTATTCATTAAAAAATGACCTTTATTGGAAAAATACCAAAAATTTACACAAAGTAAATTTTGATATCCAGATTCTAAATAAAATTTTATTTTGTCCAATATAACATATGAAATTTTAAAAAGTGTATTTAAAAAGTGTTCGCCATCAAAAGGTGGTTAATCGACCTTTTATAGAATATTAGATGATTTATGCTTAGAATTGGATTCATTTGCATTTTAAGCCTCTAACATTTATTGGATAAAAGTAAAAATATTTTAAAAACATATATACTCATTTTGTAGTTAGTTCTGTTCATTCCCTCCATTAAAACGGCTAGGCATTCACTACCATTTAAAATAATATTATTTTGTTATGAGAGTACAACGTAAGATTTCAAAGAAACTCGTTGTTGCGTATTGGGTAGGCCATCGAGCATAGAATCCCCATTAAAGTAATATTAATACTTTATTCAGAAATATTAATAAATATGAAAACATAATATTCTTTATTTACATAGGATGTTAAATATCTTTTCCCATGATCTTACTTTATTGGGTTGGTAGACAAGAGACTTGGAATGTGTCGGCAGTTGGTTAATAGCCGTGCTTCGGACTGATCACCCCATGTATGGGAAATAACCAACTATCCAGGGTTTTGATTTCTATTCAGGATTTTTGATGGTACATTTGATATGATTTCACCTGGAGTGATTGGTGCAATTTATCCTACATATGATTTATGAACCTTATAGTATTTTACCCTATGCCTTATTAATGTATGGATGAATCATTGCATGAATCATAATAGGAAAATAGGAATTCAAATGCCCTGCATAGTTTAATTCCATGTAGTTGCATTTTAGGCTTAATATTGATTCAAATTGTGTGCCTTTAATGTATTCAATTTCAGGAAATTATTTAGAATGTCATTATTTAGATACCATATTTTGGTGATATATATACCGTTCTATCATGGTCCCATACTGCATGTTTTATACCATGTTTGCCTTGTATCATGCTTCGAATACTGTTGCATGTATCTGTGATTAAAATGTTAGTCTTCTATGATTAAAACATGTCTCATTATTAGCTTCCCGTAATGACCTTTTAGATTATTTATTATGTAATTGGTTGCTTTTAAAAAAGGCATCCTTTGAATTGGAGCTGAATGCCTAAAATTGTAATGTTTATAGTATCTTTATAGGTTGATAGTCACCCATGTATCTAGGATGATATGTGTTTGAACATGATATAATTTCAAATGAATTGGTTAACTACCTAAAGGAACAGCTATGAACAAGAAGAATATTTGATCCATGTTCCTTATCAGATAACACGATATGGGTGTTGTGACTCTTAATAATTAAACAACTATTTTGGATGCATTCTAATGAAACAAGGACATATTTGTGGGACCCTTGTAGTTATCCTTTTCATCATAAAATGAATTTATGTGATATATTTTTTAATTAAAGATAAGATATAGATTAATCTAAAATGTCTTAAACTGGGGTTTGGTAAATCTTTACTATTTTTCCTTTGAGGCATTGGTTAAGAGAAATTACCATGTGTTTTTTCCTGAAAAATGGTACATGATGTTTTTATTAATTATTTTTAGGATTAAAGATTAAATGTGATTAAATATAATGGTCTTGGATTTTGAACCTATCATGATGTCCTCAGTTTTACACCTTGGTCTTCAGGTAGATTGAGTTTCTTCTTGAGTTTCTTTGGAACAAAACTGTTCTCATGTCGTTTCCCCTAACCGGACCCCCTTTCATAAAATGATATTATTGTCCTGATGGGAGGTCATGTTTTCCTTTACTTTTGTTCTCACATGAGCATCAGTTATTGCTCATTTCCCTTAGGATAGGCATTCCTTATGAATGGTTAGTTTCTTCGTAGGTTGTTCAGCCATCTGTTCTCCATAGTGATGGTTGATTCAGTAATTCGTACTCCAATTTAAAAGTCATCTTAATTCTATATCACATCGGGGTAGTATGTGTTCACTTACGTAGTTTCATCGAGTGGTTAACATTGTGATGAACTTGTTGAGTTCAGTGTAATTGTTAAGACTTGCACTATTGAATATATAGCAGTTCTTCTCTATAGTAAAATTACATATGTGTTAAAGGAATCAACTATGTCCAAATTTTTGGGATGAGTTGAAGAGACTCAGGTGTTTTGACACACCAACCATTTTGGTTGGGATTTCATTCCAATTGTATGAACTATTACCATTATTTAATGTCCAAATTTTCTTAGTGTATAATTATTTAAGTGACAAAAATTTTCCCTATCTTGTATTCATCCCTAATGCACTAAGTTAGAATTGGTCTTATGCCATGCTAAAGCATTAAAACTTGTTGGTATTGTTTACATTGGTTTTCTCAGTGTTGAAATTAGGCGTGTTGTTCTTATCAACACTTTGGTTAGTCTTGCATGACACTCAAATTACTATTTAAGAATCCTTTGGGTGAACTCTGGTACACCAGTTGTTTCTTCTAACATGGACACTATGAGGATATTGCTTTGGGCTTAGTCAATGACCTTTTTTGGACGTCATATCCTTATACCAATATCTCGCGTGTATATGTACTACCTTGTGTTAGTTCCTTTCACATCTATTATTCCAATTCGAGGTTACCCTATACTTGCTGTTGGGATTGGTGTCCCTAAATCGAGGAATATCATTAGAGGTTAGAAATGAACAATGGTGGTCATTTTTGTGTTAAATGTCCGATAGCTATGAAGAATAAATAATAGTTCTGTTTGTAAAACACCTGCATTCTATTTCGTGTGTCTTCCAAAAATGTCAGTAAGTGTGACTCGACAAGTTATCATTATTTTTCAATAATGCAGTTAGTGAAATTTCTTTTTGGAAATTTTATAGGAGAGAAGAGTTTGGTTTCGATTGGCCAGGGCTTTTCATGAACATCTGTCTTGACATGGGATTCTAGGTCATTGGGTTTCTACTATTTTATCTGTGTTTGGAAATCATTCAAGAAGCATCACTAGAATTCTTAAGGGCGTGTCTTGTTGGAAATTCCGACGGAGGAAGGTTCTGTGACACGGAATTTTCTTCTATCAAATTTTAAAACCTAAGGTCGGAAGTAACATTGTCAATATATTAATGAGATGAAGACATGGGTCTGTCTCTAGAAAAAAGGGCCTTGGATAAATACCATCTCGGTGTTTCAGTTTGATAATGAGTGTTGTCTCAGAACTTAATGGCTTTTGTGCTGTTTTCTGGACCAATGATTGAACGTTTGTTAGGTGTCTAGAGATGAAAATGACCTTTTGTATAAGACCGCATGAACCTGTAGATTAGGTGAAGGTTATGATGTTTTTGAAGGCTTATCAGGGATATGAATTTATAAGGTGGGAAGAATGTAACATTCTTTGTTTTCAACTAAAAAAAGAGAAGGAAATTAAATTTTTTTTGTTAGATAGGCATGCCGGTTTTAAAACCAAATGTCATAATAGTTTATTTTCAATAGTTAACACTACAAGGTTTCTTTTAAATATATTTTATTAAATTAATTTGATTAAAATTATAATTGAAATGGATTAAATTAAGTTTAAAATTACTAATAAAACAGTAGAATATTCTATAAAACATTTTTAGAGTTATAAAATGAGTTAGAGTGGTGTTACGATACCAATAAACCTTGGAGGATGATAGAATAAGAATGCTAAATTTATTTTATTCATACGCGTGATTATCTCATTTCAAAAAATTTGAAATAACTCTCAAATTGTTTGTCGAATGAGAAAACTAAGACCAATGTTTGGTTCAGAAGGATATTTTTACCCTAATAAGGGTATACCCTTGATGCGCTTAGGGTGTTTGCAACCTCTCAAATGATAATACCCTCTTTAGTTTTAATTAAATTATCATTCGGATTTGTTAATAATAAATAATTAATTTCTTTCAAACGGTGTACGATTTTATAAATCTCAGATAACCCATTATTCTGGGACGTGGGGTTTATCCTTGGAAAGGTATAACTTTTGCAAGGATCAGAAGTTTTGTCATATCACACCTGAAAATAATTTTTTTGGGTTATAATTACTTTGTTCAGATACTGGAAATAATAATAATAATAATTTTATTTTTAATATTATTATCAGTTTTGAAAACAAAAATGTAAATGAAATTATATAATTAATATTTTTTGTCACTGTTTAAATAATAATAGAGCAACTAAATAAATGATATATTATTAATTCTTCCCTTAAAAAAATATGCACTCAATATTAATTTAATAACAGTTATCCTTTTTTAATGGTTTTTGTTTTTAAAATATAAAAGGTGTCATTGTTGGGTTGAATTAGCTAATAATATTTTAAGTATTGTTAATATTATTATTAATAGTTTGGGGAAAAAACATTGATTTATATATATGAGGTATCTATATATATATAGGGATTAAATATATAAATAGTTATATATACATGTGTGGGTGTATATATATAAATATACAGATTTTTGTATATATATAACACACATATATATATGGGTGAATATTTTTTGGGGATAGTTAAAACATTATTAATTACCAAAATAAATTTATGTAATGTATAAACATAAATCAAGGTGTGGATCATTATGTTTTTTTTCCAAATCCTTAAAATTACACAGGGCGCTCTCCATCATTCCCATTTGTAGGTGCCAAACATCTATTAAATGAATTAAATAATTCCTGGGGCTTTATGTAAAATATTATGCTACAACCTAGTGCATCGTTCAAGTTAAAAATAATTAAAATGAATAAATGTACTTTTAAATAAATTAAAATAGATGTAAAATTAATGAAAATTCATAATAAAATTAAGCACGGGAATGGGGAGAGTAGAAAAATAATTAAAAATCGGTCAAACCATTTTTTTTATTTTTATTGTCATTTTCCATTTTCTCCCCAATTATTTTTTATTTTTTTCTTATTTTATTATCCTTTATTCTTTTTTCAATTTTCTGTTTCCCTTTGTTTCTTTCTTTTCCTTCCTCTCCTCCTCTCCTCCCCTCTCATGTGCTTGGCGTACCCCCACTCTCAAGGTCCTAGTTCCACCTTCAGAAGATTGGCACACCTCTGTTCCTCCTCTATTTTCTTCACCGTTAGGTGCATTTTAAACCATAAGGCAAGGCTAATCATACACATTTATAATCTTAGAGTGTCGTAGAGTATCCTTCATGTAGTTCTCCGTAGAAGGATTTCACTCTATTTTGGGGGATTTCCAAAATCACATGTTTTATTAATTTTTAGGTAAAATTAAATCCTAAAGTATATTATAGGATTATATATGACCAAAATTTAGTGTTTTTACTCTCTTTCCCTCCATTTCTTTTCGATTTATAAAAATGCATGGTTTTGTCATTTATTTGTGCCTACCGACGATGTGAAAATTTACCGAATATTTTCAGTTTAATTATTCCACCAAAATTTTGAAGCCCTAGTATTCATAAATTAAATTTTTTAAATTGTTGAAATTTCGTTGGTTACTCCATTGGGTGTACCAACATAGACTATATAATTTTTTAGCCACGAAATTTAATTTAATTAACTACAAGTGTTGCACAGCCTATTTTTTGTGTTTAATATTATTAATTAATTTAGCTTAATTATGAAACTTGAATTTATGGATACAAGGTAGTTTTTTGTGCATATTTATTTATTAAAATTTAAAGTGCTATTATCTTCTTATGTTTGGGTGGTATCTTTCATTGTAAAGTTATTATGCTGAAATATTTAATTTATAACATGTGATAGACGGGTGTATCTGTTTAGATTTCAAGATGCAATTTTATATTCTTATTGTGTCATATATGATACTATGAAAACATTAATTAATTTCAGGTTAGAGAAATAAGGTGGGTCTCATATTAAGGATCATGCTTTGACCCTCCGTTCCTGACTTTTCTACTACACGTCGGGGGGATTGTATTTTGATTTTTCAGACCGAGACATCCCCTGGCTTTCTAACAATGATGAGTGACTCTGGTTCCAAAATAGACCATTAGGTATGGATACATTTGATATTATGGTAAGATTGCCTCGGATGATGCTTAACCTATTTTTTCAAGTTTGTACGAGACTCATTATATAGCCATGCCACAAGTGATACATGGTTTTTCAAATGATTTCCACTGAAGGGAATAGTGGTATTGGATAAATTGAAGGATGTTCCATAGATATTCCTTCACGATAGGCTTAGACTCCAAATCTCAAATTTTAGTCTTAATAATGATGCACTAAAGGATTATATTAATGCCTCTATGAGCCACTTGATATTTTTAATATTATCTTGTTATGTTGAAGCCCACCTGCTTGATACATGACTTATGCCACATGTTAATGAACAAGCTCGGGGGTGTACCTATTCCTTATTTACCATGAATTCCAGGTTTAGGTATATGTATATTTGAATCCTTTTTATTACATGTACTTTCTTGAGACTCCCAGCTTAGGCCGAAGCAGGTGATTAAGGATGGGTGCCTTTGAAAACTCTTGCCAACTTATTTATTTTAATTCGATTAGTTAATTGTCTTCATTTATTATATAATGACACACTGGGTTTATTTAATTCACAAAATGAAAAGGTTTAGACACCGTGGGTATCAGCGTACTAGGATTTTATCTCACACGCTGTTCGGTCATTGTTAACAATCGTGTAGATTACATGCTTGGAGGTATTGACAAAGGAATGTGTGATACTCCCGATGCTTGAATTCTTCATGCTATATAGGATGAAGATCAGGGAAGAGGTCCAAGAAATTCTCATGATGTAGTTTGTTTGTGTCTTTTATTTTTATTTAATTGTATGCCTGGGTTTCTATTTTCCATGCTTTCAGTTTAGACAGACATGAGTGAATGAAGTGGTTTTGTGAGCATCCACACTTGACTATTATTTAGTGGGATTATTAATATTTATTATACTACAGTATAATCATTTAAATGTATCTACTATTTATTGTTAATTGATGTTTACATATTCTATGATAATACCAATTTTCATTGAGGGCATAATATACTGCACAGACACGAAAAAGGCATGCACTCCTAGTAGGAAGCCTCTGGCATTCGTGGAGATCCACTTGAGGTCATGTAACCAACTTGTCCAGCCACCATCATCGAGGTGAGCTGGGTTAAGAAGTTATAAAGATCATTAAATTTCAGTTCATTTGATAGTTATGTGAAATGTCAGGTTGATTTTCCTTATCATTGTGGAAGTTAAATCAATGAAATTGTTTAGTTTTTGTACACACTATCTAGCTTGAATGCCCATATTTTGTTGGGGTTATATAGTTTGATTGAGTAAAGAGGAATTTGGATCCATATCATGTTTAATGATAAACACCCAATGATTTTCAATTTATAAGAATGATTAAAATTTAATAGATAATTAATTTAAAATAACTTCCCCATTCAAGTAACAATGATCTTAAAATAAGGATGATAAAAAGATATAGAGTATAAATCTACATCAAAATCAGATCAATTTATGGAATATAAAAAATTTATTTCACTAACACAACCTCATTAAATATATCATTTGGAAAAAATAAAAATACACCCTAATCATAGTTATTTGAGGATGTTGTAAACAAAGAATGAAATACTAAAAAAATAGTTAAAAACCAAATGTTACAATTATATTCTCATATTCCTATAATGTTATACCCATTTGATCACAAAAATACCCAAATAATATAGGATCCATTTATTTATTTTCATTATTCCCTCCAAAAGTGGCCACTTTTTCAATTCAAAAATTACACAACTCATTACTAAAAAACCTAAGTCGGCTCATAAAAATTTCATCAATGCTCTTATAATGGTCTTGATTCCAAAAATTTCACATTGAAACTCCTATGGAATGATATTAATTTTATCGTCATGACTCAAGAACCCTTCCCATTATCATTTCATGGAAATTACATTCACATGGTGCAACATATTAAAAGATTCCACAAAACTATTACTAAAAACTGCATTTCCACTATTTCTTACTTCAAGGTTTGATTAATATCACCTTTAACATAATCTTTTTGAAACTCCTTAATCATTTTCACATTGAATGGAGTCATTACTCATCTTCCGATATATCCTGATTCTAACTAAAACTCTAGAAATATTCACTACACAAGAAGCAAGTCTCTACATTATCATCATGAATTTAATAAGCAATTGAAATTTTAGAAAAGGGATATAACCCTATAAACTATTGAAACCTTAACAACTGAGCAAGGTAATATTTTGAAATCACTAGAATATCCATGATATGGGTCCTTGGGAAGAAACACAACTTATTCAACCATAAAAATACTAAAAATTACAATATCATCCAAAATTCATTAAAAATACTACACATAATATCCATATAATATTATAAATCAAAATCAATCCACATTAACATGGATATATAACTTATAATCGGAAACACAACCTTCAAAACAATCATATCATTATTTTATAAATTTTCTTCTTTGGAAAACCATGAAGTGAGATCACCTGACATAGTTTTAAATTATCTATTCATTCGGAACACATCCCTTATCTTGTATACTGATTTTATCTTCTCTAATAGAATTCAAGTAATCCTAACTCATTTATATAGTTAACACTTATACTCTATATAGCATTTCAATGATAATTTTAAACTTTTACATTATCTCCAATGGTGTCTCCATGTTCAAATAACATTAATGATGAATAATGGACCTGTTCTTGATCTTCTATAGTTTCAATGGAGGTAGTTGTAGTGTGAATATAAAATGTACGGATATTTATTCACAAATCATATAAGATTTGTGATGAAGCCATTATGAATGACCTTGTACCACTGTAACTCCCTGAGATTTTATAAGATAGATTATTTTAATTTATTTATTACTTGTGTTGTATGATACCCCATGAATAGATTGCACTATATGAAACACCATATTATCTTGCAGTATACACAACACTATTCTTGGCTTGTGTTGAACACCATTTTTAGTTCCATTAATATAATTATTTTTATGTAACACTGAGTATAGATTTTGATCAATGTATATAGGAACTATGTTTAGATTATGTTATATGAAACACAAAAAGAATCTTTCACTACAAGAAACACTGAATTGGATTGCGTTACATGCTAGAGAGACATTCCTCGATAGCTTGCGTTGTACGTGATATCGAGTTTTACTGAACAACGATATATTTTTAAAATATTGTTATTTAATGGGATTTAAAATAGAATTTATAAATATTATTAACCAAATTTTGTATTTTATATAACATTATCATTCATCGTACACATTTTCTAGAACATGATATGAGAACAAAATTAATGTTTCAAATAAAAGAAGTATTTTTTTAAATGTTGTTTTACCGCCTTATGGGGGAGCACCGATTTTAAATATAGATTTGACGCTTTTATAATTAAAATATGTAAAAATAAACTTCTTCTTTGGTAGAAGGATAAAAAAAAAATTTGACGAATTTTTTTATTTTTTTATAAAATTAAAATTTTAATAAATAGTGAAAAATACATCATTTATAACTTGAAAATGAATTTTTATATAATTTATTACTTTATTTAGATTATATTATTAATTGGTTTCAAAGTTCAATTAGATTATATATTTTTCATATAATCAAATTTGGTCATTAAAATTATTTACATTTTTAAATTTTACATTAACAAACATCATTAATTTGATAGTTATTACTTCTTAAAACCCCTCTTTTGGGTTTTGACAATAGAAATTTATTTTAAATTAATTCTTTCAACTTCAGTGTTATGTAATTGGAACAAATGATTCCATATTTTGAATTAAAAGGTTCAAAATTTTTAAAAATATATCTTTTATTTGTGCACATTATGAATAGTATCTTTAATAATTATTTTATTTACCATAGTAAAAAGTTAAATCTATAAAAAAGGTTGAAAATAAAATTTTAATAATATTAAACTATCATAAAACATGATTTAATCTTATTTTATGATATATTTCAGTCTGTGGTCATCCTTGGGTATATTTTGAGACCTCATGGATTCACCTGGATGTGAAAATGACATTTTATAAGAAATAATTTAAAGTAAATATAATTATAACCTAAAAAATATATTTTAATAAATATATTTTAATATAGGGTTATATAACTAATCTATATGACTATATATAGTAATTAGAAAACTGAAAATATTTCCAACATCATGGTATTTTTTTTATAGTTTTTAGAAATTAGATAAATATATTTAATATTTGGAAAAAAACCCCTTAAGGAAACATTACATCATATTTAGGTTGGTTGTGTTTATTAAAACTTCATGAATTCCTGTTGAATTAATTAGTTAAAGGGATTTGGTTGACAATCAATGTTGAAAAAGAACCACAATAAAGGAAGGGAAGATCTGGAGTCGATACAAATTAATAGATACAAGGTGGAGCCATTTTCTAGTGTTCTCTAAATGTTTGGGGTCCAAAATATTGAATTTGGTGAGCGTCATGAAATGTGGATTTCCATTAATATCTCATAAAAATATGTAAAATGCATGTTTTTTGTGATGATGGGATTCTATATAAAGATTTCGAAAAGACATTAAGGGTGTTAATGGTGTTATTCACAATTATGATGAGCATCACAAATAGCATAGGTGAAGAGAATTGTGGTGAAGCTTTGCAGTGATGATGCAAATGAATTGACGGAAAGCTCCGTGATTAAGAAGAGCTCCGTGATCCAAAAAATTATGTGGTACATCATGAGATTGAGAGAATATTGGTGGAATTGTTAGAGCTTTGTGGTTTGAGATGAAGTGGTGCTGAGTTCATATGAAAGGTTCTCGAGTCGGTGGAATCACCTAGAAATATGCATCGACCACCTCAAGAGAAGTAAAGAGTTTTCCATGAAAAATGTGTTTCTCTAAAATCACAAAGGAGGATCACATAGGTAATGTGCTTTGAAATATACAAGAGCTTCATGGTGGCTATTCTAACTCTGCAAAAGGGGTTTTTTCTGCATTGACTTAGTGAGTTTAATGATGGAATTCTCTTTGCGAAGACATGAGCTTTGAGATAGAGCAATATATTCAAATGTGTGAGATCTGATAAGGCTTAAGCTCTGCAAAGCAATTTGCTCTATGAAGCAGTGAGCTATATGAATGCATGTTCTTTGCGAAGAAATAGGGACATTGGGAAGGTTTTTTTGAGCATTGAGAAAATGGGAGCTTTCTGAAGTACAAATCTTTTCCAATGTATTTCTAAAGGTTATTGCCCAGTAATTTATTGAAAATGGGTTTCTATAATTGGATGATATTTTGACTTCAATAGTTCATCTATATACAGTGGAGGATGCATTAATAAGTGATAATGAAGAAACCTACAAGTCCATAAACTGTGAGTGGATCCTTTCAAGAGAATTGAGAAATGGAAAAGGAAGAAGGTGACCCTTTCTACAGGTAGTTAGACATAGGGAGAGGAATATTGAGTGACCATTGGGAACGAAGTGAGTTAACCCTAAATAGTGTAAAGGATATGAGCCTGTGTATAGAATGGATCTATCCCGAACATTATTGGCAGTGAGCTTTAGTGGATTTGGTACAACAGAACATCATCATTTTATGGTCCTTGGACGAAGCCAAATGATGGTGAAACAAGTAAAAATATTTGTGTCCTCTTTCTTACGTTCCTTCGTTGCATCCAAAGCATCATCATCAGATAAAGAAGAAAATAAGTGATCATAATAAACACACAAGTGCAAATATAGTGACTCTTGTGATTAAAAATTGAAGATCTATTGGGGTGGGAATAATTTTTAAATTAATATCCATACCCTAATTCACCCCCATCTCAGGGTATATAAGCCACTTTTGGTCCTAAAATTTATTTATTACAGAATTATGATGTAGTGATATCCTTATTAATAAAACATTAAAATAAATGAATTTATAAATGTTAAAATAAATTTAATTTGAATATTTTGATTATATCCATTATTTTTTGGCCGAAATTGTCATATTAGGTATGATTTAATGCCTTTGGTTCGATGAAATATTATTTTTATAAATATTTTAAAGGTAAAATTTGAATAGTGTCCAAAACTTACATAACTCATAGAATAAAACATAAAATATTTTATTAAATGATATTAAATTATTAGAAATCTGTGATTCTCTAAAATGGGTAATATAAGTCCAAATATTTCATAAATAACTTTTTTGTTCGTTTTACACGATATCGTAATTACATTAACCCACATGGTGTAGATAACATGATATAATAGTTAGATTATAAAGGGTAAAATTAGGGTAAAAACAAAAATATAATGACAAAATAATTATAAAAACATGTCTAAAAGTTATTTGACAATATTTATTTGAACCAATATAATATTTTCGTATAATTATATAAGTTTTGGATCATTTTTAATCAAAATTGAATTTATAATAAATAAATTTTTTGAGTGTTTTCTAATATGCCCCCATCCTCTCTTATAGAAGGGACCCTCCTCCCTCTCCTCTTCACTATAATTTGAGCCTTAAACCTATAAAAACCCATATCCATTTCTCTTCTAAAAATCCCTAGTTACAATATTAAGGACATAGTCATCTAAAAAGACCCACTATAATGCTCTACAATGAAATTAAAAGCAGGCACTTCAAGGAAGAGGCGATCCCTTCTTCCGATTCTTTCAAATTTAGTTCCTATTCTAATTCCTCTTCATTGGATAATTCATTATAATTCAATAACATCATTATCACTCATATATCTATATGTTATTATAAATATGAAGAACCACTATTTCACCTTCAACCCATCATATGAAAAATGAAACCATTGCACATGCGTATGTACAACATACCGTCTCCACACCGTGGTGTAATATTTCTTCACCACCACCTTACATGGACGATTATAATGGTGGAAATAATAACTATATATGATTATTATAACATTATAACAATTATGACATATTTTAAACCATCCCTTAAAATTCTTTTCAACAATTATGTGAATGATATCGTCACTCGTGCGTAAATTCGGCTTACCATATCCATGACTCGAGGAGATTCATTATCCACATTAACCATTAAAGAATGATTATAATGTATATATAATATATAATAATGAAATATATGACCTAATAATTATATTGGATTTATGTATAAAAATATGCCATTTACTTACATCCATTAAATTTAATAAGGAAACAAAAACAACATTCAAGCATATGTATGGACTACCATCTCCAGGAACGGTGTATTCCATTTAATTTATCTATCTATTTTATATATATTTATATAAATAATATATATAATATTTAAATATTTTTTTAATTCAGGAATTATTTAAATCATTATATAATTAATAAAATCATGAATAACAAGTCAAAACACTTACATTAAATAAACAAATTATTACCAAAAACATTTCTTTAATATGGAATTAAAAAAATTAATTGGTAAAAAAAAGTAGTATTTCATTCATATATGAAATAATAAATATCATAATGGTTATGTTAAAATTTAATAATTTGTTTAAACCCACTATACATTATTTCCAGACTCATACAATAGTAATTGGACCTATGGTAAGGGATAACTTTTCCAATCTCATTTTTATCTAAGATTGTATATTGGTAAGTATTTAATTGTGATATATTTATCATCCATGTGTTTATTTTCGAAAAAAATTTCAAAAAATGTTTACTACTAATCTATGTATGTTTAAATTCATTTTACCCGTTTTTTACTTTAACTACATGGTATGGAAAGAATCTTTCTTTTTTTACCATATAAGATTTTTTGTACTTTTCCTAAAAAAGTACAAGGAGAATGTTTTTTTAAAATATATGGAATGAATGGATTTTTATGGTTTCATGATGTATTGCTTTCATGAATCTTCCTGTGAAATATTTCATGTTTAATTTTAACTAAATTATTATCTTTTAAATTATTGTGGCATTTTGGGGAAAAACGTTTTTGTAGAAGAAAGAGAATATTCCTGAAGAATAGAGTTCAATTGGTTTATCATAATTTTTTCCATCAAAGATGACATATATATATGTATCCATTCCAATTATTTTTTTTATTTTATTTTTTTTATGATGAAATTATTTTTATGATGTCTATTTATCTTATACAGATTATCTTATGATGAAATGATGTTTAAAAATCACGTTTTATATCATGTGTTATGCTATGATAAATGATTTATGTTTTTGTGGCACATGTAAAAATATTTTAATTATGGGATTTTTGGGACATATATCTCCATAAAATGCATTGGGTAATGATTTATATCTCATGAGATATATATGACTTGAATGGAAAGTAAATCTGGTTCAGTAATGTAGGGATGGAACACCATGTAAATCAGGTTATGTAATACATGGAGATAATGACAAGGAAACCCCGTTAAGTAATGGACTATGTCCACTATGATGGTCCTGGAAGCAATATCTTCGCTAATATGGAAACAATATTATGTACTTATTAGTTTTCCATAATTACATGTTTTATGGAAATAATAATCTATCACGGTTAATTTTCCTTTATGACCCTTGCTTTACATACTACAAAGATTTATTTCACGACACAATATTTTGATGATTAAAAATTACTTTTATGTTTTTACGTTAAAATATTTATGTGTTGTTTTATGTTCTCCATATTTACCATGACAGTGAATTTGAGCACACCCTTTACATTTTTGCTTTTCCCAATGATATAAATAATGTTTTTAGTTAGGAAAACAAAAGGAAAGATCTTTATGGGTGCCGTTGAAGATCATTCACAAAGTTAGAATATTATGTTCTTAGTTTCCAAAGACACTAAATTAATACAATCATTGGGCATCATTCTGTATCATATATTATGTATTCCGCAAAAGAAATGTAATGTCAATATTCTTCATTCTTGGGTAGCTACAGTTGGTATTCGAGTAATGGTTTATTCAACCAGTGGAAACCAGGATGAGAAATAATTAGTGAGATCCCTAGAGATATATTAAGGTTGTTTCTAGGAATGTCCCAACAGTAAGTAATGTATAGGATACAAACCTATATTTTTTGCGACAATCATGACGGGACTAGGGTTAAACCGAAGACATCATAGATTAAAATATTATAATTAATTTACCTTACTTATTTTTTCCAAATATCTGATTTATATTTTTCAAACATTACATTCTAATCATTTTCAATAACTAGATCTACATTGAACATTGTTAACAAGTGAATGTTTCAGATGTGGTAATTATTGGAATTATGAATATTTATTTCATAAGTGGAAATATCATGTAGAGAATTTTGACGATGGAACGAGTATTGGTTATAACACTGAGGATAATGATATTTTAAATGATATGTAAAGTGTTTGTGACATAATTCTATTATTTTTTATATTGATCCTATGAGGACTGATGTTGAGAAATTAAGAGACATGGTACTTATTTTAGAAAAGATGAAGATTATAGAACATGGGTAATGGTTTAAGAATTATGTCAGATGATTGAGGTGTATATATTTCAGAATTCAAATATTATGTAATATAAATCATTAAATAAATAAGTGTTTTCAATATAAGGATTGTAAAATATATGAAGAATAGTTATAAGGAGATGGAAAAGTGATTTAAGGGTAAGGTGATATACTTGGATAACACATGATTAAGGTAAAATTAACACTTAATATGTCCCTTATATTATGAAAATTATTTTTGGAGAAAAATGTGTTGGATTTGAATAAGTAAATATGATGATTCTAGTATCTTGAAATCTAATTATGGAGTTATTGACAAAAGGGTTACTCTATCATTGATGAAGCATGTGACATCCCATGTAAATAAAAAATATATCATTTTTATATTTATTAATATTTGTGAATTAAATATTAACATTACTTTATAGGTGTTGCTATGATTGGTGGCTTACCTGATATGCAATAATGAGATTCTCGGAAATCTTATGTTGCAATCTACGTTGAGTTAAACTGAAAAATAATATATTAATATTGTTATTTTAAATGGTAGTTAACACGTAGTTGTTGTATTGGTGGGAATGAACATAACTAACTTCAATATGTTTACACATGATTTTTAAATGTTTTTACATTTATCCAATAAATGTTAGAGGCTTAAAATGTGAATAAATCCAATTTTAATCATAAATACTCTAATATTCATTAAAATGTTCAATTACCACCTTTTGATGGAGAACAATTTTTAAATCTAGTTTTTATCACTTTTAAATGATCTATTTGACCAAATAATATTTTTATTTAGAATTGGTAAATAAAAATTTACATTTGATGAAAGTTCAATATTTTTCTGATAAAGATCATTTTTTTTAATGAATAGTAAAAACACTTCATTTTAATTTCGAACTGCCTTTTAATCATATTTATTTATATTGTTAGATTGTATTTTTAATTAGGTTTAATGTGTAAATAGATTATATTTTTACCATTTATACAATTTTTTTCATTAGATGTAATTTCACATTGAAATTAAACATAAACAAGTTCCAATCATTTGATTATTATTATTTCTTTAAAATAGGCTTTTTGTTTTGCCAATGAGAATTAATTTTAAATAAATTTATAAAACTTATGTGTTTTGAATTTTGGAAAATTGGATTCTATATTTTTAATCAGGTGTTCCAATTTGTGTAAATTGGTAAATTTTATTTTTAGACATTATGAATAGTAACTTTAGTAAATATATTATTTACCATTATTAAAGGGTAAATCAGGTAAATAACGGTAAAAAATAATATTATAATAATATTAAATTAACCAAAAAAATGTACTAATTCTACTAGCTGATACAGGTCTGACCATGGGAATCATAGGGTTGATTTTTGGGACCCCATGGAGCCACCAGTATGTGAAAGTGATACATTATGAAAATTAATTTAATGTTAAGGAAAATGTAACACAAAGAAATATCTATTATCAGAAAAAATTTATAATGGGTTATATATGTGATATTTTCGAAAATAAATTGTCATTAGAAAGATAAATCAATTTTATACATCATGGTATTTTACTTAAAATTTTTATACATTAAATAAATAAATTAAATTATTACATAATTGTGATGGAGTAATTTCTTCATTAATAAAGGATTAAAAAAAATGATAGTATAAATACTAAAATAAAAATTCTTTAATCTTTTTATGCCATCCACGAATCTTAGTGACAATAATGACTTGTTATATTTTAATTAATTAATTTTGTTTGGAATAATAAATTTTTATTGGTTTTTTATTTCTTTATATGAATAGTTTACAAATTGAAAAAAATGTTTTTAAAATAATTAATATTTAATTAAATGATAAAATAATAATAAAACACTATGATTCAGCCAAATTACATATATGATGTTACACATGTAATTTTTTATTTATTTTGGATCCCTTGTAATTTTATAGTAAATATATTAATCATATAGTATAAATATATAAAAGGACGTGATAAAAGTGAAATAAGATTAACAAAGGGTTAAATAAAAAAGATAAGGATTAATAAAAATAACAAACATTTCCAATTATTATTTGGTGATTTTATTTAGACTTATATGAAACTTATATTCTAATTAAATATTTTTTTGACCACTTTTAACCGATATTCATTTTATAATAAAATTATAGTTTCAATAATTCCTAAAGAGCCCCTCCCCCCTTATAAATGGCCACCACCTCTAACCCATTAATCACACCTCTCAAGCCCCATGTATCTACCAAAATACACATAAATAATCTTCCATCATACCTCTATTCCACCTAGAATCCTTAAGTTGTTCCTAAGGAAATTTAATAGAGCCTTTTGGTTCAAACCAAAGGGAGTTACCCAATTTAAAGGTAACATGTTCTCTAAAGTTCTTATATTTTTTTCCATTATCCAACCCCATAAACTCTCTTTATTAAATTATTTTATATAAACACCACTATATTAAATACACTAGGATGTTTTTTTGTAAAATTATTCGAACTACACTTTACCACACCTCCATCTAATGGATACGAACATACTGTTTCTATAAATGATGAACTATTGCCTCACAAAACCATGATTGTTCAAATATCTTCTAATTCCTCTCATAGTGGCCATTATGATGGCACTGTATTTATATGTGATATATATTATATTTATATGGTCTCTATTATACTGTATTTTTTCATTTATATCTTACCTTTATGGTTTCCATAACAATTAAATACGATAATTCCATTTGAGGAAGTACGGACTACTGCCCCCTCATAGTGATATGACTCATTCATGCCATATGTGGAATGTATAAAGGATGAGGTTAATGAAATTATTTATGATATTATATTGGATTTATAATACACCTATATATCAATAAGTTTTCATTCAACAAAATATGAAATATAAATGAAATTAAAGTTTACCCGTACGTACGACTTACCGTCTCCATGAACGGTGCATTTTATTTAATATCTCCAAATGTTGTGTACTGTTCTAAATACAACTGTATATATATGGGAAATATATGATATATATGATATCTAAATCATGAATATCATTCTAGAGATTATGTGATTTTGACCACTTAGACAACTAGTTATTATAAGAAGTTCATTTTTGACTCAGACACCAAATATCGACAAAAACAACCATTATTAACTTAAATGATTATGTAAGGTTTATAACATGGTAATATGAAATGTAACTATAATAATACACTTTAAAAATTTTCTGAAGATTGTATAAATTAACTTTAGTTTATTATTTAGAAGATTAATGATCGAACATGTCATGTCGAATACGATGTAAGTGACTTCACCTCAATATCCTTTAATTGAGGATTATTTTGATTTATACACAACTTTCTATTATACGGTGTATAAATCCCATTTACTTTTAATTTCCTTCAAATGGAAACATTCTCTATGATTCTATTTTCTAAATGTCATAAGGAATGTTTCTTTTTTATGTATGAAGTGATAATCACCATTCCACCACTGTAAGTATTTTTTGATAATTGGCTTCTTTAATAAGTTGTAGTGTGTTTAAAAGAAAAATAAATAATATGTAATCATTTTAAGTAATGAGTATTGAAAATTGTTTTGAGAATGGATTGATTATTAAAATATATTAAAATGATTTATTGTGATTGCAATGTGGAAAATTTATCTTACCATTATGCTTGTGTTATGTGTAATGATATTGTAATTTTCATGGGCCTTGCTTATGCAAATGGGTGATTCTATAACAAACCTAGGGTGGGTGAGCCCGAGATAGCTCTCAAATGAATTGTGTAATGTGATGGAGGAAAAAGGTACTCTTTCTCCAATGAGATTTAGGGAATATACTTTGACTGGTATCCAAAACGTAACTCCCTACGTAGCCGTGAAATATACAACGTAATTATGCTATGGATACCACAAATTACCTTTATTATTTATGATTTCTATGTGTTATTCATCAGTCTTATGATTTCATGAGGTGCATTAAAGATCTTATGTATTGTATGTAATGAAAAAACAATGGTTTCTTTTTTTATTTTATAACCCTTATAGTGAATTTTATGCTCATCCCATGTTTTTTAAATTTATTTCATAGGGTATATAGAAGGGTAATAGAAAGGAAGAATTCAAAAATATTTATATCAAAAAAAATAAATCATGATTTCTTATAAGAGTTTATATTTTATGAAAAAATGGAGACGAAGTAGAAGTGTCTACATGTAATATTCAGGATTTTTAGTAATAGTTATGGCCTCATTTTCTAAAAATATAAACATGAAAAAATCCACAATATAAAATCTTGATTTAACTCAAGATTGTGTAATGTTTAAGAATAGGGACTTATAAAGTATTAAAATGTTTGGGCCTCAGGGAATATATCCAATATGTTTTGGAATAAGGAAACACGCATATTTTAAATAATGATATCTAATAATTCATGTTGCTATAGTGACTCAAGATAATATATTATTTAGGTATTGAGATGTTTGGAATGTGAAAAAAAATTGCTTATGTGATATGGGAGACAGATATTATGTCAATTTAGTTTACCTCTTTCTAATGTTTTATATTTTCAGTTTTTGAAAGGATTTTATTTTTATCCCTTTATGGAGTGTATACATTATATTCCAATGGAAGTTTGTTAGAATAATTTATTATCCCGCTATATGTGGAATAGTGAATATTTGATAACTTGTTATTACCTTTTTTTTTGAGATAGATGAAAAGGCATTTCATTCTATCACTTGATCTGCAAACACTTCATGAATGAAAATTTCAACTTTATTTCTTTAAGTAATAGATGAAGTGAAAATTGTTCCATGAACGATCAACGGTACTAAAATAAAGTAAATATATCTTCTCATAGAAAAGTATTCAACATTTGAAAAAGGATCATAAAAAATGTAATCCTAGTACCTTTTTATGTGACAAATTAGATGGCCCTTCAATCGTATCATATTTATGGATTTGTGGTAGTTCACTTTATCCAAACTTTCTTCTCTACCGCTATCCATCATAATATAATGGTTTTAGTTCCCTCCCATATCTATTTTTTCACTTCCCACCTATGTTCTCCTTTGTGGAATCCCCGTGAAGAGTTACTTTGGGTAACCATTATGTTTTTATCTTTTCTTTTTAAAATAATTTTATAGTAACCCTTTCTACGATGTCGGTTTCTATAAAATATTCTTTCATGTAATAATCCATTTATAACCCTGACGAATTTTGAGAGAGAAATTCATTTTAAAGGGTGTAGAATGTAACACCTCGAGATTTTATGAGATAAATTCTTTTAATGTATTTTATGACTAGTTTTTATGCTACACCAAGATTAGTGTCAACTATACGAAACACTATATTACCTTATAGTACATGCAACAATATTCTTGGCTTCTGTTTCTCACCCTTTAATGTTTCTTTGATATAATTAATTTCACACAACACTGATTATAAATTTTGTTAAATTTATAAATGAACTATTTTTAGATTGTGTTTTACACAAAACAAAATAAATAAATCACTACACACAACACTAAATTGTATTGTGTTACATGCAAGAGAGATCTTCATCGATAGCATACATTGTATGTGATATCATGTTTCTCTAAACAATGATATATTATTAAAATATTATTATTTAACGTGATATAAACTACCCATTATGAGTAGTATTAACCACATTTTTAATATTATATAACATTAGCATTCATCGTAAAAAAAAATTTAGTACATAATATGAGGAGAAAATCAATTTTTTGGATATGTATTTTTCACAAAATTAAGTTTTACCACCTTTTGAAAGGGCACCAATTGTAAATTAATATTTTAAAATTTTATATTTCAAATTTGAAAAATAAAATTCAGCTTTGGTAGAGTGACATAAAAATTTAATTTTGATGAATTTTTGGTGTTTTCCTAAAAAAATTAATATTTAAAAGAATAGTGAAAAATACTGCTTTTTAATTTAAAATTGCCTTTTTATATAATTTCTTTTTAAAATTAGATTATATTTAGAATTATTTTAGAGTTTAATTGGATTATATTTTTATCATTTAATAATTTTTTTTGATTAGACGTAATATAATTTTTATATTGGACGTAAACACTTGTCAATCTTTTTATAGTTATTATTTCTTGAAAACCATATTTTTCGTCTTTACAATGATAATTAAATTTAAATTAATTACTGAAACTATTGTGTCTTGAATTTAGAGAAATGGATTCAATTTTTGGAATCAGATGTTTGATATTTATTTAATATGTTCCTTTTATTTATGAACATTCTGAATAGTAACTGAAGTAATTATTTTATTCACCATGATTAAATGGTAAATATGGTAAAAAAATGTAAAACAATAATATTATAATAATCAGAATCTACAATAAAAGTGTTGTAATAGTATTGGAAGAGAGATTTTGGACCATGTTCATACTTAGGTCGATTTTGGGGCCTAATGGATTCACTTGTATGTGAAAATTATATTTTATAATTATTAATTTAATGTAAAGATAATTATAACATAAACATAAACATTTTCCTAAATCGATTTTATTATAGTGTTATATAACAGATATATACCTCTATATATAGTAATTAGAAATATAAAATGATTTCCTGAATCATGTAATTTTATTTATTATTTTTATACTTTAGAAAAATATATTTATTCATGACACAATTATGATGTAGTGATTACCTCATTAAAGAGAGATTCGAATTCATTAATATATAATTATTAAAATAAAATTAATCTAAATATTTTGATGGAATCCAAGAATTTTTTGGATGATATTGAAATATTAGGGATGATTTAATGTCTTTGGTTGAAAGTAATAATGTTTTTATGATGATTTTAAAAAGGTCAAATATGAATAGTGTTCAAAATTGACATTATTCATAACATAAAACATAATTTTTTTTATTAAATGATAATAAATTCATAAAATTATAATATTCATCCAAATAGTTAATATAAGTAATAATATTTTACAAAAAAATATTTTGTGTCATTCGACAAGATATGGTAATTACATTATCCCGCAATGTGTAAATAACCAGATTTCATGGTATGATTAAAAAAATGTAAAATAAGGGTTAAACAATAAATATAAGGTTAAAAAAGTAAATCAAACATGTCTAAAAATTATTTTATGGTGATTATTCTAACTAAAATCATATTATATTATAATTCAATATGTTTTGGATCATTATTTTCGAAATTGAATTTATAATAGTTTAATATTTTTAGAGTTTCCTAAAGTGCCCTTCATCTCTAATAAAATGGAACCTCCTCCATATCATCTTCATTCGATTTTAAACCTTAAATATATTCCAAACCATGCCCATTTATCTTCTAAACATCCTTAGATACATTATAGAGGTTATGGGCTTTCCAAAATTCCAACTCTAGTTCCCTAAGAGAAAATTTAAATGAGGCACATCGAGGAAGCGGTAATCGCATCTACCGATTCTTTCAAATTTTATTACTATTATACTTACTCTTAATTATTTATTTCATTATAAATTAATAACATAAGTATCACTCATATTTTGATATGTTATTATAAATATGAAATAAAATTATTTCACCTTTTATCAATCCAAAAAAAATGAATAAACACGCGTGCGTACGTAAGGCTTACCGTCTCTACGCTGTGGTGTAATATGTTTTTCACCACCACCTTATATGGATTTGTATATTGGTGGAAATAAAAACTATATATTATTATTATAACATTATACTAATTATTAGATATTATACACCATCCACTCCAATACCATTCAATAATTATGGGAACAATATCATCGCTCGTGCATACGTACATCTTACCGTCTCCACGATGTGTTGAGATTCAGTGAAGACGTTAACCATTAAAGAATGATTCAAAAAAAAAATAATAATCAATAAATATATTTAATAATAATAAAAATATATCTATTTATATATATATATATTTCATTTACTTAATTCAATAAAATTCAATAAAGAAATGAAAAAAGAGTTCATGCATACGTATGGTCTACCATCTCTATGAACAATGTATTACATTTCTTTTTACTATATTATATACATATATACATAATATATAAAATATAAAAATTATGTTTTAAATTATTTAACTAACTCAATCATGATATATGTAGTAATATCAAGAATAAGACATCAAAACATGGGTGATAAATAAAACAATTTGAAACCAAAACATTGCATTATCATTGAATTGACCAATTAACAAGTAATATAATGTCACAAGTAAAATCATATATGATATCATAAATATTATTATTGTTCTATTACAAGTTAATAATATGTTTAACCCCACTATATAATAGTTTCAGATATATATGGGGAAGAAATAAGACCTAAGGTAAGGGATAACATTGGAAATCTTTTTTTATCCGAGATTGTTTATTTATAAGTATTTACTTGGGATATATTTATCATTCGTGTACATGTTTTCCTAACCAATTTTCATAATTTTTTAATATAATTCTATGTATGTTTAAATTCATTTTTACTCATTTTTTAATTTTACTACATGCTATGGATGCAATTTTTTTACCCCACGAGGTATTTTATGACATTTATGGAAAAAATATTAGGATAATTTCTTTACTTATACAGCATTAATGGATTTTTATTGTATCACAATGCATTAGTTTCCTGAATCATTCACTAAAAATCTAATATTTATTTTCAACTAAATTATTTTATTTTAAATTTGCATGGAATTTTGAGAAAAGAAATCATTATTTAAGAAGAAAGGATATTTTCTTGAAGAACTATGTTCAAGTGGTTTATCAAAACTATTTTCCATCTAATATAACATAAGGTTGTGTTTCTATCCCGATTATTACTTTTATTTTATTGTTTTTATGGTTGAATTATTTGTATGCAGTCCATTAATAATATATTGATTATGTTGTGATGAAATGATGTTTAAGAATCCAATTTTCTTTCATGGGTTATGTTATGATGAATGATTTATGTTTTTGTGGAAAATTTAAAAATTATTTCATTATGAGATGGCTGAGACCTATATCTCACTCTAATTCACTAGGTAAATATTTATATATCATGATATATATGTTATTAGAACGAAAAATAAATCCATTTTAGTAATGTAGGGAAGGAATGAGATGTAAATCTGGTTTAGTAATACATGGCTAGTATGGAATGTAAACCCAGTTCAGTAATAGACTATGTCCACTATGTTCGTCTTGGAAGAAATTCCATGGATAATATGAATGTCATGTAATGTGATTATATGTTTTACGCAATAATATTTTTTATTCCAATGCTATTTTATCATGGATTATATTTTTTAATGATCCCTACCTTACATTCAACTATGATTTATTTCATGACGCAAGATTTTTATATTTAAACATTATTTTCATGTTTTTATGTTCTATTGTTTATGGTTTGATTTATGTTATCCGTGTTTACCTTTAATGAGAATTTGAGCTCACACATTCTATGTTTTCTATTCACTGGGATATAAAGAAAGGTTTTAGGTAGGAAAACAAAAGGTTATGATCATTATGGTTGATGTTGAAGATCTTTTAAAACTATAGAAGATTATGTTATGAGTTTCCAAATAAACTAAACTAAATTCTTCACTGGGAATCTATTTTTGCATTGTATAGAGTATTATACAATAGAAATGTAATGTCCATGTATGTCAAGCTTGGGTCGCTACAGAAACCACATATTTTTGTTCTTTGATTAACTGTAATTTTCCTTATACACCCACATCCCACATCAATGTTAAATTCATTCAACCCCTTATATATCCTATTAATTGTTCCCAATGGGTATTTTTTTCACATTTTAGTTCCAACTCTAATTATTTTCCCCATTCGATTCCACCATGAATCCACCATTCTATTCACCTGTTGACACAACTAAACATTCATCAAATAGTTCATCGCCATGCATCTGTTTCTAATACTTCCTTTTAGATTGTCCAGACACCAGTTAATTGTTGGATTCTCAAGTGGTAAGAACTAACATTGTGGAACATTTATATACATATATATATATATATAAATACATTATTTAATTTTTAATATTTCCATATTCAATATAAAAATTCTATTTTTCCCACTTTCTCCAAAATGAAACTCATGTTATATAAAATTAAATCATAATGTATAACAAGGAAAAACAATTAATTAATAAAAAAATCAATGAAGATTCAAGAAAATTAATAAATTACATGTACCTATGATGGATTTGAATATATTAAATAATTTTAAACCTTATTAAAACATTAAATTCATTATATTAATTCTACTCAATGAATTATTACTCATTAACTTGATGAAGTAATTAAATTTAGATTATTTTAATTTTAAATTTGAATTCACATACCAGAAATGCTTTTTATGAATAAATAATTGCTTTATATTCCACAACAACGATTCTAATTTCCCCCACATATGGACCTCACACTCTTACTATATAACATTATTATATGAAATGTTATTTTAATAAAACTAAAAAATGTAATCACTTTTAACTATAAAAAATAATTATTCATTTATTAAGGATTATAAAATAGAAAAAATTTTGGAAATGAAATAAGAGATTAATGAGAAGGAAGAAATACAAGAATATTGAACAAAAAATTTCCTGAAAAATAAAATCATATGAATATGTTTATATTTGACATTTATAATTCTATATATGATTATTGTGAAGGATTGAATAGAAATTTAAAAATTATTTTATCCTATAAGATTATTTGTGAATATATAAAATATAAAATACCTCACTGATAATATAATTTTCTAATATATTTTTATAAGTAATTTTTAAAATTTATTCTTTGGTAAATTATATGAAATGTATCATGAAGGAGGGAATGTCAATAAATATGGAAATCATGGAATCCTCAACATTTGTTAAAATAACAATACAAATAGAAAGTTGAGAATTTCATGTAAGGATTTAAATATTGATGGAAATGTGTTTGATGTATTCAAATATATTAGATCAAAAATAAATCTACAAATGGTTATTAGAAAGGTGATGGATGGTAGAGGAAATTCTCTAGATGATATTTTATTTTGGTGATAAGAATTACATTTTGTGGCTATTTTTGGTGTTCTGGTGCATTTGAAAATATAAAAAAGATTTTTTTGTATTATTATTTGTATTTATATAAATATAGTTTATTGAAATGTTTGTATGGAATGGAGAGTCATCCCACTAAATGAAAATAATATTTGAATAAATCTAAAATATTAATAGTGAAAATAGGAAATAAATTTTAAATATTTATTTTTATTTGTTTCGGATGTGACATACTAAATTATGATGTTAAAAAAATTATCTTATAGTTGTTGAGGATTTTTATCTTTTAATTAAATTACATGAAATATTAAAAATTACATGTGTATATGAATAAATAATTATATTCCAGTATAAGTTCAATTGAAATCATTTTAAAATGAATCTCTATGGATTTTTGATAACATGTTTTTATCTTAGATGATTGGTGAGTTAAATATATCATAATTAATTAAAATTTAAAACTCATCTTAATAATATTTTAGTATAATGGGTTAATAAAATTTGAATGAGAAATTTCAAGGCATATTGGAGAGAACTACTGAAATTAGTGAACACACTTTTTGTTGATGGGTTTATGAATATTTTTATAATTGTCTCATAAATTTGTAATGAAAGGAATGAAGGAAATTTTTATTATAATTTCTGGGTATAAAGGATTAAAAAAAGTAGTATTATATATTTTTTAAAAAATATCATTTATTTCCTTTCATGTAGAGATACTAAAAATTTATGTGACATGAGTTTAATAGAAGAAAATGAATTGTGGAATTAGAGGATTTCCCATCTTGGTCAAATAACATGTGAAATATCACTCATGGAATACATTTTTCCATATTACTATTGATAATAGTTAATGGAATTGGATTTTATCCATATACTAAAGGGGTATATTTTTAAATTATAATAAAATTGACTATATATTCAAACTTCTCAGTAATTATATCTTTTTATTTTTGATATTTATCGTCCAATGTAAAATAAGTCAATGAATAGAGTTATGAAATTTATTTCTTTTAATAATATATTTAATTATATTAAATATATTATATTTTCTTATATAAATTTAGGTTTATGTACTTGTTTAAATGTGGTTTTAGAATTATATATTATGAATTCTAAAAATCAATAAATGGAATGAGAGTCCACAATAGTTATGAGTACAAGTGATGTAATTTTGGATCCTATTTCAATACTCATGGAATTTATAATGATTATAGTTGAATATAAACCCCAATATTTCATATAATAATATAAAAATATCGTGATGGAGATAGATCAAAAAATATTGGTGGACTATAATAATTCAAGTTTCTTTCATAAAAAAATATGTACTTAAAATATTCATACCCAAAACTAGGATTTCTACCGTTAATATTTAGATATTAATACTTATGAAATGTGTAATAAGGAATATACTACAATAATTTATTTTAGAGTATTATATCTTCCTTACCATATCAATGTCAATGGTGAAAAAATGAGGACAGTTTAGCAAAGTGGTGTGGATTAAATTTCCATTAGTTATCCACCAAATTCAACATGTTACTATTACTAAAATAAGAAACATGTTATTTTATTGAATATGATGGTACAAAGAGGCAATAAATATCAACAAATTGATTTTTATTGATATAAATACATTATAAATATAATATATTTTGAGTGCATTTTCAGGGATAGTATACTGGAAATTTTGAAAATGATGAGGATTCAAGTGACCTTCATAAATAATATTTTGATTCAACCAAATGAAGTGATGAAAAAATTGAAATTTAGTTCATAAAAGGTCAATTATGAATGAATAAGAATATAATATAATTTCATATCACATTTTTTTGAATCATGGAAACATTTTATGCCAATATATAATTTCGAACTAATCTATCAAATTGAATAAGTTATTTTGGAGGGGTAGTTCTAGGGTAGCCAGGTCTTTGGGACTTTAGGTAATGTTTTTTGGATTCTTCCTCTAGAATTTTTTGTAAGGTCAGGGTTTACACTCAACACAAAAAATGGTTTTTTATAACAATATGTAAAAATATATATCCTCTGGGCCATTCTATCATAAATTTCAGTAATTAGAAAAGAAATATGAATGAATATTTAAATAATAAAGGGTATAATGAATCAAATAAAGAAAAATTACAATATAGTATAAATATATAATAATATTATTTTGTTTCCAATCAATAAAATAAGGATATTATATGACCAATGTAGTCCTTTCATAAAACTATGATTAAGAAAATTTAAGTGATAACTGAAAAATAAAGACTTGTGTTTAATGTTTATTATTAGCTTTATTGGACTAACATCAATTATTAATTTTATCCAATTGGAAGTTTGGAAAAAAGTGAAATTTAAGTATATTTTAACTCAAAATAATTAAATACCCTCAAATGATATTTCATGTATATTCTTATAAATTTTAAACATAAATTGGAAGTATAATGTTTTAACATAACATATTAATCATAGTAATGATTGTGATTATTTTTAATGTTTAAGAAATTCTCTATACATGTTAGGAAATCCCCAAGGAAATATTATTCAATGTAATATTCTTTCTTTATTCAACTAAAGGATAAATTTATTAATATTGATTGATAACCTACAAATCTAATTAAATTTTTAAATCTCAATATCAAAATGAATATTAATGATATTTTATTAACAATAATTGAAGAAGATATTTTCAAACAATCCAATAATAAAATCAATGATTTGTTTTAGATATTGAATCCTAGAATAATTAAATATTTATTGGTTTTAATATTTCATAGTATAAAAATAAAATTTTAATTTCAAAATTTATTTTTGTATTGATCATTTGAAAAACATCAAAATGAGGATGAAAAGCTTTTTTTTACTCTAATTATACTATAAAATAAAAAATATTAAGAATATAATTTAATATAAATCATTCAAGGAACCTAGTTCGACATTAATTATTAAATAAAGTAGATATAAAATATCATTGTATTAATGAAATGGATGATCAATGTATGATAATGTTGGAGTTTGTTTCTATAGTAGATTTGATGGTATATTTATTATAAAAATAGATTCTAATGAACTTATATTAAAGGTTGAGATTGATATATGAGATAAACATAATTATTCTGAAAGAAATGGTATTGTGTCCCCTATTAGAACAAAGGATGTTACTTTATTGAAATGTAATAGAGTTTGTGTTAATAGTCAATTATCAACAGTAATGTTATAGAATTTGAAAGGAAATGGATCTTATAGTTCAAGAAGACACCAATAGTTAAGGTGGTGTTGTGTCCGTGTGTTGGCCAAATTTTTTGTGTCCAATATATGGATTTTATCTTGCATTCAGAGAATAATATATCATTGAATTCATTTTTGAAGTATTATTAATGCATTATTTCCATAAATAAGTGCTACAATGGTTTTGTTTTGTGAAGGATTTATAAATTATGACAATGATCTCTATGATTACAATGAGTATCACAAAATGAATTTTTCTGGAATCAAAATTTATAAACATGATAAAATATTGGATTTCTCCAAGACTTGGATTATGTTGGTTAAGATGTGGATCATCAAAAATAGAGAAGCTTTTTATATATTATTAAGCGAAGTATAGCATTGCGACTGTGCGATGGGGTGATGGAGGGTTATACGACTATTTTAGATTTCATTGAAAGATTGTGAAGGATGGAGAACCGCAATGTTGTTTATGAAATATCACCAATATGCATTGGAGGTGGTTGATCATCACGAATGGATGAGACTATAAATATAATTCTACCCACAATTTATTTGAAATGAAGAGTTTAGATAAAACATGGAATCACTTTCATTTCACAATGATAGAGGAGAAATATGAATATGGTTTTCTAGGCAAGCTTGAGAGTCTCAAAAAGTATATATGTGTCTTGACTAATGTAAATAATTCTTAGTAATGGGTGATTTGTGATAATTGGGTATTCCTCATTCAATATTTGTGCTTTGAAAAGGATTTTGTTCCACAATGGAAAGGGTGCTTCGCAATATAGTGATCATTGATAATGATCTTTAAGAAATAAATTTTTTAACAGTAGGTTTTTAGTGAACAGAGCATTCATAGTGCATCAACTCAGGTCTTCAGTCGAGTAGAGTCTCATTTTATGTTAAGGAGAACTTTTTCAGTTCTAATCCATTGAAGAAAACTTCCTGTCATGAAACTGTGACTTACTTTTCTCAAAGATGTGAGTTAGGTGGTTGAAACAGAAGTGTTCTTAGGGATGCAGAGTGCAATACATACAATATTGTATGTGTAGTGTCCTCGGAATAGAGTGACTATAAATAAAGTTATATATTCCAAAACTAGTGAATATTAGTGCACTTTTGTATGATCGACACACTATAGACATATTCTCCATGGACTACCACTTAGGGGTAAACCAAGTAAAATAGTTGTGTCCTCTATTTGCAAAAGATTTTATGTTTTTTACATGTTCTAATATGATGGGATTAACTTGTTCCTACCAACATGAGAATGAGATAAATCACTTAAGTAGTAATACATCACACCCTGATACACCCCTCAACTCTCAAGATGTCCTAGGGTACTTTACTCCCCTTCCATTTTGTATTAGTATTTTTTTTAATGGAGTATATGATAATATGAATTCATGAAATATATTTTTCCATTAATGGGGAAAGTATATTTAGAGAAATTTTTTTCAAAGGAATATCAATTAATTTAGTTTATATGTGTCTATGTGTGTTTTAATGTGGGGACTATTTTAATGTTTTTTTGAGAATGTTTATATGAATTTTGTTTTGTATATGTACAAGGAATGTTCCGACGAATTTAGTAAGAAGTTTGAAGTAATAGTAGCTAGGGAAGTCCCTATTTTTTATAATTGGAAAAATTAAGAGTTATCTTATATCATTCTTTTTTAAACTATGTATTACAGCATGTGTATGTAATTGACTAAAAATATTGATTTACAAGTAATGAGAGAGAATTGATCAAAGGAGGTGTGAATTAAATTATTGAAAACAAAATGAAAAGGTTGATATTGTGAAATACATACATGTTTTAGTAAAACAATGATGATTTTGGTAGCCATTAGTTTTAACTTCATTCAATAAAGTGATCATTACATTTTACTATCTATACATGTCAAATATTCTTTTAATAAAATTTTAATATAAATGTTAACTGGTCAATACATTTCAAAGAACATTGTAATAATATTATTGATATATTTTTAATATGAAATAATGGTTTTATGTGACAAACGAAATGTTAAGAAAATACAATAATGTTAGAATTCCATCAGATGGTTTGATAATTCTTGTGCCAATGTTATTTTTGGGATAGAAAAAAGTTCCTACCACCAGATTTTTAGTGTCCTCCCCTATTTTTAAAATTCTATTTATAGGAGATCATTCTAATTAATTAACATCTAGTGGAAGAATATAGGTACCCAGGGGGTCTATTGGGATTCAATATAAAACACACATTTTATTGTATATAATGATTTTTCATTCCTAGTGACACCTATGATTATCCAAACAATCCATAATTATAATTTAAAATTTTCATGGTCTTTTTGAAGTGTTGGAGTTATCTAAAGGTGTACCTTAATATATTAGAGGATATTGGTTGATTTTGGTTAGTTGATTTAAAATTTGAAATTGGAAATTCATTAGTGTGATTGATGTGAAGGGATTTAATAATTTTTGAAATATTTTTTTTTGTTTTGTAATAGAGATAGAGGTGGAATAAGAGTCTTACAAAAGTGAATTATTACATTGGATCTTCATTATATCAATTATTCTTTTTGAAACTCTTTTAGTTTAAAGTGAATTTTATCATACAAGTGAATGTGTAATTGTATGTCATATAAAATGAATATAAATTTTTTAATCATCTAAATTATATTTTAGATATTGGTTACAATATAATGAAATATACTAGGAATGTTAAAGAATATGTTAGTATTACATTAATATCATTAATTCACTATATTATTGAATAATGTAATAATTATTAGTAAATTGAAATTGCTGTTAATATACATAAAATTATAGTTCTTATATAGAGAATAAAAATTAATATTTAATACCACCTAATGTGGGCACCTTTTATATCAAGTCAGAGGTATTTTTTTATAATATGATTTAAGAACATAGCCTACCCATTTATGATACACATGTCAAATAAAGTGGATAATATGTTATATTGTTTTTATAACATGATGAAAATATATACATTAATATTAAAAATTAAACCATGTAAAACAGTATGTGTGATTATTTTTCCTTGTTTGGAATGTTTGGTTGATTATTCATGCCACTAAACTCATATATATTCAATAGTTAATGATGATATATATCAAAAATAGTAATATTTTTTAAAATCCAACCTATTTGCTAAAGTTATTTAGATTGAAAAAAGATAAAGTAACTAATTAGATGATTCACAACCTTTTGGTCTATCCTTGAAGATCATGATACCTATTGAAGTATGTGTATCCATAATAATAAGATAAATCACTATCTGATGATAAAATACAAATTCCAATTAACCACTCCCCTCTAAAGGTGTGCATGGTCTTGTTTGTGGTGACCCAAGAATTACAAAAAATTATTACATCATTTTAGATAAATATTCAATAAATATTTTAATAATACAAACCTAAAATCATAGTGGGTTAGTTTCTTTTGATACTAGATAGATAATAAACACATTTCATGAAATATCATTAATATCTTCCTAATTATTCTTCTCCCATAGTACCATTCCTACACAAACCCAATATAAAACCATTAAAGATAACCTAAAAAACATAATAAAGGGAAAGATATGATTATCAGTATGGGTAAAAATAGAAGACATCAATCATTGTTCATAAGAGAAAATAATATAATGCTAATGGTATGATAAAATGATCATAACGTATGAAAATAATACCATATTAGTAAAACATCATTAATCATCATTTCGTATTGCTTTATTATAATAAAATGATTAAGTAATAATTGTGTAAACTAATTAATAATATATCATTAGAAATAATAACATATCATAAGATTAAAACAATATTTTTTAAAAGGATAGATATTTATCTCCATCATCAAAGATCACTTCCAAGACAATCATTGTGGAAAATTTTCCACAGTGTAATGGGATCTACAAACATTTAATAATGCACGTAGTAATGATTACATATTAAGTCAATAAAAGAGTAATTATATCTATATTTTTTTATATTCACTCCCCATTAAATCATTTCTATAGTTAGTGTTCACTTCAAAAATGATCATATTGAACATTTCCTCTTAATGAACTGAGTTCACTCCCCATCTCAGTCCATATTATATCATGAGATATAATTATTTTCCTAATTAATTTTAGGGATATATAATCTGATGTCTTGTATTTATCTAATTAAAATAATATACCTGTCTCCATAATATCATAAAACCATCATAATTTTCCAAAAGAAATACCCCTAAAACGAAAGAGATTTTATGATTTTTCCATCACATATTTATCCAATTGACATGTAACATATTTCATAAAAACAAAATTATGGTATCATAATAATAATATGTCCCATGAATGAATTTAGATGATATCATTAGTTCACATCCTCCAATAAGAATAGAAACACTTAAATGATACTTCCAATGATGAAAAATACCTTTATAATAATATTTGAAATTTTCATTTAATGTAGAGAACATTACATTTTCCATTGGAATACATATCATCTATGAATTACATGTATATTTAAAATACCCATATAATCTTTAAATTATTATTTTTTTTAAAAAAACATTTTAAAGTGATAAATTTGAACCATTCCATATACATTAAAAGAGAAGACACCTTAAAAAATTAAAAGTGAATAATATGTAATTTTTTTGAAAAGTACCTTGTAATAATTAATAATGAAAGAAAGCGGTAGTATAAATAATTTTAATCAATAATTTATTTATAGATTAATACATCTAGGAAAAAATTATTGAAAAAACAAAGAGAATAGAATGTATGCCAAAAAAGAAGAAATGGGGTTTAATTTTATTAAAAATATAATCTTGATAATTTTCATTATTAATGTGAATAAAATGGTCATATTACTTGATAATCCTCAGGGTTATTGTTTTATATGAAAATATATGTATTTTAAAGGATATGAACCATATAATTTCCTTAAATGGAAATTTCATATAGAAAATCCCAAAAATAATTTTCATTCCAACTTAAACCCTTTTTTCATGTACAATCTTTCATTTTAAATAATCGAATATATTTTATAACAATTATAGTTTTATTATAAATCAATTATAGATCCCTATTCATAACTAAATTAATTTTTACCACTCCTTCATATTTTTATATTACAATATTAATAAAATATCTTTATTAAAAAGAACATTCAAGTGAAAATTGGTCTTCTCTACATGATCAATTCATTTTAACAGTTATATGAATTAAACATTTGTCTAGGTTTCATTGCATCTAGAGTTTAAATCATGTTATATGTTTTATAAGTATTATATATTTACACATTAATAATCATTCATATAAATTGATGATGATAAATGAATACCTCACTTTGTGGAGATGTTTATCCATAAGTATACATGAGATATATTCCCACTTTTCAATGGATGGAGTGAAATAAAGGTATCAAATATATCATTTATAATCTTTAAAACATACAATTTAAATATCCATATGAAGAGTATATGAAAAACCAATAACTTCACTTCATGGAGGTGGTTTTCTACAAATATACCCAGGAGATATTATCTTTTTTCAATAAGTTGTAATGAGATTAAAATTGATAAAAAATAATAATAAAAACAATCAATCATATTAAATATGATTATTCCTATATTTTAAAATGGATATTAATTTTTTTTAGGTTTAAGAAGAAATAATAATGAAAAATATTGATATGAACATTGAAATTTTCACTAGTATCCTCCTTTGAAAATATATTAAATTATTCTAGGATTGTTATGTAGGGAAGACCGGAAACTAATGGTCATTGATATGGATAATGGGAATGTATATGGGAATATATTTTTAAAAATTACAGGCTCAGGTGTTGTGGATAATTGAGTGGAGGATGTGTCCTTGTATAAGTGACAAGTGGGAACAATTGTAATTATTAAGAATATGAAAATATAATAATGTCTGATATATGGTATGGTGTATCTAAATTCGATAGAGTAAAAAATAATATTTTAAAAGATATAAACATATTTAACCTGTAAGATTTATGTAATTTTTTGGGTCAATTTAATCCATATATAATTTTTAACCCATGTTAACACATTCAACCCTTATAATAGTCATGGATGTTACCTTAGTTAATAATCATAATGAAAAAATAAAATAAAATCACCTAATTAATAATTTTTTAATGATGATTTTAATATTTTTTCACCATTTTTTCTGATTATATATATAAGTTAGATGAAATTATTTTTAAATAATTGTGCAAAACTCAACGAAAACGATGTTAGAAAAACGAATTTTTAATTATAAAACTGAATTAATCCCATAAATTTCATATTAATGTAATTTGAAGAATTTATTATATCTTATTGAATATGTTATAAAAAAATTTCATTAAAATTATTAATAAATATTAATTCATTCAATTTTTCAATTCAAAATACAACATAGAAAACAAAAACCATTTTCTAAAAAACATATATATAGATTAAAATTATTTTATCATAAATTCTGTATAATTGATAATAAATTTGTCGATTATTGTTAATTTTATCACATTATGTTGTGATATAGTTCATAAAATAATACTTCATTAGTGATCATGAAACAAAATTTGTAGAAAATATAAATTACTCTAAAAAATTTGATCTTTTACCATAAAACAATAGAATTTCTATGATTTAAAATTGAGTACACATTTCAAAAGAATTCATCAATAATTTTCAATGAGGAAATTTGTTTTATATAATTTTTTAAATTTACTTAGTTATATTCACACTCTCTAATCCAACGTCTAGAGAAAGTTGTCATTTTTTAAATAATATTTTAATTTTATATTATAGTTATTTTAAAAAATTTGTAGCATGTAATGAATGTATTCAAAGGAATAAAATTTATTTAAATAAAAATATAACATAAAATATTGATATGTTACTTTTGACACCCTTATTAGAAAAAATTCCTCAAAATATTTTCACTCTACTACAAATAAATAAATTTCATAGAAATCAGCACATCCTTGGTTTCCAATGTATCTTTTTAAAATTTATAATTTAACAAAAAACATTGAAATAGAGAGTTGAATTATTTTCCAACACCATTTCTCATATATATAGAGTATCATCATTTTGTTCACGTATTTGTGATCATAATCCATTATAACGACCTCTTTGTTCAGTACGCATAAGGGGTTAGGGATATATATCCTCATAAGAGATACATGGAACACACGTTGAACATTATAGATATTTAGTCAAATTGAAAAGAGATAATAAACTATCTGGATAGAATGAAGAATTTAAAATAGACATATATATTTATGGTTTAATTATCCATTCATTCAAAATATAATAAATTTTTCCAAGCTTATAGTCCAAGGAATACATTATCACAAACATGGAAATGTAGATATTTTTTATGATCATTAATATAAATTCTATGTAAACGTTGAGCAGACCATTTTTTGTTGCTGAATGGATCTAAAATTATCTTCAATCTTCCTAACTATCTTGAGTCCCAATAGCTTTCATTCTTGAAAATCATCATAAAACATTTTGTATTTTCACGTCCTTCAATTAATTACATCATATATAGCCATTTGAAATTAGAAGTGAAATCCTTTGTTGTAAGAAAATATGACTAAAGAAATGTGTTTATTCCAAAAACATTTAAAATCCATAAAATAATTTATCCACATATATTATAGTGCTTTAATTTTATTCATAAATTGGCCATATTTTTAGGATTATTCACAATGATAACTTTCAACTTCTTCTTCAAAAATATCTGAATACTTTTCCAAATAAGTGAGGTAAATCCAAGGTAATGATAATATATAGTAGAATATGGTAACACATTCACCCATAAAATGTAGTTAAATTATATTCAAGAAATTTTATTTTTGGAGAAATAATATCTAAAAGAAATGAAATGTGAAGTGTTCATAAGGATATTGACTAAAACCTAAATATAAATACTGAAATTTTAATTTTTTGGGGCGTTCGAAGGTTAAATTTATGGTTTTATTTTCCCATATCCATTTTGGTATGATTAAACCTTATATCATTAACTTATACATATTTTTATCAACATTAACTTCCAAAAAATATAGGTATCTAGATACATACTCTAAAATATATTATTTCATGATGTCCTGCCAAAAATAGACATTGAAATCTATATTAATCATCATAATTCTATGATGAATTAATAAAGAAGATATATGATCTTCATCCGAAAACTAATTACTCAGATATGACATTAAAAAGACACATACAATGTTCCTGAACCTTTTCATCAAATAATAATCATTTTCTAAAATAGTAATATTCTTTATAATATTTTTTAGTTCCAAATATTCAATTTTAACATCTTTAATCCTCCCATGGATGTATAGTTTAACAATGATATTTGAAATATGTGGTATTTCCGCTTTCCCTATTATATAATGATTTATATTTTGCTTATACTTAAATGTTAGATCTCTTTCAATCCACATCCTAGAAAACTATTATATTCCTTTCGACTCATTTCATTCACCACCATATTCACATTACTAGGGTAGTAATTTATTGGGAAGGCATAATCATTAATAAACCATGACAATAATATTTGGTTTATATTTGACTATATTAATTTGAATATTTACGTTATGATTTTATCATAAGTATATATATATATAATATATTTCCCCATATAGATAATTCCACAATAAGTATAGTTCCATAATTATTGCTTCTATATTTAATTCAAAAGTTAAATAATTTTTTCCATGACATTAAATTTTCAGTGATGCATAAGTAGAAATTATATTATATTGTATGAGGATTCATCCATATCCCTTAATATAAGTGTCACTATAGATCACAATCCCTTATATAATTTAGGGTAGTGTGTGCACATGTTCAATGACCAACATTTCCTTAGGCTCTTATAAATTTTCTTCACATTTATCCATCCAAAGGAATTCTACACACTTCCATGTCAACATTGTAATTTTATTAGATATTCATGAGATATATATTTCATATCATTGGTAGTGTCCCAATATTCCATGAAAACTGTGTATCATAGTCCCTATGATGGAAAATCAATTTATCTATAACTTACATCATTTAAGGATCCACCAGTAAACTCTTTGAGAATATTATATGATCTAGTAATATACCTTTTAATAGCCGAAATTCAAATTTTGTAAATTTTCCATACGTCAAATTCTTCATCCATATCATCAACAGAATCCCAAAATGATCATTAAGATAATCCTTTATCATTTAATATATAATAATATCATCTATAAAGACTACCAAAAACAAACCAAGGTAGTCTCTAAGAAATGTATTTAGTTGATCCATAAATATAATGATGGATATAGTTAGTCGAAATGGCATTTCTATAAATTCATAATGACCATTCCATATACGAAAGGCTATCTTGGATATATCATCTTTCATGATCCTCAATTGTTGATATCTAGAATGAAGATCAATTTTAGAAATGTATTGAGCTCTATATTTTTTTATTAAATTTATTGATCAATATGAGGTAGATGATCTTTTTTCTAGAGAGTGGTCGTTCTGTGTTATAATCAATAAAAATATGAATTGAACAATATTTCTTCTTAACAAAAATTATTTTACCCCATGATTATTAACTCTAGTATATGAATTCATTTTCTGGAATCATGTAGAGTTTTATTTTCATTTTAAATTACTCAAATATCTCCATTTGATATGGATTCATTAAAATAAGTTTTTCACAAGGTATGATTTCTTTTTATAATTCAACATCGTGATTCGAGGGAACAACATGCAGGTATTTAGGAAGCACAATATCATATTCCATAATGATAATAATATCTTCATTTTAGATTAAATCCCCAAAGATTAGAGATAAGTATACTTTATTAATAAGTATTAATACAATTAATTACAATTAATTTTCATTGGATGTTTATATTCATCTAAACACTAAAATATTATCATAGTTTGATTGGTAATATCATATGTGTATTCCCTTAGCCATTGATGTCACTAAATATGAAGAAATCCAATGCATTCCAAAATAACATAACATTTTTCAAGATGGAAAATAAAAATATTTTCATGAATCACATTCCCATAGAACATTATAGAAGCAAAATTATTGACTAGAGAAGTGAACGTCATAAAATTATCATTTTTTCTACTAGCATGTCATTTTATAATTTTGGTTGTAATTTGATAACATTGAAAATTAAAAATAAATAAAATAGTGGTCAGATCCAGAATGAAATTATATATTGTTTGTTCAATATTAGATATTAAGTATACCTTCAACCACATCATGCTCATGACCCATTTAGAATTTTTAATCACATTATCTCTACCATTTCCTCTTGTCTGATGTGGATAGAAACATGAATATTCAGTCCATATTATATCATGAGATATAATTATTTTCCCAGTTAATTTAAGGGATATATAATTTGATGTCTTGTATTTATCTAATTAAAATAATATACCTGTTTCAATAATATCATAAAAACCTTCATAATTTTCCCAAAGAATTACCCCTAAAAGGAAAGAGGTTTTATGATTTTTCTATCACATATTTATCCTATTCACATGTAACATATTTCATAGAAACAAAATTATGGTATCATAATAATAATATGTCCCATGAATTAATTTAGATAATATCATTAGTTCGCATCCCCAAATAAGAATATAAACACTTAAAGGATACTTACAATGATGAAAAATACCTTTATAATAAAATATGAATATTTCATTTAATGTATAGAACATTACATTTTCCATTGGAATACTTATCATCTATAAATTACATGAATATTTTAAATAACCATATAATCTTGTAATTTATTATTTTTTTGAAATAAATCATTTTAAAGTGATAAATTTTAACCATTCCATATACATTAAATGAGAAGAGACCTTCCATACTTTTTCAAAAAAATTAAAAGTGAATAGTATGTAATTTTTTTTGAAAAGTACGTTGTAATAATTAATAATGAAAGAAAGTGGTAGTATAAATAAATTTTAATCAATAATTTATTTATAGATTAATACATCTAAGAAAACAATTATTAAAAAAACAAACAGAATAGAATGTATGCCAAAAAAAAGAGGAAATGAGGTTGAATTTTATTAAAAATATAATCTTGATAATTTTCAATATTAATGTGAATGAAATGGTCATATTACTTGATAATACCAAGGGTTATTGTTTTATATGAAAATATATGTGTTTTAAAGGATATGAACCATATAATTTCGTTAAATGGAAATTTCATATAGAAAATCCCAAAAATAATTGGCATTCCAACTTAAACCCTTTCCTCATGTCCAGTCTTTCATTTTAAAGATTAGAATATATTTTATAACAATTATAGTTTTATTATAAATCAATTATAGATCCCTATTCATATCTAAATTAATTTTTACCACTCCTTCATATTTTTATATTAAAATATTAATAAAAGATCTTTATTAAAAAGAACATTCAAGTGAAAATTGGTCTTCTCTCCATGATCAATTCATTTTAACGGTTATATGAATTAAGCAATTGTGTAGGTTTCATTGCATCTAGAGTTTAAATCATGTTATATGTTTTTTAAGTATTAAATATTTACACATTAATAATCATTCATATAAATTGATGATGAGAAATGAATACCTCACATTGTGGAGATGTTAGTCCATAAGTATACATGAGATATATTCCCACTTTTCAATGGATTGAGTTAAATAAAGGTATCATATATATCATTTATATTCTTTAAAACGTACAATTTAAATATCCATATGAAGAGTATATGAAAAACCAATAACTTATCTTCATGGAGGTGGTTTTCTACATATATACCCAGGAGATATTATCATTTTCCAATAGATTGTAATGAGATTAAAATTGATATAAAATAACAATAAAAATAAAAAATCATATTAAATATGATTAAAGCTATATTTTAAAATGGATATTAATTTTTTTAGGATTAAGAAGAAATAATAATGAAAAATATTGATATGAACAATGAAATTTTCCCTGGTATCCTCCTTTGAAAATATATTAAATGATTCTAGGATTGTAATGTAGGGAAGACCAAAAACTCATGGTCATTGATATAGATAATGGGAATGTATATGGGAAAATAATTTTCAAAATTAGTGGCCCAGGTGTTATGGATAGGAGAGTGGAGGATGTGTCCTTGTATAAGTGAGAAGTGCGAACACTTGTAATTATTAATAATATTAAAATATAATAATGTCTGATATGTGGTATGGTGAATCCAAATTCGATAGTGTAAAAAAATAATATTTTAAATGATATAAACATATTTACCCTGTAATATTTAGGTAATTTTTTGGGTCAATTTAATCCATATATACTTTTTAACCCCTGTTAACACATTCAACCCTTATCATAGTCATGTATGTTACCTTAGTTAATAATAATAATGAAAAAAAAATTAAATCACCTCATTAATAATTTTTTAATGAGGATTTTAATATTTTTTCACCATTTTTTCTGATTATATATATAAGTTGGATGAAATTATTTTTAAATTATTGTGAAAAACTCAACGAAAAAGATGTTAGAAAAACGAATTTTTAATTATAAAACTGAATTAATCCCATAAATTTTATATTAATGTAATTTGAAAATTTTATTATATTTTATTGAATATGTTATAAAAAAATTTCATTACAGTTATTAATAAATATTAATTCATTCAATTTTTCAATTCAAAATACAACACAAACAACAAAAACCATTTTCTAAAATATATATATAGATTAAAATTATTTTATCATAAATTTTATATAATTGATAATAAATTTTTCGAATATTGTTAATTTTTTCACATTATGTTGTGATATAGTTCATAAAATAATATTTCATTAGTGGTCATGAAACAAAATTTGTATAAAATATCAAGTACTCTAAAAAATTTGAACTTTTACCATAAAACAATAGTATTTCTATGATTTAAAATTGAGTAAACATTTCAAAAGAATTCATCAATAATTTTCAATGAGGAAATTTGTTTTATATAATTTTTTAAATTTACTTAGTTATATTCACACTCTCTAATCCAACGTCTAGAAAAATTTTTCATTTTTGAAATAATATTTTAATTTTATATTATAGTTATTTTAAAAATTTTGTAGCATGTAATGAATGTATTCAAAAGAATAAAATTTATATAAATAAAAATATATTTAAAATATTGATTTGTTACTTTTGACTCCCTTATTAGAAAAAATACCTCAAAATATTTTCACTCTACTACAAATAAATAAATTTCATAGAAATCAGCACATCCATGGTTTCCAATGTATCTTTTTAAAATTTATAATTTAACAAAAAACATTGAAATAGAGAGTTGAATTATTTTCCAACACCATTTCTCATATATATAGAGTATCTTCATTTTGTTCACATATTTGTGATCATACTCCATTAAAACAACCTCATTGTTCAGTACGCGTAAGGGGTTAGGGATATATATTCTCATAAGAGATACATGGAACACACATTGAACTTTAGAGATATTTAGTCAAATTGAAAAGAGATAATAAACTTTCTAGATATAATGAAGAATTTAAAGTGGACATATATATGTATGGTTTAATTATCCATTCATTCAAAATATAATAAATTTTTCCAAGGTTATAGTCCAAGGAATACATTATCACAAACATGGAAATGTAGATATTTTTTAGGATCATTAATTTAAATTCTATGTAAATGTTGAACAGCCCATTTTTTGTTGCTGAATGGATCTAACATTATCTTCAATCTTCCTAACTATCTTGAGTCTCAATAGCTTTCATTCTTGATCATCGTCATAGAACATTTTATATTTTCACGTCCTTCAATTAATTACATCATATATAGCCATATGAAATTAAAAGTGAAAGCATTTGTTGTATGAAAATATGACTAAAGAAATATGTTTATTCCAAAAAAAATTAAATCCATAAAATAATCTATCAACATATATTATAGTGCTTTAATTTTATTCTTAAACTGACCATATTTTTATGATTATTCAAAATTATAACTTTCAACTTCTTCTTCAAAAAGATCTGAATACTTTTCCCAATAAGTGAGGTAAATCCAAGGTAATGATAATATATAGTAGAAAATGGTAACCCATTCACCAATAAAATTTAATTAAATTATATTCTAGAAATCTTATTTTTGGAGAAATATTATCTAAAACAAATGAAATGTGAAGTATTCATAAGGATATTGACTAAAACCTAAACCGAAATACCGAAAATTTAATTTTTTGGGGCGTTCGATGGTAAAATTTATGGTTGTCTTTTCCCATATCCATTTTGGTATGAGTAAACATTATATCATTAACTTATACTTATTTTTATCAACATTAACTTACAAACAATATAGGTATCTAGATACATACTCTAAAATATATTATTTCATGATGTCCTGCCAAAAATAGATATTGAACTCTATATTAATCATCATAATTATATGATGAATAAAGAAAGAAGATCTATGATATTCATCCAAAAACTAATTATTCAGATATGAAATTCAAAAGACACATACAATGTTCCTGTACCTTTTCATTAAATAATAATCATTGTTTAAAATAGTAATATTCCTTATCATATTTTTTAGTTCCAAATATTCAATTTTAACATCTTTAATCCTCCCATGGATGTATAGTTTAACAATTATATTTGAAATATGTGGTATTTCCCCTTTCCCAATTATATAATGATTTATATGTTACTTATACTTAAATGTTAGATCTCTTTCAATCCACATCCCAGAAAAACTATTATATTCCTTTCGACTCATTTCGTTCACCATCATATTCACATTACTAGGGTAGTAATGTATTGGGAATTCATAATCATTAATAAACCATGAAAATATTGTTTTGTTTATATTTGACTCTATTAATTTGAATATTTATGTTATGGTTTTATCATAAGTATATATATATATATCATATATTTCCCCATATATATAATTCCACAATAAGTATAGTTCTATAATTATTGCTTCTATATTTTATTCAAAATTTAATTAATTTTTTCAATGACATTAAATTTTCAGTGATGCATAAGTAGAAATCATATTATATTGTATGAGGATTCATCCATATCACTTAATATATGTGTCACTATAGATCAAAATCCCTTATATAATTTCGGGTAGTGTGTGCACATGTTCAATGACCAACATTTCCTTAGGCTCTTATAAATTATCATCACATTTATCTATCAAATGGAATTCTACACACTTCCATGTAAACATTGTAATTTTTTTAGATATTCTTGAGATATACATTTCATATCATTGGTAGTGTCCCAATTTTCCATGAAAACTATGTATCATAGTCCCTATGATGGTAAAATAAATTTATCTATAACTTCTATCTTTTAAGGATCCACTAATAAACTCTTTAAAAATATTATATGATTTAGTAATATACCTTTTAGAAGCCGAAATTCAAATTTAGTAAATTTTCCATACATCAAATTCTTCATCCATATCATCAACAGAATCCTAAAATGATCATTAAGCTAATCCTTTATCATTTAATATATAATAATATCATCTATAAAGACTACAAAAAACAAACCAAGGTAGTCTCTAAGAAATGTATTTAGTTGATCCCTAAAGATAATGATGGATATAGTAAGTCCATATGGAATTTCTATAAATTCATAATGACCATTCCAAATACGAAAGGATATCATGGATATATCATCTTTCATGATCCTCAATTGTTGATATCTAGAACGAAGATCAATTTTAGAAATGCATTGAGCTCTATATTTTTTTATTATATTTTTTGATCAATATGAGGTAGATGATCTTTTTCCTATAGAGTGTTCATTCTGTGTTATAATCAATAAAAAGATTAATTGAACAATGTTTCTTCTTAACAAAAATTATTTCACCCCAAGATTATTCACTCTAGTATATGAATTCATTTTCCAGATTCATGTAGAGTTTTATTTTCATTTTAAATTACTCAAATATCTCTATTTGATATGGATTCATTAAAATAAGTTTATCACAAGGTATGATTTCTTTTTATAATTCAACATCATGATTCGAGGGAACAATATGTAGGTATTTAGGAAGCACAATATCATATTCCCTAATGGTAATAATATCTTTATTTTAGATTAAATCCCTAACCATTAGAGATAAGTATACTTCATTAATAAGTATTAACACCATTAAATACAATTAATTTTCACTGGATGTTTATATTCTTCTAAACACTAAAATATTATCATAGTTGGATTGGTAATATCATATTTTTCTTCCCTTGTCCATTGATATCACTAAATATGAAGAAATCCAATGCATTCCAAAATAACATAACATTTTTCTAGATGGAAAATAAAAATATTTTCATGAATCACATTCCCACAGAACATTATAGAAGCAAACATATTGACAAGAGAAGTGATCATCATGAAATAATGATTTTTTACTACTAACATGTCATTTTATAATTTTGGTTGTAATTTGATAACCTTGAAAAATTAAAAAGAAATAAAATAGTGGTTATATCCAGAATGAAATTATATATTGTTAGTTCCATATTAGATATTATGTATACCTTCAACCACATGATGCTCATGACCCATTTAGTATTTTTAATAACATTATCTCTTCCATTTCCTCTTGTATTATGTGGATAGAAACATGAATTTTCATCATTATACATCATATTCATGAATTAATTTATATAATGTCTACACACCGTGTATTTATTTCATTATAATATAGTTGGTATATTTGGTTGTCTTTTACCACAATTCATTTCATTTACTGGATTCTTCACATCACTTAATTATTATTTTTCTTGTTAACCTTATTTTTCATAATTTAAACATTTACCAGATTCCATAATATTTTTTATCCCATTATTACTTCTATAGTTATATTATAAAGAATGATTTATATTCATTCCTCCATGATTTTTATTATTTTGATTTCATCCAAATTATTTCATTCCATTCTTCCCCCTAAACAATTAAAACATTGAGAGTCTCCAATATTCATTTATAAGAGGATATCAAATCAAAACATTTATTCATAGATTTAAAAGTATCATATAAAATATTAAATTATTATATAATTTCATATAAAATAAATAACAATATAATATTTATTTTAGTGTTGTTAATTAAATCATAAGCATAAAATTTAGGTCTAGTAAACCTTTCCTCTTAGGTGCTAATGGATTCATCAAAATTATACATTTGTTTTATAAATTTAGCTTAGAATTTGTTTGAAGCTTCTATGGAAAATAAATATTAATAAATTACCCATTCATAACCTTTCTAATTAAAATAATCAATTTAATCCTCTTTAATCATATTCTTCATAATAGTGAAAAATTGATCAGCATTACCTTCCAGATGATACACAAAAAAATTACAATTTCATGGTCCTTGAAATGGTGAAAAAAAATTTCAATATAATTGAACATATTATAAATGAAAATTAAATCAGATAAACAACTATACGAAGGTTTAAAAAAAGCATAAAATCCCTAACATTGAATTGTTATTTAATTTGGATATTTCAATATATAGCATGATTCTTGTAGCCTATAATTTCTTGAGATAGTTGCAGGATTGAACCCCAATAATTTATGAGCCCAATTCCCATTTCATTAGGTTAATCATGAGTATTTTTGTTAAATAATCCATTAAATTCATTATTTATAATATTCCACATGGTTCAATTCATTGACTCAATCCAACAATCCTATCATGAGTATCAAACATAAATAATTAGAGAAATAAATCATATGAATATTGAAATAACACTTAATGTCTCTTAAATAATGACATATTTTTATCCCACTAAACATTATAATCATATAATATAAGTATTTATTATCAAAGGGTTTATAGATTACATCCTTTAATTAATTTTAGTTGTTTATAAAAAGAATTTGAATTATCTAAACAATATCCCATGGGAGTGTCAAATTTGGTGTGTACTTAGGGATCCTTATGATTTACCATGTGGGGATTGAGTGGATACCAAAAAACATATTTAGGGTTATTACACCCAGGTTTTTATGTTCTAGAGCCTTAATTCACTTGTTTATATCCAAATTTGAATGTCATTTTTGGGTATCTATATGATCTCTATCTTATAAAAACAATTGTATATAGCTTTATATTATGATTTATCCTTAGGGGTTTCAAATTTCTATTCTAATATCAATCTTAAAAAAATTAAAATAATACTCCCATAAAAATTGATTTGACAAAGCATTATATACCAAAATATTACTAGAGTTTATATGAATATTCATTACATGTGATAATAATACACACCATTTTATATAATTGGTTTAGATTATTTATAAGAATGATACATACTAAATGTATTTCATGAAATGTCTTTACCATTTTTCATAAAATTCTTCTCACATATAACCCTTCTTTTTTATTCCCTATTTAAAACATTTCTTCACAACCTAAAGAAAGTAAATATAAAAATGTTTTTTTTCAGTTAATAAATAATATAAAAAATAAAAAATATTAATCAATTGTCATAAGTGAAAATAAGATAAGAATATGTCTTTGAAAACATGATCATAATATATGATAATCTAACCTATACAGTCAAGGATAACTAATAACGTGTTATGGAATATGGATTAGACATAAAAAATGGAATAATTTATAAGAGTGTAGAATAATATATTACTAATCATGATCCATTAAAAAAGATAATAAGCATAAGGAATTGTTTTAGGACAAACACATAAGCATATAAAATCATCCCTATAATAAAAGATTGCTTTCTTCACTATAATCGGGGACAAAGAATCATATGGGATTGAGATCTCTCCCTATTACAATATTTATTTAGTCAAGGTTTACTTCGAAGACTATCATAGGGAATATAATTCCACACTAGATTTAGATCACTCCCTATTACATTATTTTTGTGTCCAAGTTTCACATACAATACTATTATTGTTGATTGAGTGCCTTACTAAATTATGTTTACTCCCTAATTTAGTCCATATTACTTCATGAGATATCATTCTCTATAAAATAAAATTAAGAGATATATAATTATAATACCTATCTTTAAATAATGAAAAACATACATATGTTTTCTATATGATCATAAAAATATTTATCATTTCCTTGTTTTAGAACCAAAGAAAAATGGGTTTCATAAATATTACTTCATCACTTAATTAAGAAGTGGTAATTTTATAGGTTTAACAAAATCAATTTGAATATATCAACAACACAATAAATATCATTGAGGATAGTGGATTATATTATAATGTTATATAATCAATGAATTAAATTATTACTTAATAGATGTTTACCTTGATGAAAGTTACAATCAAATGATAATTTTATCATTTAATTAAAAATAAGAATAATACCTTATTCTTTTGGTATAATTAGAAACTAAAATTTATTAAAATTTTGATAAAAATGTACTTTAAAACTAACCACTAAAACATGTAAATGACTCATAAATCCAAATAATTGTTATAATTGAGGAAATAGTGTATCCATTTATATATATTAAAAGAGAATAATCTTTTCATAGTTTTTTAAAAATAAATTTTGAGTCATATATAAATAATTTGAATACACTAATTGAAATAATTTGAAAAAAATGTAGTATAAATAATAATTATTAATCATCTATTTAAAAAAATCCATAAAACATTTATAATAATTTTTTCATGGAAAATAATGTTCCTCGACTATTGAGGAAATACAGTCAAGTTATCATAAAACTATTTTCTCATATATTTGATGTACCAAAGTTTCTAATATGATTCGAAAACATGAAAAATATTTCAATAAAATAAGGTTGATAAAATATTTTTGGAATACCTGATATAGGCCATGGAATTTACCTCAATGTAAATTTAACATATAAAATCATAAAAATGAGATTAAAATAAACCCTAATATAAAGTAATATAGTTCTTTATATGAATTAAAATTTTAAATATAAAAAATATTTTTGTATTATTAATATTTTAAAGAACCATATTTATAACTAAAAATCTATTTATCGTTATATTATAATTTATGATTATATTTTTTAATAAAAAATATCCATGAAAATGAATATTCGGATGAAAATAGAACAATTTCCATCCATATTTCAGTTAAATGGATTTGTTACATTCAAATTTTTGATCATTTAAAAATATATATACTATTCATAAAATACAAATTAACATATTTTTTACTTATATATTATTATATAATCATTCATATAATACGGTGATGAAAACTGAATTACATCACATTGTGGAGATGACAATTTGTACACACACATGAGTGTTGTTTCCAATTTTATATGAGTGGAATAAAGGAAAGATAAATATTAATTCACTGTTATAGAATCATAATTATATCATATATTTCATATAAATTCATTAAATCTAGCCATATAACCATCCATGTAGTGTGTAAATGAAAATAAAATCACATAACTTCATGGAGGTTGTAGTATATAAATATGTACACATAATGATATTAGTTTCTAAGGGATCATAACGAGAAAAAAATTGAAAAAAATTAATAAAAAAACATATATATATATATATATTAATGATAATTATACCATCGTTTAGATATTTTTATATATAATTTAATAGGTTTTATGAAGACATATATAAGAAAAATATCGGTAAGAACATATCCATGTTTTGTTGATATGCTCATTTAAAAAAAATAATGAATTTTGTGTTATTCTTTAGTGAATTATATAACCTAAATGTATTGTATAAATATTTTAGAATAGTATTTAGGTACCTAATGGTTTAGAAAACGGTCTCATGTGGAGTCTATAATAGATGATAGGAGGGTCCCTTTTATATGTGATTGTAGTGATGCACCTGTATTTATGATAATATTTAAAATATAAAAAGTCATATAATTGGAATGTGGCACAAAAGTAGAGAAAATAGAATATATGATGATATAAGATGAAATTAAATTCATACAATAGGATTTAAACAATTATTTATTTCATTTTTACCCTTACCTATATAGTTTAATCCTCATTAACCCTTTTTAATTTTATCATAGTAATGAACTCACACCACGATTATTATTCATAGTGACAAAAATAATCAAATATAATTATTTAATAAATTCATAAATGATGATAAAAAATGTATAATTTTTTATCGTATTCAATATATAGATGTGGAATAAATTAGATTTAATATATAGTTGCAAAACACAATGAAAACCATTTTTAGAAATAATGCATTTTTAAAAACATTAATTTTTAATTCCTACTTTTTAAGTAGTAAAAATCATTAAATGAATGTTAATATATTTTATTTAATATATTATAAAGAACATGAAATTAAATTTACACATAAATAAATTATAATTCAATTTATTAACATAAAAATCATTATTCACAACAAAAAATGTTTTAAGAAAAAAATATTTTCTACATAAAATTAAATTTATTAGCATTTTAAACCAATTCATAATCAATTTATGGATTATTAATCTTTTATTCGATATAAATAAATATATATTTCCTCATAATTTATTTTTATTGGTGATAAACTCCCATAATATATAGAAAAATACAATACCTTGTAAAAATTCTTTCTTTAACATTAAAGTCTATTATTTTAAATATTTAAAATTGAGATCTTCTTTAATAGGTATTAAACCATAGTTTTTCCTTAAAATGATGTTATATATAATTTTGATATTTTTTTGTTTTATTTCTACCCTATAATCAAATTCATAGGTGAAAGAATCATATTTAATAATATAATTCAAATAGTATATGACAATTTGTTAAATCATGTTGTTACATGTAATAAAATCTATCAAAGTCCTAAATTTTATTTAATGATAATAATTTATTAAAATATTATGGTGTAACTCTTATGTCACAACATAGGGGATTTATAGATTTTATATTATATGTTCTTGATCAGAGATATGTTTGTAATTATGGGAAAATTATCATGGAGATATAGTATAATCCATTTATAGTCATAGATGAGTATAAAAATATTTATACATTTCCATATGAAATTATTTTTATTAGATCCAAATTAGAGTAGAAAACTAAAGAATAAATGATTTATTTTTTCTTCTAATTAATTTTATTTCCATCCAAAATCATTTTTAATTCTCCTTTACTGGATTAGTGGAAAAACGATATATATATTTTAGATAACATTGACTTTTTTCAATAAAAAAAATTTTAGAAAATATAAATAGTATTTATGGGAAAAATAAATATTAATTATTTTATTACGTGATAATAAAATTTTAAAAATAAAATTATAAATTTATTATAATTCAATAAAATAAAATTATGTAATACCTAAAAATCATTAAGTATAATAACATGTCTAAGGGTATGAAAAAACAACCATAAATGATCCATCAAAATTCCTTAATTATATCGCTTGATCTCTATGGGATGGTGATTATAGAAAAGGTTAAACATAAAAATATTATGGAATGACTTACCCTATATTAATGTAAATCATGACTATCCATACCCAATATGAAATAATATTACACCAAGTACCCATTACACTACTCTGACCTCCACCAACCCTCTACAACAAAATCGAAATAGAATGTATCATTAAATAAAAATATAATTTTTAATTTTATAAAACCAAATAATCTAGGTTTAGTCAGTTCAACTAAATTTATATCTCTTTAGAATTTAATATTTTTTAACATAAATAAAAAAAGATCGTATGTGATACTATTGAAAAACTATATGAAAACCATAATGATATTTTATCCACCTCTATTCTAATAGACTACATTGACATCCCAACACCAAATTCATATGATTCATCTCAATTTAATCAATATAATAATAATAATTACACGTGTGTCAAGATTTATCTGAATGGTAAAAGTATATTGTACCCATTAGGTTTTAACCACCCAACCTCATGCATTGATTATTGTTTCAATTTAATATTTATGTCATTTCATAGATATAAGACCATGTTTTATCACAATTTACTCCTCAAGGATAAAATATGTGTTTAAAAAACAAGTATTTAGTTATAGTGACTATACATTATCTATTATACCACAATAATGAATCCGTATTTGAGTTGTATATAGAATAATATTTTATATATACAACCCTACACATAAGGAAAAAACATCTTTAAAGCATTAATGGACTTAAGGTGATGGTAAATGATTCAATTATCATTAAATACCTCTACAAATGACATAAAATTATTGAATATAGTCCCTATACATCCACACAAATAGGAAGTGATAGTCACATGATAGATTAGAACACTACAGATAGGGGCATGAATTAATAGTTACAAAAAACAATTCTAAAACATATATTCCTTTTAATGGGTAGTTCAAAGTATAATTAATGAAACAAATTGATTATTAGAGTTTGAGAAATATTTAAAACATATAGAACATAGGTTTTTATAGGGTTTATATTATAATTTTATTAAGTATCTATTACTTGTAATATAAAGATTATGATATCATTATCAATGAAATTATCTTATTATAGATAGGAACAAGGAATGAAGTTGGATGATGGTTGAAAATACTTGTCTAATAAATACCAAGAAGTATGTTAATAAGTAAATAAATAATTTTTCCCACATGATGTTCCTTGTTATGTTTTTTGAATATTGTACCCAAATTTTATACATTATCATTTAAATAATATACTTATAAGATTTATTAAATCAATTGTTTGTTTTCTAAAGGTTTCATCACTCCTTTTTTTAAATTTTGTTTATATTTTTAGACTTTTCATGTGTAATTTCATTTCTACCTTAATTTTAGTGTGATCCTAACATCCCAATACTTATCCAATAATTCCATAAAAAATCTAATGTGTTCATACCATTTTATCCACAATTATGGTGTGACCATGCAACCTGTGATGTTTTATAATATTTTCTAATATCTATTATTTTTTTGTATCACTGTACAATTATTTAAATTTTATGGAATCTTTAATGAATGATGACCATGATAAAAAAAATTCTTGTTCTTCTACTTATTTTTTGGGAACTCTTTTATTGTAGCATGATCAACCCCTTATGTTGTGATTTTCATTAGATCAAATATAAATAATATGAGTAAATTTTTATTGAACATCATAATACCATGACTCCAACAACCATTATACCTCGAAAAAATCTTCATGGAAGGTCATATATATGTTTTCATGTGAGATTTTTGAAGGAGAAAATCATTTCCTCGACCACACACATTTATGAAATGAAAAAAAAACTTCACATCGTAGTATCCTAATACTTAAAAAAAATTTATTCCGTTCCAATTGAATCCTTTACAATTATCCACAAATTCATCAATGAAAATATTTTTAATTAATACAAATAAACAACCTTAAAAAATCCAGAATGAATTATCTTAATAAGCAAGTCATTTTATCATTATAAATTGTAATTTATTTAAAAAAGATATCATATGATAGAAATTTTTTTCTAGTGTTTTAAAACTATAAATTTAAATATATGTAAATTATTGACCATATCCTTATTGAGGAAAAAATATAGCTTCCCTCTTAGTAAAATAATTTCATGAGGACTATTTAGCCTTCAGGACTCATCAACTTCCTAGAATCATCAAGGGTACTTCAATCTATCCATTATGGATTTTAATCTCTATAGTTGTATTTTATGAAACATGGGAAATAACATATTTTATCTTCTAAAAGATTAATTTACTAACACCTAATATATCCTCTGATAATATTTTCTTCTTATCTCCCCTTTATTATTATAAAAAAATATCTCATCCCGCACTGAAAAAAAGAAATCATTTTTCATTGTCCACATTTTGGTGAAAAATAGTGGAATTTATTCTGGGAAAATAAATTTGAAAAATTATTCAGATATCAAGTGATTTTTAACGCCCAAAAATACACAGATTTCGTTAATGAAATCCTTTACTTTAGAATTTGACAATATATCAATAAAATTATCATTCTTGGAAACGTACTCTAATAAATGATCTCTTCATCATGAAAATAAAATTGATGAGGTGGTATAAGATATCTATATTTCTTAACATCTAATGTCCCACTAGATTCTTTGACATGATGATTTCACTTTGATTGAGAAAATTAATAAATAACAATAATTTGACATTATCTCTCATAACATAATGTTTTTATGTAATCCAAATACTTTTTATTATGTCTTATAATGATGCATAATAATTTAAGTCAGAAATAATTAATGTGATTGAAATTTTATTCTTATAGTTACAATAGGAATATATTTTACTGATAATGAACAAAACACAAAAAATAATCTTATGTTCACCAATATCATATTCTGAATCATTATTGTAATATCCACAATTGTGGAATTATGTGTCTTTTTATATGAAATGAAATAATTTAGATCCACATTGATAAAATTCAAGATTCATTTAGCTTCCAAAATACATGAATCTATAGGATTTATATATAATCATTAAAAAATTAATTATAATTATGATATCTAATATGTAATCTGTAAAGACCCATAAAATTCCAGGGAAATTTTTTCTTAATTTTCTTTGGAATTTTACAAGAACGCGGTTTCTGACGGCACCTGACTCTGAGGCCCGGTGTGCCCGGAGTCAATTTTCGATGTTTTGCTCGGGTACGTTCATTGAACGAACGAGCAGGTTTTCCTATCTTTTGAACCGGTGCTCGGAATTGAAATCTGATGGCACCGATGAACTCACAACGCCGGTAATCGGTTAAGGGAACCATTACTGTAGTTGTGTTTGTGCGGGAGAAGAAGTTAATTAATGGGGTTTAATTAAAAAGTAAATAAAATTGTTAAATCAATTTTATTTCTTTTTCAAGGTGGTTAGTTTCTCCCATTGGAAGTTGAGGGTGGGGCCCACATCAACCCAACTTCTGATGTGTGGATAATTAAAAGGGTGGGGCCCACACGAACCCCCCACCTTTTCAATTTTTACCTAACTCCCTAACCCCTCCTAACCCCTCACATTCCTAACTACCCATTAACTCACCTTAATTAATATTTGACAACTTGTTGTAATTAATTTGGTGAGTTACATGTAAGTTTTTGAAATTCAAACAATTGAATTTCAAATGCATTGTTGTGTTACTAAAATAAGTTTATAACTTATTTTATTAGGGGTTGGTGTTGGGTTGTTTGAGAGCTATTTGGAGAAAAAGTGAAGGAACACCTTCTTCTTTGACGAAGAAAGAGAAGAACACCGTTCTTCAACGAAGAACTTCTCCACCGAAGAACATGATTCTTCCGCAAAGCCGTATCCGAGACGTGACATTCCTCTTCCACGTCGTCTCTTCCATAATGGTTTTCGGCGACGAAATCGCTGTCAACGACTTCAAATCCTCGCTTCGCGACGTCGACGTTCTTTTTCCACGACGCCCGACCTTCGCGACGCTCGTCTTCCGCGGGTCGTTGACGTTCACCGCTCTTGAAACCTAGGTAGGGGATTATTGTTATTTTATTTAATTAATTCCATTCTTAATTATAGCATGTCAAACTTAATGGTTAATCGACTAAATGTTATCGTATAACGAGAGGGGTCCAAACCGCATAAACACACCCTAACCCTCTCATATTTTCATAATTGTTTCTTTGTGAATGGAACGGGATGGCGTGGTGCCGTCACACCACATGAGAATTGCTCGGCATGTATTACGTGACGCCCTCGCGCCACGCTGAGAAGTCGAACAAGAACGCGATGTCATCACACCGCGTCGTGGAATGAAATTCAAGAATGCGACGGTGTCGCGCTGCTTCGAAGGAGATTGAAGGTGCCTCGGCCGGAGCAGGGCCACGGCAGAGGGGCGTGGAGCCATTGCACCATGCTAGATGACAAGGGCCACATACGGTTCTGGGTCGCGGCGGAGCATGGTGACCGGCGGCCAGCCGAGCCAACGGTGTTGGAGCCGGAAGGGGACCGGCCCCCGCCGGTCCCGTTGAGAAGGAGCCGGCCGGCCAGGTCGGGCCGGCCGGAAGGGGAAAGCTGGGGGAATTAAATTCCCCCGGCCAGCTTCAACGACCCCCAATAAATGAGGGGGGGTCGTGGTTACACAGGGGGAAGGCACCCCCCCCCCCCTTTGCTGAAACGGCTCGACCACGAGCCGAGCCGGCAGCGCGCTGGGCGCGCTGTGCCCAGCCGGGCCGCCGGGCCGGTCCGGGCCGCACCGACCCAGACCCGTGGCGGGTAGACCTGGTTCGGGCCGACCGGGGGTCTCGGGCTGGGTCGGTCCGGGCCCGAAACCCCCGTTATCGGACTGTTTGGGTTCAAATGCACATAACTCGGGATGCAGACCTCCAAACGACGCGCTGTTAGCGGATATATGATCATTGGATCGAGACTGTCATTTCGGTATATCACACTAAAGGTTTCAGAATACTTTGAGTTCTGCCGGGTTGGTTCGTACACGAAACCAACCGGGCCCTCGGAGCGGAAACGCTCATATCTTGAGCTACAGACGTCCGATTGATGTGCCATCTGCTTTGTTGAGTTCCTCTTAGTGAGGAGGATCTTTTGAAATACTCCGCCTGAGGTTTGGACATAGGTGGATTACGGACGGGTTGTTTTTTCCTTAAAAACCAACCGGGCCCCTGGGACGAAAAAGCCAATAACTCTCAGACTGGGAGTCTGATTGACGCACCGTCTGCGACGTTGAGTTCCTATTGGTGATACGGAACATTTGTATACATCATCTCTGGACTTTGTGACAATTGATGTATCAGCCTCTCGACTCGTGGAGCGGACCCTCCCGAATGAGCTTACTGTGTGCGGGAACCCTAGAGCTGGCTGCGACTGCTACTGTTACTACGACGATTACTGTGTAGAGATCCTCAGTGGATTCGACGACGACGACTACAACACTCAGCCATCCTATGTGGATCAGTGCTACCGATCCTGTGTGGGTCTGATCCTATATGGGTCAGTGCTCAGCGGTTCTGTGTGAGCTAGCGCCTACAGATCCTGTGTGGGTCCGATCCTGTGTGAGTCTTTGTGGGGTTTAGTTTCCTACCGATCATGTGTGGGTCATTGCGGGGGGTTAGTACCTATCGATCCTTTGTGGGTCCAACGACTTATATTGATCAGTGATCATCTCTATCGTCTTCCGAAGAAGTATACCTGTGTGAGCTGAATCATGTTTTCCTTCCTGTGTGTATTGTGTTGTGCTATCCTGTATGGATTACGTTTTCCTTTCCTGTGTGGAATACGTTTACTTTCCTGTGTGGACTAAGTTGTATTTGGGCTCGGAGGTTGGAGCGTATTGGAATTGATGATTTAGGTATATGTATGGGCATATACCTAAGAAGTGTCGGTTGATACTTCGTGATTGTATATTTCCTTTGTGGTTTATCCTTTGTGGATTTTGGAAGACATTAGGGGGTCTCGAGGTCCCTACAGAGTAGTTTATACTCACCCCTGCACGGGCTATGCCGGCACTATGTTGTGTTGGTTGCAGACGACAGACAACATTGATCATGATTGAGGCTAGCAGAGCAGGATGGTACCTGGAGGTGGACCACTGGGCGGGACGTACTCGGAGAGGAAGGCCGGACCCGAGGAGCAGTGGAGCTATCTGTACCCACCCTTTAGGTAGGATTTTTAGAGGACAACTCAGCGTAGCAGCTTTTACTTTTCAGTTGTTGTTTTCCCTTTCGAGTTGTACCTTACTTTCAGTTTGAGTTTGTATACTGGCTCTTTTACTTTTCCGCACTTACTGTTGTACCAGCTTTTTACTTAGTGCTTAATTTTCCACATGCTTACTCTAAGGTTCTTGTTTAATTTACAAATTCAATTCCTTCCGTTTTTACTGGGATTTACAGCTTGGTGCAAGTCGCCAGCCCCTGGCCTATGGAAGGCGAGCTTGGGGTAGTCACGGCACGGGCCCCGAGGACGGGTCATTACAAATTGGAATCAGAGGAGTTCGGTCCTACCACAAACTCAGATATTTTCTATGTGAAGAAAAAGTGTCTATCGTATTGGGTGTGGTTATCAGTTCATTGAGTCCACTGTTGGTGTGGCGGCCGACGTATCCGTACACCAGGACCCTGACTTCTGATTTCTGACTTAACGCACAAAAACATTGATTGCATGTGTGGTTCCAGTTTTATTTGTGATTACATTATATCAGCTCACCAGGTATTCTGTTCTAACCGTGGCACACCCATTTACTTTTCAGGATGGACCCACGATGGCAGCCAGCTAGGGTTCCGAGAGTTGATCGTAACGACATCCCACTGAGCGACGTGGCCTCAGTGCAGGGCCCTTTGACAGTAGTGGCACCGACGGTAGCTATACCCGCCGAGCCACCGATGCTTCCAGCACCAGCCGCTGATGATGCACGTCACCTCAGTGCACTGCATGAGTTTTAGATCCATCGACCACCCAGGTTCCATGGGGAGACGGACCCCCAGGCAGCCGAGGACTGGCTGGAGGCATTCGTACGTGTTTTCAGGCTAGTGAGGACACCAGCAGACCTCATAGTGATCCTCACGGTGAGCCTACTGCACGTAGCAGCGGGCCGATGGTGAATCTTGATGCTCCAGGTGCACGATGAAGCATCTCTACTTTGGTCAGACTTTGAGAACTTCTTCCGCACAGAGTTTGTCCCAGCCACCCTCTGTGCGGTGCGCATTCAGGAACTTCTTCAGCTGCGGCAGGGCAGCATGACAGTCGCTCATTACTCGGCGAGATTTACTAATCTCTCGCGCTACTCGACCGACATGGTATGGGACCCATTCTTCCAGGCCAGGACCATTGAGCAGGGATTGAGACACGAGATCAGGGCATCCCTGATCTACCTCAGCATTCCGACTCAGAAAAGAGTACTGGAGCGATTGCTTTTGATTGAGAGCTTTCTTGCTGATTCTACACCAGCGCTGAGACCCACCGCAGGGCGGCACGTAACAGAGTCTTCTACAGCAGGCAGTCGACGGATGACTCTGGGGTCCAGGCAGACCAAAACCTCAGGCAGATGACCTCAGGACAATGGATCAGCAGTGTAGGGCACATATCACGGAGCCAGTACTTCGAGAGGCAGACAATGCTACTTGTGCGGCGGGCAGGGCCACATGGCTCGTGATTGCCGGACCCACCGTGCCGAGGAGCAGCAGACAGTTGAGGGACCACCGAGGCAGAAGCAGAGGGTCGACCGTGGTGGTCCACAGGGAGGAGGCGGATGAGGCAGAGGATCTGGCAGAGCAGCAGGTGGTGGGAGACGCTTTGAGGCTCTACCACCACCACCACCAGGAGGTCCACCCCGACCACAGGGAGCTGGCGAGCAGAGACAGGAAAAACTCCAAGAAGCCGAGGCCTATGACCACGGTGCGCCTGAGATAATTTGAGGTACTATCTGTGTCTATTCCACCCTTGCTGCAATACTTATAGACACAGGAGTGAGTCACTCTTTCATAGCCGCTGCCCTTGTTTGAGCTCGGAGATTCTGACAGAGCCCTAGGCTCGATCCTTACGGCTAGAGACTCCTACGGGAGCAGACTCGACAATTACGCACTGGTGCCAGTAGTGTGAGATTATTCTAGAAGGCGAGAGCTTCGGCTGTGATCTTCTTGTAGCAGCGTCGAGGCCTTACGACATCATCTTGGGCATGGATTGGTTATCTACGGTCCATACACAGATTGACTGTTTTAGGCACAAGGTGCAATGTGTACGCACTGACGGGAGTAGGTTCACCTTCACCAGTGAGAAGGGAGCCTTTGCATCACAGGATGGACTTACGCAGAGGAGAGGACAGCCCATCACTCATCAGCTGGCTAGCCTCATCCTAGGAGCAGTTGACATGTAGAGTCCTGGTTTTCCTGCAGTGGTGGATCAGTTTGTGGATGTTTTTCCCGACGACGTCCCAGGGTGACCTCCTCGCAGAGAGGTAGACTTTTATATTGATCTGTACTGCCGGACAGCCCCGATATCCACTCCAGCGTATCAGATGGCCCCTGCAGAGCTTCGAGATCTTAGGGTACAGTTGGAGGACATGCAGGGCAAGGGGTTCATCTGACCCAGTGTTTCACCTTGGGATTCCCTGATATTGTTCGCCAAGAAGGCTAACATAAGCTTGCGACTGAGTTTCGACTATCGTCGCCCGAACCAGGTGATAGTGAGAAACAAGTATCTACTACCGAGGATTGATGACCTCTTTGATCATCTAAAGGGAGCACTGTGGTTCTCGAAGATAGACCTCAGGTCAGGCTATCATCAGCTCAGAGTTAGAGACGAGGACGTGCAGAAGACGGCCTTCAGATGTCGGTATGGACACTATGAGTTCTTGGTTTTGCATTTTGGTGTATCCAATGCTCCAGCAGGGTTCATGGCCCTCATGAACAAGATATTTCAGCCATACCTCGATCTATTCGTCATGGTCTTCATTGACGACATTTTGATTTACTCGGCGACTGAGGAGGAGCACGCCTACAACTTACAGGTTGTACTAGACACACTCCGAGAGCACCAGCTTTATGGTATGCTCTCGAAGTGCCAGTTCTGGATACATGAGGTCCACTACTTAGGGCATGTCATCTCTGAGGAGGGAGTTGCAGTGGATCCTGCGAAGATCGGGGCAGTGCTAGCTTGGGAGCCACCCAGGAGCGTAACAGAGGTGCGAAGTTTCTTGGGACTAGCTGGATACTACCAGAGATTTGTGCCAGACTTCTTTAGAGTTGCAGAACCACTATCAGCTTTGACGAAGAATGGGAAAACCATCGTGTGGTAAGACAGATGTCAGCAGAGCTTTTAGGAGCTGAGACAGAGATTGACCAGCGTACCTATATTGAGGTTTCCTGAGGAGGGAGTAGGGTACGTAGTCTACTGCGGTGCATCTTGGACTGGACTCGGATATGTCCTGATGCAGGAGAGGGAAGTGATTGCCTATGTATCACTTCAGTTGATGCCGCATGAGAAGAACTATGCTACCCATGACCTGGAGTTAGTAGCAGTGGTCTTCGCTTTGAAGACATAGCGGCACTACTTGATGGGAGAGCACTTTACAGTCTTTTCTGACCATCAGAGTCTCAGTTATATCTTCTCTCAGAAGGATATGAATCTAAGACAGCGGTGATGGCTCGAGTTCTTCCAGGACTATTACTTTGAGATAGTCTATACTCCTGGGAAGGGGAACATAGTAGCCGATGCCCTCAGCAGGAGGACGGTCATTCAACTACTTGAGGAGGCGACGGAGCAACTAGCCTCTTTCAAGGTATCCTTCATGGATAGAGATGGAGAAGAATTACTTCAGTCTCTCACAGTCACTCCTCCACTACTACAGCAGGTCAGAGAGGCACAACGTGGAGACGATGACTATGAGATGTGGCATGTACAGATATCCTCAGGATAGGCACCTGATGGTTTCTCCTTTGGAGCAGAGCACGACATCCTTTTCAGAGGACGTACCATGGTACCCGTCACTTTACGGGAGGAGGTGCTATGAGAGTTTCACACTTCTCTTTTGGCGGTACATCCTGGATTGGCGAAGATGTACCAGGATCTCAGACGACAGTGCTAGTGGCCAGGCATGAAGAAGGTTGTGGTAGAGTTCGTTTCTCGATGCCTCACCTACCAGCAGGTGAAGGCTGAGCACCAGGTACTAGCAGGCTTGGTACAGCCCTTGGAGGTTCCAGAGTGGAAGTGGGATGACATATCTATGGACTTCATGACTGAACATCCACGTACTTCCAGAGGTCACGACTCCATTTGGGTGATTGTCGACTGAATCACCAAGTCAGCTCAATTATTACCCATTATATAGCAGGACTTAGTGGAGAGATTGGGACGTCTTTATGTTCAGGAGATTGTTCGGCTTCACGGTGTGCCATCATCTATCATCTCCGATCGAGATGCTCACATTATTTCCCAGCTTTGGATGGGATTGCAGGAGGTGTTCGGGACACAGCTATGTCTGAGCACAGCCTTTCACCCTCAAATAGATGGCCAGACGGAGAGGTCCATTCAGACTCTCGAGGACATGCTCCGTGCATGTTTCCTCGACTTTGGTCATAGCTGGGAAAACCATCTACCCTTATTGGAGTTTGCATACAACAAAAGCTACCACTCTACCATCGGAATGGCACCGTACGAGGCGTTGTACGACTCACCTTGAAGATATCGTTTGTGCTGGAAAAACCCTGGGGAGTCAACACTTGTGGGGCCAGAGATAGTCCATGCCACAACAGAGAAGGTCCAGGTTATCCAGGAGTGGATGAGGATAGCTCAGAGCCGGCAGAATTCATACGCTGACAGGAGGTGGAGGACACTAGAGTTTGAGGATGGCGACCACGTCTTTTTGCGTGTCTCACCTCGACGTGGATTACAGAGATTTGGCCGAGGCGGCAAGTTATCTCCGCGCTTCATCGGACCCTTCCAGGTCCTCAACAGGATTGACGAGGTGGCTTATCATCTGGATCTACCCCCTTAGTTGCACCGGGTGCATGACGTCTTCCATGTATCTCAGCTAAGGAGATACGTGAACGACCCGACGCACATCATTGACCATGGGGAGCTTGATGTTGACGATGGGGAGACTTTTACAGAGGTCTCGATGGAGATGAGGATCGATAGGAGCAGATCCTACATGGATGGTCGATTCTTCTAGTGCGCATCAGACGGTAGCACAGAAACCTATAGGAGAGAACTTGGGAGCAGGAGGCTCAGATGCGTGCTCAATACCTTCATTTGTTTCCCTAGATTTGATGTAACTTTACGGGGACGTAAAGACCTAAGGTGGGAGTAATGTAAATACTCGTAAAATTCAAGGGAAATTTTGTCTTAATTTTATTTGGAATTTTACAAAAACGCGGTTTCTGACGGCACCTGATTCTGAGGCCCGGTGTGCCCAGAATCAATTTTCGAAGTTTGGCTCGGGTATATTTAGTGAACGAATGAGAAGGTTTTCCTATCTTTTGAACCGGTGCTCGGAATTGAAATCTGATGGCACCGATGAACTCGCAACGCCGGTAATCGCTTAAGGGAACCTTTACCATAGTTGAGTTTGTGCGGGAGAAGATGTTAATTAATGGGGTTTAATTAAAAAGTAAATAAAATTGTTAAATCAATTTTATTTCTTTTTAAAGGTAGTTATTTTCTCCCATGGGAAGTTGGTGGTGGGGCCGACATCCACCCAACTTCCCATGTGTGGATAATTAAAAGGGTGGGGCCCACATGAACCCCCCACCTTTTCAATTTTTCCCTAACTCCCTAACCCCTCTTAACCCCTCACATTCCTAACTCCCCATTAACTCACCTTCATTAATATTTGACAACTTGTTGTAATTAATTTGGTGAGTTACATGTAAGTATTTGAAATTCAAACAATTGAATTTCAAATGCTTTGTTTTGTTAATAAAATAAGTTTAGAACTTATTTTATTTGGGGTTGGTGTTGGGTTGTTTGAGATATCTTTGGAGAAAAAGCTAAAGAACACCTTCTTCCTCAATGAAGAACGCGAAGAACATCGTTCTTCAACGAAGAACATCTCCGCCGAAGAACACGGTTCTTCCGTGATGCCTTATCCAAGACACGACATTCTTCTTCCGCGTCATCTCTTCTGTGACTGTTTTCCGTGAAGAAATTGCCATCAACGACTTCGAATCCTCGCTTCGCGACGTCGACGTACTTTTTCTACGACGCCCAACCTCCGCGACGCTCATCTTCCGAGGGTCGTTGACGATCACCGCTCTTTAAACCAAGGTAGGGGATTATTGTTATTTTATTAAATTAATTCCATTCTTGATTCTAGCATGTCGAACATCCTGGTTAATCGACTAAATGTTATCGTTTAACGAGAGGGGTCTGGACCGCACAAACACGACCTAACTCCTCCTATGATTTTAATTGTTTCTTTGTGAATGGAACGGGATGGCGTGGTGCTGCCTCACCACGCGAAAATCGCTCGGCATGTATTACCAGACGCCGTCGCACCACGCCGAGAAGTCGAACAAGAACGCGATGCCGTCACGCCACGTCGTGGAATGAAATTCAAGAAATCGATGTCGTCGCGCAGCATCGAAGGAAATCGAAGGCGTCGTGGCTGCAGCGAGGCCGCGGTGGAGGGGCGTGGTGCCGTCGCACCGCGCCAGACGACAAGGGACGCGGCGGAGCATGGTGACTGGCAGCCATCCGGGCCGCCGGTGTCGGAGCCGGAAGGGGACCGGCCACCGCCGGTCCCATTGAGAAGGAGCCGGCCGGCCAGGTCGGGCCGGCTGGAAAGGGGAAAGTCGAGGGAATTAAATTCCCCCATCCAGCTTCAACGTCCCCTCATGAATGATGGGGGCCGCGGTTACACAGGGGAAAAACGGCTCGGCCATCAGCCAAGCCGGCAGCGCGGTGGGCGCGCTGTACCCAGCCGGTCTGCCAGGCTGGGCTGGGCCTGAAACCCCCATTATCGGACTGTTTGGGTTCAAATGCCCATAACTCAGGCTACAGACCTCCAAACGATGCGTTTTCAGCAGCGATATGATACTTGGATCGAGACGGTCGTTTCGGTATATTGCACTCAAGGTTTCAGAATACTTTGAGTTCGGCCAGGTTGGTTCGTACATGAAACCAACCAGGCCCTTGGAGAGGAAACACACATATCATGAGCTACAGACATCTGATTGATGTGTCGTCTGCTTTGTTGAGTTCTTATTAGTGAGGCGGATCTTTTGGCATACTCCGCCCGAGGTTTGGACACAGGTGGAGTACGGTCGGGTTGGTTTTGCCTTAAAAACAAACCGGGCCCCTGGGATGAAAAAGCCAATAACTCTCAGATCGGGCGTCTGATCGACGCGCCATCTACGACGTTGAGTTACTGTTGGCAATACAGAACATTTGGATAAATCAACTCTGGAATATGTGACAGTTGATGTATTAGCCTCTCGGCTCGTGGAGCAGACCCTCCTGAACAAACTTGTTGTGTGCGGGAACCCTAGATCTGGCTTCGACTGCTACTGTTACTACGACGACGACTATGCAGAGATCCTGAGTGGATTCGACGACAACGACTACAACACTCAGCGATCCTATGTGGATCAGTGATACCGATCCTGTGTGGGTCCGATCCTGTTTGGGTCAGTGCTCAGCGGTTCTGTGTGAGCCAGCGCCTACAGATCATGTGTGGGTCCGATCCTCTGTGGGTCTTTGCGGGGGTTAGTTTCCTACTGATCCTCTGTGGGTCATTGCGGAGGTTAGTACCTATCGATCCATTGTGGGTCCGACGACTTAGATGGATCAGTGATCATCTCTATAGTCTTCAAAAGAAGTATACCTATGTGAGATGAATCCTGTTTTCTTTCCTGTGTGGATTGTGTTGTGCTATCTTGTGTGGATTACGTTTTGCTTTCCTGTTTGGAATACTTTTACTTTCCTATGTGGACTGTGTTGTACTTGGGCTCAGAGGTTGGAGCGTATTGAAATTGATGACTTAGGTATATGTATGAGAATATACCAAAGTAGTTTCGGTTGATACTTCGTGATTGTATCTTTCCTTTGTGGTTTATCCATTGTGGATTTTGGGAGACCTTCGGGGCTCTCAGGGTCCCTACTGAGTAGATTATACTCACCCCTTCACAGGCTATTCCCGCACTATGTTGTGTTGGTTGTAGACCACGGATAGCGTTGATCGTTGTTGAGGCTTGCATAGCAGGACGGTACATGGAGGTGGGCTACTGGGTGGGACGTACTCGGAGTGGACGACGGGACCCGAGGAGCAGTGGAGCTATCTATACCCACCCTTCAGGTGGGATTTCCAGTGGACAACTCGGCATAACAGCTTTTAGTTTTAAGTTTCTGTTTTCCCTTTCAAGTTGTACCTTACTTTCAGTTTGGATTTGTATACTGGCCCAATTACTTTTCCGCACTTACTAATGTACCAGCTTTTTACTTAGTGTTTACTTTTCCGCTTGTTTACTCTGAGGTGCTTGTTTACTTTACAAAGGCAATGACTTCCTTTTTTACCGGTATTTACACCTTGGTGCTAGTCGCCAGCCCCTGGCCTATGAAAGGCGGGCTTGGGGTAGTCACAGAATGGGCCCCGAGGACGGTTCGTGACATAATCAGTAAAGTACAGTATTCTATGAATAATAAATTGAATGATTGTTTCATCCACAATCAAACCTTACAAATCCAATGAAATCATAGAATGAAATTATGAAACTCCCATGTCACTTTATTATTTAATATTATATAGCATTGCACTTTTTAAAAAAAATTATAGTTTTTTATTTTTTCTGGGTGTTTTAATCCATTATCAATGTTTTAGGTGTTCGTGAAGGCACAATGATGTTAAGCGTTTTTTCTACACCATAGTGGTGCTCACCATGGAAGGTCAAATCTACAACTTGTATGTTACGCAATAAAGGGTTGTTTTTTTCAATTAGAGATTTTTTTCATTACATTTTAAAATTCTCCCAGAGGGTGACACACTATAGTTGGGGTATGTTATTCCATGTTGAGGATGTTGAGTGATCCTCTATATAATATATTGTGAGTGTCATTGTTTAGTGCGTAGGGGATTTTGTTTTTTGGTTATAATTGTGGGAGGTCCTATATGACATACGAATAGAGGGAACATTGTAGAGAATACTCGAGAGGGTGGGTGATGAATTATTCTATGATTTATAGGTCCACTCAATGGAGAGGGTTTTCAATGTTCAAAATTATATGAATTCCCAAAACTACCTGATTAATTTGATGGTTCTCTCTATTTTACCTCTTATCACTCTCATTCTACCAACATTGAAACCCACTCACGGGAGATCCCTATATTTATCCTTGATTCCATCACATTTTCCTTTTTTTCAAGTTTTCCTTCATGGTTATCCATAATTTCATCTACTTATCTTCCACCTCTTTTATTTCCATCAAATTTACACACTTCCACAACCGAGAATCACAATGGGAAATGCTTTTATGTTTCGACACGGGTTTAGTCATGGGGATTTGTATTGCTATTAATGTTTTTTTTCATTTTGTGATTATATTTTTCTTTCACTACTATAGGTGACTATATCACATATATCTAGAAATCATGGAAGTTGTTTCTATAAAAAAATTCAATTTATTTTCTAATAAAATACATGTGTCTTTGAAAATACATTTTATTTTTGAGTTACATATATAAACAATACTCATAAATATTTTATTAAATATTTTAACGGAGTTATTCACATGTAATGGATGTTTTAAATGTATTTATTTTGTTTTTAGAACGAAAATTCTTTTTTCTATGTGTTTTTAAAAATTACTAAAAGTATTTAAAAATGATACTAAAGTATTAAATATTGGTTGTCAAATAGTTTTTATTTTCCATAGGATGTGACCCATTATAAAGGGGTTTTAATAAAAATATATAAAGAATTTTGTTTGTTGAATGACTCCCACTTGGTAAAAATATATTTTGGAATTAAAAGATCATTGATGGGTTTTCAAAAGGTATTTTTTAATTTGTAATGATTTTCAATTTTGGTCTTGTTTCATGATGTTCACATTTTAAATTGGATATTCTTAATGGATGTGCACTCTTTATTATGATCTCTTATTGTTATTATTTATATTTTATTTTACGTTGTATATTATGTGTTTGGGTTATTACATATCTTATATAATAAATGCCTAATAAGAAAAATAGGGATAATCCCTGTGAGGGTGTTAGAGGTTAAATGATATTTATTGATCTATTACCTTGATTTAGGTTTTGATTATTTTTTTATTTGACTACTATCCATTTTTTGACATGTCATGAGATGACATGTAGCTATGTGAGGGATTTGGTTTAGTCCATACAAACATTGTTGACAAGATTAGATATGATCTAATCGATATGACCTAATCAAATAATAAGAGATAATTTACATGCCCGAGTAAGACTCTGGTTGCTGACCAAAAGGTTATAAATAAGGCCCTGACCTTAAACCTTACTTAATTTTTAATTAAATGAATAATCTAAATTGAGGATCTTTTCAGGTTTAGTGTTTTAGAGAATTAGATCATAAATCATTAATTATATTCCACATTTAAACAAAGTGGTTACATGAAAGATAGTATTTGTTTTTTCCCATCAACTGAAACATATTTAATATATAACATGGATTATTTCTTGACACTTACTTGACACTATTATCATATCATGCACCATTCCCTTGTCATGTGAAAAATATTTCAAAAACATGGGATGAGCATAAAAAGCTCAGAAAGGGATATAAAATTATGAAAAGAAAACATGAGTCCATGTATGAAAACATACATTACTCATAAAACATAAGAATTTTAACATACCTCATCAAATCATGAATTAATCATAGAAATCATAAGTAATTAAGGTAACTTGAGGCATTCATAACATTCTTACATAGGGAGTAACCCTCTTGGTTACATTTGGAATACCCATTACAGTATATTCCCTAAGTCTATTCCGAGGAACCTTAACGTTTAACCCCTTCGCATTACCCAATGAATTGGAGAGCTATATCGGGCTCACCCGCCCTTAGTTTATCACGGAACCACCCGTCTTCATAATAATGGCCATGAACCATAACATAATCGTATCAGTTAAAACATGTATAAAGGAAACATAACATTTCCACTTTTCAATCACAAGATATCAATAAAACACATTGATATAAAAAAATTATGAAAAACATTTTCAATAACGAAATAAAATAAGATTAAAACATGGTATTTATTTTTCATTCAAAAAATGTTATGGCTTGTAGAGGAAGCCAAAACTCAAATAATGATCACAGCGGCAGAGAAGTCGCTGTCGCCGTATAAGTACGACAAGAAAAACATTCCTTTTTGTCGTTTAGTAAAATGCTTCATATAAAAAGATTAATTTTGAATAAAAGAAAAGTCAAAGGGGTTTATACACTGTATAAAAGAAATTTGTGTATAAAACAAAATATTCTTCAATGAAAGGAGATTGAGACGATGTCTCCTACAAAGACGGTATCCTTGGATTATCGATAAATCAATTACATAATTATGTGTGACGAAAAAATACACCAAATATAATTAGATATTAAGTGTAAAAAAATCAGAGGACATTCACCCATATTCATAGAAAGATATATTCATGGAGTATAAGTTTATCCCAAAGAATCAAAATTGGGTTAAGAAGTTCCCTTGCAAAAATTCGACAGCCTAACGACATCACTTCAAAATTCAGAAAAAGAGTTGATGAGAGATAAAATGGGTATCTCATAACTTGGACATAAAATTTACATCAATAAGGATATATAAGAACATTTCCCAACATAATAGTATGTGAATTAAAAGACATAACAAAAGAAGTCTTTTAAAAAGAGGAAGGTGAAAGGTTCTCTTACTGACTTGGGTAAATTTCGAAACGTACTCCCTATTGTAGAAGGGTCGTACAATGAATATGTAAATACCCATAAATGATATTATATTAGAAAAAGAGTATAATAATGGGAAGTTAATACACCACTCAAAGGAAATGGTGGGAAACGTAGCATAAATCTCACGGGACTAAAAGTGAGATGAAAAATCCCTTATGAAAACTCTGCAGCCGAACGATGCCACTTAAAATGTCCAAAAATAGATTGATGAAATCAAATAGGGTCTCTCGTCATATTAAAATAAAATTTATAGAAAGAGTAATATAAAATAAAATCCCCCATAACAATAGAGAGGAGCTTAAATGAAATTACATAAAGAAGAGTATTTAAAAAGAAAAAGAGAGGTTAGATATCTTACAAAAATTCGCAAACCTAACGGCGCCACTCAAAACATCCAAAATGGATTAATGAGAGAAATTAGGGTCTCTAATAATATGAACATAAAAATTATAGTATGAGTAATATAAAATAACATCCCAATCATAAGAAAGATGAGCTTAAAAGGAATGACATAAAATAGTGTACTTAAAAAGAAAGAGAGGGGTAGGATCCCTTACCTCAGGTCCGACTTAACTCGATCGTTCATTAACCTCCTAAATAATAAACATGAGTTAATTTATAACTTCTTAAGAGACTTTTTCATGTTCATTATTCCTTTTCTATCACTTACTACCATGCAATGAACACTATGTAATTATTTAAGTTAATAATGGTCGTTTTGTAGATCATTGCTAATTGAGTCAAAAATAAACTCTTTATAATAACACGTTGTTCATGTGGTAAAATATATATTATATCCAGACTTATATATATTACGTAGATATCATATATATATTATATATCCATTATATACATGAATTTATAATATTAAATAACATTTAGAAGTAATAAATGAAATGCACTATTCTTGGAGACGGTAAGATGTACATACGCTTGAATGCTACTTCCATTTCTATTTCACATTTAATCGAATAAAAACCTAATTATACATAATAGTATTATAATTCCAGTATGGTAGCATATATAATATCATTAAATATATCCTTTATACGTACCACATATGGTATTAACGAATCAAATCACATTGAGGGGGTGGTAGTCCGCACTTCCTGAAATGAAGATATCTCGTTTAACCATAATGGAATCCATAAAGGTATGCCATAAATGAAAAATACAGAAGCATAAGTAAAACATAAACATATAATATATCATATATAAATATTGTGACATCTTAATGGCCACCTTTGAGGGTGTGAAAAAAATATTGAACAATCATCGTTTCGTGAGGCAAAAATTCACCATCCACAGAAAGAATATTATCATTAACCATTAGATGTAGTTGTGTGTAAGTGTAGCTCGAATCATTCTTATAACAACATCCTAATATATTGAATATACTTGAGTTGTTACAAAAGAAATGAATAAAAAGAGATTAGGGGGTTGTAGAAGCAAAATAAAACAAAAGAACCCAAGTGAAGACATTACCTTAAAATCGGGTCTCTCTCTTTGATTTGAGCTCAAAGGCTTCCTTGAGAATACATATGCAAAATGTGATGCTTCTAGGAGTAATATAGGGATGTGGAGAGACAAAATGAGAAGGGTTTGGATGATCCAAAGGCTTGAGAGGTGTGGGTATGGTGGTAGAGGTGGGGGACTTTTATAAGAGGAGAGGAGGAGGACTCTTGGAATGTTAAAAAATGTTAATGTATTTTCAAATGAGTTTCGGATTATAAAGGTCCCACATTGATTTATTTCTAGGATAAGGTGGTAAGAGTTCGAAATATACTCATACAATAGGTCCTTGACAAGTGTACGTTATATTTTTTACATTATCTTTTCATTTTATTTATATCCTTTATTAATGAGGTAATCGCTGCATCATCATAGTGTCATATATAATTTAATTTATTTAATGTCTAAAAATTATTAAAAAAATTATTGATGTGGGAAATCTTTTTATATTTATAATTAATATTTATAGTCAAAAATATTTCTTGTATAACACCATTTAAAAATTGATTTAGTAAAACAACTCATGCTTGTGACATGTTTGTTTTAACTTTAAAGAAAAATTTATTTATGTAATTTTCTAACCAAAGTGGGTCCATGGGGTCCCCAAGTTCACCCATGGATTGTATTTGTCGGACATGACACATCCAATGAGGGTAGGACATTTGTCTAGGTCCTTTCATATTATTAAAACATTATTTTTACCTTAAATTACACTAATTACCTCTCATCGCGATTAAAAACTTAAATGTTACTATTCACCAAAAAATTATTTTAATACCATTGAACCACATTTTGAATACTAATGAAAACCATGTATGTTGGATTTTTTAAATTTAAATCACAGAAGTGGTAATGTTTAATTTAAACAAGAAATCAGATTTTAAACTACCACTTAGTGGTTTCACTATTCATAAAAAATTGAAGCTTTTCAGAAAAATACCAAAAATTAACCCTAAGCTATATTTGATATTCCTAATTCAAAAATGATGTCTATTTTACAAAATTCAAAACATATAAGTTACATTAATTAATTTAATAATTAATTCTCGTTGTCAGAGCAAATAGTGTGTTTTTATGAAACAATAAGTATCAAAAGATTGACACTAGTTTAAGTCCAATTTCAAGATGAAATTAATTCCAAAGACCACTATTATATTAAATGGTAAAAATATATTCTAATTTCACATTAAAAACAATTCAAAAGATAATATAATCATATAAATAAATTAGATTAAAAATAGGTTTTGAATTAAAATAAAACTTATTTCACTATTCTTTAAAAATGAACTTTATCGGAAAAATACCAAAATTTACACAAAGTAAATTTTGATGTCCCGATTCTAAAGAAGACTTTTATTTTGTCAAATATAGCGCATAAAATTGTCAAAAAGTGGATTTAAAATAGGTTCGTCATCAAAAGTTTATTAATCGACCTTTTAAAGAATATTAGATTATTTACACCAAAAATTGGCTTCATTAACATTTTAAGCCTCTAACATTTATTGGATAAAAGTAAATATATTTGACAAACATATATAATAATTTTGTAGTTAGTTCTATTCATTCCCGCCATTATAACGGCTACGCGTTAACTACCATTTAAAATAATATTATTTTTTTATTAGAGTACAATGTAAGATTCCCAAAAAGCTCGTTGTTGCTTATTGGGTACGCCATCGAGCATAATGTCCCCTTTAAAGTAATATTAATATTTTATTCAAAAATATGGATAAATGTGAAAATTTCATATTCATTATTTACCTGGGGTGTTACAACCTTCCCCCCTTTTGGGAATTTCGTCCTCGCAATTTTAAAAATGGGCTTCGAAACTTCATTGAAAATCCCACAAGGGAACAAGAGTTAGTAAAACAATCACATTAAAATAAAGAAAGAGAAGTACAATGGTGTCCTGAGTCAACCCATTCTAGGATTTCATGTATGAAAACATGGATGTGGACGAAAAAACAAAGGGTCATGTTCTGAGGGAGAGTGATAGTACACATGTCTAGGAGAAAGTAAACCATAATAAAATCACAAACTTGTGATGGGTTAAACGGTATTAGATTCCCCAGTAGGAAAAGTTAACAGACAACATTTTTGTTTTATGTTACTCTTCATTGAGGAATTTAAATTTTAGCATAACTAAATCATAATGAAACATACATACTTGTCACATAGACTTTCAACTTTTACTAGATTCTTTAATCAAACTCATATTTTCTCCAAAAGACGAGTTTTTAGGAAGACTTGTTCGTATTAAGAGTACTATAATCAAATTCTTGAGAATCACATAATCCACAAAAGAGAACTATATATTTCCCATGACTTTAGACAACATCCAAAAACAAAATTGTTAGTATGAGATCAGATAATCCTCAAAAGTATAATCCTTTATAAAAAGAAAATCTATTCTTAATCTCCAAAATTTGTCCAAAAAAACCCAAAGTTCAACGAAGACCATTCAATAAACAATTGTACATAAAATTTTTCAAAGTAAACCAAACTAATATTGAAACCCAAATATTTGTAGGATTTAATCACATAGTATTCTAAGGTAAAAATTAACTTTTATCTCAAATAACATCAGTTTCTCCTAAATTCTAATATTGGAAAGTAATTAACCTAATCACATATCCTCGATGATAGGGTAATAATTTCAATAGATAACACATAATAAACATACTCTTGATTCCTAAAATCATCTAACTAAAAATAATTAGTCAAACTAACTAGGGACTTCACGTAGTCCAGTGGTAGGCAATAAATACCAGTCGCACTTTGGTTGTGGGTTCGATTCCCACAGCTTTGTCCGATGCGACGGGTTGTCACACGGTCTTCGTGTTGTCCATTTTTCCTAAACTATATAATTCTTAAAACATTCCACAAAATGAGATAAAATCATCAAAAATAATCATCACATATTTTAACATCGTGTTTATCTCATGCCTTTCATTTTCCAACATAATATATAATAACCCATAATTACCTCAAAAGTAAGGATCATATAAACCCTAATGGTTAACTTTATAATTATTACCTGAACTTACACATCGATTGGTCATCTTGTACATGATGCATTATAGAACATACCAAAGTAAATTTGGTTGATCATGACTCCTTGATAGTTGGTTTAGAACAACCTCGAGTTTCCCCATTGAATCCCCCATTTCATCCAGTCTCTTAATCAGAGAACCACCATAGTTTCCTTCAAACCAATTATCACTTTGGGGCCTGCTAGATCCATCCATTCACTAAAAACAGAAATGTGAGTGTGTGTATATCAACAAAACCATCATGAACTAATGAGGAAGATAAACACTAAGATATACTTACTCATTAACTTTATCTAAAACTAGGACTCTTTCTGAAATCCTATAAATTATGGTGATGTCACTTATGAATAGAGAATAACCTAATCTCTAAAGTTATCTAAACTGACCTCTAATACCATATATAAGGCCCCAACCTTAAACCATACTTAATATTGAATTAAATGAATAACTCACATTGAGGATCTTTTCAGGTTTAGTGTTTTATAGAATTAGATCATAAATCATGAATTTCATTCCACATTTAAACAAAGTGGTTACATAAATGATAGTATTCATTTTTTCCCATAAACGGAAACATATTTTAAATCAAAAATGGATTCTTTCTTGACACTTCCTTGACACTATCATCATACCATGCACCTTTCCCTTGACCTGTGAAAAACATTTCAAGAACACGGGATGAGAATAAAAAGATCAGTAAGGGATATAAAAGCATGAAATGAAAACATCAGTCCATGTATGAAAGCATACTTTAGTCATAAAACAAAATAATTTTAACATACCTCATCAAATATGAATAAATCATAGAGATCATTAGGCATAAAGGTAACTTGAGGAATTTATACCATTCTTACGTAGGGTGTAACCCTCTTGGTTATGTTTGGAATACCCATCAATGTATATTCCCTAAATCTCTTCAGAGAAACCTTAACGTTTAACCCCTTAGCGTTACCCAATGCATTTGAGAGCTATATCGGGCTCACCTTCCTTTAGTTTATCATGGAACCACCCATCTTCATAATAATGCCCAAGAACCATAACATAATCATATCACTTAAAACATGTATAAAGGAAACATAAAATTTCCACTTTTCAATCACAAGATATCAATAAAACACATTGATATGAAAACATTATGAAAACCATTTTCAATGCCAAAACAAAATAATATTAAAACATGGTATTTATTTTTCCTTCAAAAAAAGTTATGTCTTGTAGAGGAAGCCGGAACTCAAATAATGGTCAGGGCGGCGGAGAAGTCGTTGTCGCCGCATATGTACGACAGAAAAAACATTCCTTTTTGTCGTTTAGTAAAACGATTTGTACAAAAAGATTCATTTTGAATAAATGAAAAGTCAAATGGGTTTATACACCATATAAAAGAAATTTGTGTATAAAACAAAATATGCCTCAATTAAAGGATATTGAGACGATGTCCCTTATAAAGACGGTATCCTTGGATTAAGGATAAATCAATTACATAATTATGTGTGACAAAAGAATACACCAAATATAAGTGGATATTATGTGTAAAACAATCATAGGACATTCACACATATTCATAGAACGATATATTCAAGGAGTACAAGTTTATCCCAAAGAATCAAAATTGGGTTAAGAAGTTCCCTTGTAAAAATTCGACAGCCTAACGACGTCACTTCAAAATTCAGAAAAAGAGTTGATGAGAGATAAAAAGGGTATCTCATCACATGGATATAAAATTTATATCAATAATGATATAGAAGAACATATCCTAATATAATAGTATGTGAAATAAAAGACATAACAAAAGAAGTCTTTCAAAAAGAGGAGGGTGAAGGGTTCTCTTACCGACTTGGGTGACTTTCGAAACGTACACCCCATTGAAGAAGGGTCATAAAATGAATATGTAAATACCCATAAATGAAATTATATTACAAAAATATTATAATAATGGTATGTACATACACCACTAAAAGGAAATGGTGGCAAACGTAGCATAAATCTCACGGGACTAAAAGTGAGATGAAAAATCTCTTACGAAAACTCTGCAGCCTAACGACGCCACTTAAAACTTCCAAAAATGGATTGATGAGATAAGATAGGATATCTTATAATATTACAATAAAATGTATAGAAAGATAAATATAAAATAACATCCCCCATAACAACCAAGAGTATCTTAAAAGAATTGACATAAAGGAGAGTACTTAAAAAGAAAGAGAGAGGTTAGATCTCTTACGAAAATTCGGCAGCCTAATGGCGCCACTCAAAACTTCCTAAATGGATTGATGAGACAAAATAGGGTCTCTCATAATATGAACAGAAAAATTACAGTATGATTAATATAAAAAAATATCCCAGTCATAAGAAATATGAGCTTAAAAGGAAAGACATAAAAGAGTGTACTTAAAAAGAAAGAGATGGGTAGGATCCCTTACCTCGGGTCCGACTTGACTCGATCGTTATTTAACCTCCAGAATAATAAACTTGACATAATTTATACTTGATTAAGAACAATTTTCAAGTTCATTATTCCTTTTATATCACTTACTACCATGATATGAACACTATGTAATTATTTAAGTTAATAATGGTCGTTTTGTAGATCATTGCTACTTGAGTCAAAAATAAACTCTTTATAATTACAAGTTGTTCATGTGGTAAAATATATATTATATCCAGAATTATATTCATTATTTAGATATCATATATATCATATATATCCATTATATACATGCATTTATAATATTACATAATATTTAGAGTTATGAAATGAAATGCACCGTTCACGGAGACGGTAAGGTGTAAGTATGTATGAACGCTACTTCCATTTCTATTTCTTATTTAATAGAATTAAAACATAATGTTACATAATAGTATTATAATTACAGTATGGTATCATATATAATATCATTAAATCTATCCTTTATACGTACCACATATGGTATTAACGAATCAAATCACTTTTAGGGGGCGGTAGTCCGCACTTCTTAAAATGAAGATATCGCGTTTAACCATAATGGAAACCATAAAAGTATGCCATAAATGAAATATACAGAGGATTAAGTAAACAATAATCATATAATATATCATATATAAATATAGTGACATATTAATGGCCAACATTGAGGGTGTTAAATGAATATTGAACAATCATTGTTTCATGAGGTAGAAATTCACCATCCCCAGAAACAGTATGTTTTTAACCATTAGATGTAGTTGTGTGTTTGTGTAGCTCGAATAATTCTTATAAAAACATCCTATTATATTGAATATACATTCTTTGTTACAAAATAAATGAATAAAAAGGGTTTATGGGGTTGGAGAAGCAAAATAAAAGAAAAGAACCCAAGTGAAGACCTTACCTTAAAATTGGGTATCTCTCTTTGATTTGAGCTCAAAGGATTCCTTGGTAAGCCTTATGCCAAAAGTGAGTCTTCTAGGAGTAATATAGGGATTTGTAGAGACAAAAGGAGTCGGTGTTGGCTGAGCCTAAAGATTGAGAGGTGTGGGTAAGGTGGTAGAGGTGGGGGCCATTTATAAGAGGAGAGGAGGGGCACTCTTAGAAGGTTACAAAATGTTACTTTATTTTCAAATGAGTTTAGGATTTTAAAGGGCCCACATTGATTTATTTCGAGGATAAGGTGGTAAGGGTTCGAAATATACTCATCCAACAGGTCTCTTAAAATTTTATGTTATAGTTTTAACATTATCTTTTCATTTTATATAAATCCTTTATTAATGAGGTAATCGCTGCATCATCATGATGTCATATATAATTTAATTTATTTAATGTCTAAAAATTATAAAAAAACTATCATGATGTAGGAAATTTATTTATATTTCTAATGAATATTTATAGTAAAAAATATGACTTTTATATCCCCATTTAAACATTGTTTTAGTAAAACAACTCATGCTTGTGACATTTTTATTTTAACTTAAATTTTTTTATTTATTTCATTTTCCATCCAAAGTGGCTCTATGGGGTCCTCATGTTGACCCATGTATTTTATTGGTCTTCCATGACACATCCAATGAGGTTAGGACATGTGTCTAGGTCATTTCATATTATTTAGACATTATTTTTACCTTAAATTACACTAATTATCTCTAATCGTGATTAAAAACTTAAAAGTTACTATTCATCAAAAAATTATTTTAATCCCATTGAACCACATTTTAAATACTAATGACAACCATGTATGTCAGATTTTTTAAATTCAAATCACATAAATTGTAATGTTTTATTTAAATGAAAAATCCGTTTTTAAACTACCAGTTAGTGGTTTCACTAGTCATCAAAAATTGAAGTTTTTCAGAAAAATACCAAAAATTCACCCTAAGCTATATTTGATATTCCGAATTCAAAAATGATGTTTATTTTAAAAAATTCAAAATATATAAGTTACATTAATTAATTTAATAATTAATTCCCATTTTTAGAATAAATAGTATGTTTTTATGAAACAATAAGTATCAAAAGATTGACATTATTTTAAGTCCAATTTCAAGATGAAATTAATTCCAAAGACCACTATTGGATTAAATGGTAAAAATATATTATAATTTCACTTTAAAACCAATTCATAACATAATATAATCATATAAATAAGTTATATTAGAAAAGGTTTTGAATTAAAATACACCATTTTCACTATTCATTAAAAACTGAACTTTATCGGAAATATACCAAAAATTTACCCAAAGTAAATTTTGATGTCCCGATTCTAAAGAAGAATTTTATTTTGTAAAATATAACACATAAAATTGTCAAAAAGTTAATTTAAAAGAGGTTAGTCTTCAAAATATGGTTAATCGACCTTTTAAAGAATATTAGATTGTTTAGGCTTAGAATTGGATTAATTCACATTTTAAGCCTCTAACATTTGTTGGATAAAAGTAAAAATATTTGACAAACATATATAATAATTTTGTAGTTTGTTCTGTTCATTCCCCCCATTATAATGGCTATGCGTTAACTACCATTTAAAATAATATTATTTTATTATTAGAGTGCAACGTAAGATTCCCAAGAAACTCGTTGTTTCATATTGGTCACGCCATCGAGCATAGCGACCGCTTTAAAGTAATATTAATATTTTATTCACAAATTTGGATAAATGTGAAAATTTAATATTCTTTATTTACCTGGGGTGTTACATTATATCACATTATTAGGTCTAGTTCAATGACAATGTTAGACTGTGATATTTTATAATGAAACTTGTTAAGGAAATGAAGGTATTTTATTTGTAATATTAACAGAAGTCATGACTACATCACATTACACTATACATGGTTTGGTGGAACAATTATTATTTTCATTTAAATTAATTATTTTATTTTTATATGATAGTTCTTATTTTATATTCTTTACTTATTTCGTTATATCTAATTTCACATTTCATTGTGATTTAAAATAGTGTTCGTGAATTATTTCAATAAAGGATTAACAATTTGGTTTTGAATATCTAAATTTAGAAGCATGTTTTTAATGATTTCAAGTTGTTATTTATTTAAATGGTGTATTCAATCATATTGGTAAAATAAAAAAGTTTGAAATAGATTTCTATGGAATGATTTAAAATATTTTCATGAAATTTTAATTATGGTTTTGGAAAATAGAAAAAAGTAAATTTTTTTACAATTCCTTATATTTAGAAAATCATATTTTTAAATGAATTTATATTATTATATTGAAATATTTTATTAAATTATATTAAAATACACTAATGAAATCTTACTGGCCTATTAATTTCACACCCTACATATACACTTGTTCATGTGTATTGTTGACCATATTTGGTTTTTCTGATACATATATCTTTTCATTTAATTTTTATGGATATATTTTTTATAGGTACACTATAAAATATTATAAATAGTTTCAACTAATTTATTATTATTATTCATTAGTGGCACTGTTCCCGCTAGTTTTTTTATTTAATACCTAAATACTATATTAAAAACTGTATAAATCGTAAACATGCATTAGGAATCCTAGTGAATAAATCAATTGACTAGTTTGTTGGTTTTATAATCTAGTTCATTATGATATATTATAATAAAACATTTTTGTTATTTGAGAGAATCATGGTAGTATAAATTGAGTTTTTTTCCAAAAATGGGAGGTAGGTCATTTGTAGGTTCTCTATCACCCACTTTTTTATGGAGACTTCAATATCCATTGGTATTCATGATTGGATTAATCAATTTTGATATTAATGATGCTTACAAACCCAAAACATTTTATCATACATATTATTGGGTTTCCTTGTATCTTTGTGAAGAAATTAAAAAGGATCCTATGTAGTATAATACAAGTAAATATAATGGAAAACCTTGTAGATCTTTTGAAAATATTCTAGGAATCGTCTATGAGGTTGTTGCATTATCGGTGCATTGATTACCAAATCATGTGTTCAAATCATGTACAACTCTAAATCAATTTTAAATTTGTTTTCTTGATATTTTTTTGGTTGGAAATGGATCCTAAAACTGTTTCCACTGCTTAAAAATTGATAAAAGAGTTTTTCAATAAAATTTTGATTTTTGGAGTTTATTTTTTATTGTTATATCCTATTTTATGATGATTTTTCATGGTTTTTTTTCAGTAAAAATATAATCCCATGAAGTAATCAGGTTTAAGACTAGGTTTGGGTGATTATTTGAAAATAAATATATAATTATTTTTTTCCAACCACATACTTTTGGTGATTATAAATTATTTTTTACATTCGTGAGAATACATGGAAGTGGTTGATTCCATTTTGTAATTTGGTAAATGTTTTTGAAAAGAATGTTCAATTTTAGGGATATATTCTGAAATGGAAATAATTTTCATGAAATTTTTTCATTTTTATATAATTTTATTGGTTATTTTTTAAATTAAGTTGGATGTTATAAAATTTTATAATTTATCATATTTTTATGTAGTGAATCATTTTATACTGTTATTTTCATATGTAAATTGTATTTTTAGAATTTTTCCAAATGTACAGAATTTAAAAATTAAATTTTCAGCCTGAACTACATAGAAAATTTATATGTATTAATTTATTTAATTTTTTTTAAATGAGATAATGTTTTTGATATATAATCCATGGTCGATTTGGAAAAATTTCACAATATATTCAGAACATTCATTCTTTAATGGATCTAATGGAATGTAAAAAATTTGTTTCTTGGTATAATGTTTTGGGTGATTCCTATAATTGTTAAAGTGTTAGTGTTTTTATTATTAACTATTGTAATATATATATTTATGTGGTAAATCAATAACCTATAGTGTTTTAGACATGGTGATTCATCTTCTATATATATTCTGTAATGGTAAATATATTTTTCATTCTTGATAACTTTTAGAAAAATCATTTAATAGAAGAGGTCATTAATCAGAAATCAAATAGGCCACATTTTTAATATTCCCTATAATGTTTTATAAATTAAAATATATTGATTCCTAGATGTGGATGAGACCTAATTAATATTTTTTAGATGATTGGTCCTCAATGATTTCAAAGAAGGATGAGTTTTCAAGGTTCCTCTACATTTGGACCATTCTTGGGTGTCTCTTTATTTATTTGGATAAGGGTTTATTATCCATGGTTTCAAAAAAACATAATTAATTTCTTGTTCCCTTATTATTTTAATGTGATGATATACATGTTTTGATCAATTTATTGGGTTTTTTTGTTTATGGTAATCCTAGATGAAAGCTAGGGAAAATGGTACAAATGCCACTAGTAAGGTTGTTTCAATGTGTATGTGACTTTTTATTATTATATCAAGAGCTCGAAAAGGATTTTGTGTTTATTAGATTTACCTTTTTCGGTGTTTTTAAATATTTTATATTTTACATGCACTTTTTTTATCATGAGACAATGTTGTAGACAATTTTTTTTATTTTAAGCCATGTTTTTTGATGGATGTATCCTTCTTATTTTGCTTTTTTAGTATTCTAATGAATTTTTTGAAAAATTGTTTTGGTGTCATTTAGGAATTACTTTTATTGTAAGGTCTATTCAATGTTTTTTGTCATCCCATGGATGTTTTTTTACATATGATATGTTATTATTATTTCAATTTTGTTATTTTTAGGAATGTTTGTTGATATCCTTCTAGAAGTGGTATTTCATTAGTATGTCACTATTTTAAAAAACAATTCTAAATATTGGGGAGCACAATAATAGGTCTCAATTAAATATTACCCTTGTTTTTTTAGTTTGGTTTATATTATAATCATATATGTTGATAATTTTTATGGATTATTATTGTTGATTTTGGATGTGTTGTGTTATTAATTATTACAATTGTTCTCAGTGGCCTTGTACAATTTTTTCACCAAACCACCAACCTCTTATTTTTGATGTTGTAATTTTTATTTTATATTTTTTTTACTTTTGATTATATAATTCTAGGAGAATTAAGTGGAATGTAGGGGATAAATGTGACCCCTCTGATGTCACTATGGTATATATTATATTATTTTTTAGATTCATTAATTAATTAATTTATTTATGTTTTTAGTTGTTTTGAAATTTTGGAGTAGTATTAGAGAGGTTATTGACCTCAACATCGAATGGATGTTGTGTTTTCATCACATGGGTGCTATCTAAGGAAGTAAAATACCACACCATGTGTAACACAACATCAAGGCCTATTATTTTTCATTGAGGAAATATTCATTTCCATTGTAAAATTTCAGAAAGGATGGGTGACCATGGAACAAATAGGGAATGTTTCATAATTGTGTGTGTTTCAAGAGAGACTCTTTTCTATAGAGAGGTAGGGCCACAACATAGATTCTATGGTATTGGGTTTTATGCTTCTTCCCTATGGAGGTCCTCCAGGCCACACGGTTGGCTTCCACACCACTGAAGAACTTGTAGGGGGGGTTCAACACTATTTTGTTATATGATATTCCATGGACAAGGGTTTTTATGTTTTATTTATTATGAATTTATAAAATCACCTCATCTTCATTTTTATGATTTTTATCCCCTATTCACTCATACCACTTGTTTAACTGACCTAAGAATACAATAAATGGAGCTAACACTTTTCGTTATTATTTATATAGATCCACCATTTGATATATAACAGTCTATCAAGGTATCCAATACACTCTTCAGCACCCTATTTCTCCTCTTGAATTCCCATTTGATTTATTCTCTTTATTGAACAGTAATAACTATGTAGGAATGAATTTAGGGTTTTATATGGGTTTATTAATGATTATTTTTATATCTAGGGATTGTGGCGGGGGATTCAATATCAATGGTTTTATTTTTATATTAATAATCTATTTTTGGGACTTCGTTCTTGAAATTGAGAGAGGTGTTTTTAAGAAAGTTTTTACATTAAATTTCTTAAAACTCATTGGATATATGAATACCATTTTAATATAGAGTTATATATAAAAATGACACCCCTATAATTTTTTTAAAATGTTTAAAATGTTTTATTTACATGTAGTGGAGGAGTTAAAAAATGTCAATAGATAATTTGGAAATAAAATTTTTATAGATGATAAGTGTATGTTAAATTTTATAAGAGACCCTTAAAATATATTTTTATATTAAAATATGGATTTTGGGTATGTTTTTATTTCAAATGGAAGGTGACCAATGTTATGGGGGTTCTTTTGATTAAAGAGCCATTTTGCATTTGGATGTCTCTAAAGGTATTGAAATTATGGTCTAAAATAATGATATACCTTATTAGTTAACAAAGGAAATTTTCTACTTAGTCTTATTTTCACAATTTAGTTTAATGTCCCAGATGGAACCATATTGTGTGAATATTCTGGATGGTTGTTATCCTTTTATCATGATCCCATATTATTGTTCCATTATATTATTTTTCTCTTATATTACTTATGGTTGGATTATTGTTACTTCTTTATGATGAGTGATTTTTGTTGGAAAATTTTTGTTTTATTCAATGGTGATGGAGGTGAGATGAGATTTTATATAGATGTTTATTTTTATGTTGATTATTTTTCTTTTTTAATGACTCAAATCACCTTGAAATTTCATTGGAGATTGGGTAGCTATGTGAGCTTTTTTATTCCATATTAACTATCTTGTCCAAATTTTTCGATGAAAGATATTAAAGCTTACATGACTATATTTTAGGAGCTAATAAACATGAACAAGTAAGATATTGGTTTTTTTATGAATATATTAATTCACATGAATATATCATGGATGATCTCATGAAGGGACCGAGAAATTATATCCTGAAACATGAGCATTTATTGATAGTATTTTCTTCGTGATTTACATTATATATAGTTTTCATATCCCCATGAACTCTACACGATTTTGTGGAACTTCAATTAATTTTTTTACCTTCATTAGGCTCAATATATTTGATGGTGCCTTCTATATTTGTATGAATTATTTTTTTCATTTCATTTAATTTTCAAATTTTTTTGACATATGGATTATGATTTTTTTAAAAGAATGTAAAATGGTTTGGTTATGAATATGTTTATTTAGAAGTTCATATTTATTATTATTTTGGATCATTTTTATTTCTATTTTTTATTCTTACAACTTATAATGATGAGGATTTTGAAAGATATTGATAATAATTGTTTTGAATTATTTTCACATGATTGTCATTATGGGTCGTTAAATTTAAAAATCATGGGATTTTATTCATGTTTACATTATATTTAGAAAAAAATATTTTTTAAATACTCATATTATATTTTTTTAAATTATTATATAAATATTTATATAAATTATTTGGTGAAACAATACTTACACTATTTATCTTACACACAACATATAAAATTTTTTGTGTTTGTATACAACCTTCTTGTTTAATAAAGGGGTTATATTTAAGTATTTTGTTGTTTGTTGATACTAATTTTACAGATTTTATGGATATATGGAGTTACCAAAGGTTACATAGATATTTTAAATTATTACCTTGGAATTTTTCAATATATTTATGAAATTTATGTCTCATCTAATTAGGATATTTGTATTTTTATAGTCTTAGTTATATATATAGTATAATCGTGATGGTTATTAATTTTTTTAATATATTTCTAGATAATAATGATTAAATTTAATGATTATGTCTCATTAGGTTCTTGAATTTTGATAGTTTCTTGTTTGAATTATATGATTTAGGTATCTATGTATTTAATTCATATTGCTGACTAATGTATAGACACACCATACTGGATTCTTAATAGTGTTCACTAATTTACTAATGTGATTGATGGGTGGGGCGGTTCCAACAGGTTGTTTCATTTGATACTGTGACAGTTGTTGTCAACCCATAGAGATCATGAATGTGATTTAGGCCCTATGGTATGTTAGTTTAGGTAATATTTTACTAGTATCCTCTTCTAGTTCATTACACATAAACTAAATGAGTAATTTCATCAATTGATTTATATTTTTTAAATAAATTCAATAACCCATGATCATAATTTTCATGTTAGGGTGGGGGGGATTATTGTGTTATTAACATCCAAGACCAGATATAATGTAATATATCATACTATTGAGATTTAAATTTTTTTCTCATTTAATAGATCATGTCTTCACATGTTTTTGATGTTTTAATTTAATAAATTACCAATATATATTATCACAATATATCATTTTCTATCACCTCTATTGACCATGAGATTCTTATCCACCTTAAAATTATATTATTATATTCTCTTAAATCTAAAAACCATCATTGAATATCATGTTTTTTGTTCTTTTCTAATCCTTTACATCACCATTTTCATGTGATAAACTTGTGAACAATCAATGTTCTAAAAACAAACATGTAGTTAATTAATCTATTCCTCTTTCTCGTGTTTACAATTCATGAACACTAACATCATATCACTTTAAAAACCTTATAATTTATCCAATAAAATAAAAAACAAAATATTTAGATCACTTAATATATTGTGACTATATAAAATGACATAAAAAATTATAAAACATTAATTTTAGAGTATAATGTTCTTAAAATAGGATCATTATTTCATGATATATCTCTTTTATCATTGGGGGTTTCCTTAAAAATCCCTCATTCCTATCACATTCAAATCTATGTGATGTGGCAACATCTATAAATTTCCCATATTTTCTATCAAGTTCATCTATTCATCAGTAGATATATTTCAATATGAATGATTCAATCCCACTTAATAAAAATTTTTTGTTTAACGTTAGAGACAAATGTAAATTGATTAAATGTTATTAGAATTATATATGTTTGAAAACACTTTCCACTATCTACAAAGATTCATTATGGATCATCATAAAATTTTATGTCCCTAAAACATTGATCCTACTTTTGTATGGAAATCAAAATCACTAGTAATATTACAATTAAAAAACATTGAATATATGGGGAAACATTCAAGTATCTACAAAATTTCAAATTATTTCTTTTAAAACATCTTCCTTATCATTATAAATAAGTAGTTAAGTTTTTAATAATGTTTAATTTTCCAAAGTAAAAAAATCATAGATGTCAAAAAATTTCAACAAAATTTTTTATAAAATAGATAACTCCTTCAATGGGTTTTATATCCAAGGATTATCCCTTCATATACTCTATTATTGGAAATTTAAAAATTTATTTTCTGATCTTATTTAAAAAGGGATACCAAATTAAATTATAATTTAAAATTTTGGCCTCTTACTAAAACATATCATTAGGAACCTAACATAAAAATAAAATATTATAATTACAAATAACAAGAATTAAATTTATGAAATTACCATGTGTAAATAAAATTTAGGGTTTTAGATATTTAATTCAAAACTCTGATATAACAAACCCAATATTACAATATGTACACCTTTATTTAGTAACCATTTTTCAAAAAACAAACAATTCAATGGGAAACAATTTTTATTTCCTTGAAACCTCGTCATAGATTTTATATGTCACTGATAATTGTACTTAATATTCCATAAAACCACATGATTTTTATTAAATTTGGGATGAGAATAAAAAATCCTTAAGGGATATGAAATGAATAAAATAAACATTAATTCCTTGAATATTTTTACATATTTTTATTTTTTCAAAATAATTTTTTGGTATTTAATTTTTTTTCTTACCCCCAAAAAATCACAACTTATAACTAAGTATTCTCATAAAACATTTCCTATAAAAAATTGGGAAATTAAATCTCATAATTGATTCTTATAAATCCTGAAAAAAAATCAAAATACATTTTCACAAAGTTATACTTTCATTTTTAAAATGTATCATATATTTTTCATTAAATATATGATCATTTTAATAAATTGAAAATTTTTAATAATATCATAAAAACAATAAAAATAATAGTTACACTATTTAAATTACATGGAACATCATATACATGTCAATATTATGACTAGTATTACAAATGGAATATCCATACGGTAGACTTCTATTCCCAATGCATTGGAGGGCTGTCATAGACCCAACAATCCATGGTTTATCACTGAACCACATTTCATTATTTAAAAACATAACCACCCATAATTGATTTATAGACTAAAAACAAATCATAATAAGTATTTAAAATAACTATAACATAATCACCACATAGAAATCCCTAAAATTTCAAACAGTACACTCATAAATATATTTTTTCTAACCAAAAGTAGGTATTTACAGATTTTTAAATATATTTTCCTTTACGAAATACATAAAAAAGAAAAGAGATGTTTGGGAAATAGTGTTTTATTTGAATTAAAATTAAATCTTTTAATGTAATTGAAACGTGAAATAACTGTTATTGAATAGGTAAAAGTCATTTCCTATAAATTCATTAAAATAAAATATTGAATTTTATATTTTATAGAATATAAATACATTTCATAAAAATATTATATTTGATATCATTTTATTTAATGTAAAAAATAGAAATAAAATTCAATTTATAGAAAATTTATGTCAATATTAAAACATAAATAATCTAATTTAAAAAATATTGGTATGGATGAAAATGATTTGAAGGGAAATTGAAAAATATTATTTTTAAGAGATAGTCCATTAACTCGAGCCCGAATCATTATGTATGGTCCTCATCAAAATAAATAATAAATATATATTAAATATTAATTTACATAATAATTTTATTCATGATTATTTTTCATCGTATTTGACATATTAAAATGATATATATAAATAATTAATCAATTAATTTTATATTGGATAGGTTTACAATATTACTATCATAAGTCCAAAATGTCTTTGGTATGTTGAATATGTTAAATGATGTCAGTATTACATAATATCAATATTAATATTCAGTGAATTTTTTTATAAATCAATTATAATTTTAATATCAATCATGAATGGTGGTTATGAAAAATGAACAAGTTCACAATCACAAATACTATACCTCATATGTATGAATGAGTTACATTTTCATTAATTCAACTATCATTATTAAAATAAGGTATGTATTATTTTATATTTATATAATAATAAATATGTCATAAATTCCATATTTTGTATTTAATAATATATATATATATATCATCTATGTTATATGGGGATGAAAGAAAAATCTAATCACTTTTTAGTGGTGGTAGTCTATACATTTTCAAAAACTAAATTAATATTTTTAGTGAATGGAATATAAATAAATTAAATGATATATTATAATAAATAAAAATTAATATTTCATTAATATCATATATTTATATTTATTTATTTATATATATTAATCCCATAATTATAAATAGTAGTGATTGCTGGTGTTGGAAAAAAATTACAGTTGTTCGTGAGGATGTAGATTATCATAGAAACGAACAATAGTTTTGCTTCAAATTTAATGGAAGAGGACATTGATGTATGATATTCCATTATCATATTAACATATTATTATATGTGAGATGCTTATTTTATTATTTCATCCTAATAATAGATGAAATGAATTATGTTGATGAAAAAATAAATAAAAAACACACGGTTAAGAACAATATCTTTTAATTAGAAAATCACAAATGATTTACACCAAAATATTTGATTTTATGATTTAATGAAAAATAGGATATGATACGAGGTCTGATTTAATTAAGTTTTTGTTTCAGTAATTAGTGATCTAAAAGGATTTTTATGTTTGAATAAATAATAAGTTGATCTTCCCTTTTATAAAAACATGGGGGGGGGACCTTTGAAATTTCTAAATATATTAAATTAATTTATTAATATTTTGTAGTCAAAATTTATACAAATTGATAATATTAAATGGAAAGATTATGATTACTCACTATAATAATATCCAATAATATTTTGACAAGTTTGGATCATATTCGTACACTTATCTTTTAGTTTAACCCTATAATAACCCTTTTCACAGTTTTGTAATAAATTTTTTTTTGCACCTCGAGGGTTAAGATAATTATAAAAATTTAAAAAAAGTCACATAATTGGATAATGGTGGATATTTTAAAACCAATTATAATCACATGAAGGAATATATTATTTTTTGGAATTATATATCATTTAATAAAAACATATTTTTATAAAACATCAATAATTTGAATTTTACAATAATTCATTTACATTGTTTTTTATTTCATCAATACAAAAATGATTTTTAAATGTAATATTTTAAAACATATCTCTCAATTTTTAATATATATAATTCATTGGTCACATAAATTCTTAAAATTATACTTTAATTTTTTAAATATCATTTGTGTAAATTTTCAGTAAATTGAATTATTATTATCTCAGCTTTAAATTATCATTTGAAGTTATTATTTAATCTCTAAAAATAAAAAAGTTAAAAATACAAAGATGAAAATAAGACATTAATATTTACAAATAAAATATATAACCAAACATATCCTCTGGTTATAATTTTATTCAAAAAATTGTTGTTATTAATAATAGGAGTATGAAATTTATTACTATTCATTCTATAAACTATTATAATGGTAATAATCACATAAAAATAGAAAAAGACCATAAATTAAACCTTTATATGATTATATACATGATATAATCATATAATAATATTTAATAATGTTTTGAGGTCAATTTTTGTCCCAATAATTTTATTTTTTAAATAAGTTACCTAACCTACAATTTTGCATAGAATAATCAATTACTATGGTTACCATTCATATTGAACAAAAATAAAAAGGGACATATTCAGAATTTTTTCCCCATATTTTGAAATTATGGAATAAAAATATAAAAATTCATAACAAATAATTGACTAAATTTAATTTAATTATAATGTGGAAAATGTGGTGTGAGTTTTATTTTTTAGAAAAATATGCATTTTAAGTACAAAATTTTTGATACTAAATTCAATAATATAGTTCATTTAAAATACATAATGGTATTATTATATATAAAGATTATTCACAGAAATTTTTATGAAAATAAATAATATTATTTTCTTTTTTATATATTTTGAAAGAATATATGATTTTCCAAAAAAATATTTTTTACTATTTAATGAAAAACTAATTGTTTTGGAAAATTATTAAACATTTATCATATGTTAACATTTATAGGAAAGAATTATAAATTAAATTCATTTTTCCATATTAATTCTATATAAATTTGTAAAAATATATTCGAAATAAACCATTTAATACATAAAAACAAAATTTAGTCAGAAAGAATGATCTTTTCTTTTTATTGATAAATTAAAGAATATTAAAATAATTAATATAATAAATTTATATAAATAAGATTGAAAAATTATTTATTCCATCATTATATGGGATTTCTTATTCTCCCCCCATTTAATAAATTTAATCCCCACAATTTTATTCACTTATTAAACAAGTGATATTTTCTTTCCCATACAGCTTTCTCATATTATCTTGTTGTTTCTTCAAACATGATATTTCCACAAAACCATAACCCAAAGAATTAATTAGCCCTAAAATACATTATATCAATGGTTATGAATAGGAACATGCTATTTTCCATTAGATTGTATATATTCCTAATCAACTACCTTAGGGCACAACATATGAGATTAATATACTATATATTTTCATAAAATAAAATCAATAAAAACATTGTTTATCTAGGTTAAACTTGGAGGCAAAGAAACTTGGTAGAAAACTAATTCACCTTTATCTAGGAATTAATATTTAATTGTGATCCATGGATATTACTTTCCTTTATTAATAAAATAAATAAGATATTTCAATGGCAATAATTTATGAAAAACACGATCACCTTCCTCAAATGAATGTTCATTCCACTGGTTACTCACATAAAATGTGTTCCTATACTGAGATTACCTCACGTACTGCTGAATAAACATTATATTATCCTCCATTTTTTATACCCACTCAACTTACATCAACATAATTTCACATACTTCATCCCAGAAAGATTGATTCTAAAACGGATTTCGATATAACGGCTCTAGAGGTTCTATGTGCATACTAAAATGAAAAATATTATTATAATAAAACTCATTTAACAAATTATTTTGAACTAAAATTTCCTGTTATCCCATTTTCTAATCATGAATAATTTTTATAGCTTCTAAATCATTCTATAAAATTTCTATTATATTGTGAATGAAAATACAAACTGAAATTGAATTTAGCACTAAATCTCTTCAGATATCCTTTCAAAAAATTAAATGGGAATCAGGGATCATGGTCTGATATAGGGGATAGAGGAACTCCACACAACCATACTATTTTATTGAGATATAGTGAGGAAGGATTGACTAGTGTAATTATATCTCAGATAGGAAGTAAATGTACATATCTATTTAATCGATGAACAATAATATAAATTAAATTATTCCCTCATGAAGTATTTGGTTATCTTACCCTGAAATATGTGGATATATTTTTCCATTTCCACCCTGTGATTGGAAAATACTAAAGCCAACATTTTGGTAATATTTGTAATATATTATCAAATTTTTCAGTTGAAAATTTTGTGTTAAATTTAGAAATATTAATTTTTATTTCATCCCTCTTGTAATAAACGTGAATGTCTATAGACATCTTCGTACTACATGGATGAACAGAATACAAGGAACTTTGTGCTTTACTAAATATTTATTTCTTCAACAGTGAACCACAACACACACATAATATAATCTTTATTTTCAAAAAATTGTTTTTAAGTATAAAATTTCATTATGTTACCATTGTTAACCAATCCTACAATTTCCTATAACTCACGATATTCTAAATGATCATCATTTATTCTTTCTCATAAATATGATTATATTGACACATGAAATAAAATAGATGGTGTTCCTAAATCCAAAACTTCTCATCCAAAATTCATCAAATCATTATCAAATGGCTCATGTTAGAAATTTGTCACGGTTAACGAATCATTATATTTATTACTCAAAAAATATGCTACACCGTTTGCCTTTACATGGAAACAAAGAACAATGAAAAAATAATCCATTATTAGTTCCATCTATCTTCTATATTTCAAATTAAAAAAATATCTGAGTGAATATATAATTCAATACATTACAATCACCATATATTTCACACTAGGATCTGTATAAATGATTCCACAAAAATTTTAGAAGGAGAACTATGATATCTAATTCCATATCATGTGTCAAATAATTTATCTCATGATGTTTTTGTTTTCAAGAAGCAACACAAATTACCTGATCATTCTGCATCAAGACAAAACCCCATTTCATCAATGTATAATCACTATACATGAAAATCTCACCATTTATTAGGGGAATATATGAAACTCCAACATTCTACAATATTGTTTTGAGATATTGAAAATAATTATATCATTATTTTCTCTATATTTGTTTTAGTATTTTTAATTTAACATTGTTTTTGGGATCGACAAGTGAAAAATGTTTTTTTAAACAACTATCAATTACTAACTACTACAATAATGATGTGAATATTTATTACATTTTTTAACATCAAATATCTTCAAATTCATTAGTTTTAGAAATATCAATAGTTACAAAAAAAAATTGGAACTATATGAACAAGGAAATGAATATCATAAAACCATATTTCATAATTATTAAATATCACATATAACATATTTTCATCTAATTTATGAAAAACCATATTTACGTTTCTTTCATAATCCTATGGAAATATAGATTATAAAAATATTTCATCAGTAAACACAACCATAAAATTATCCATCTACTCATGGAGAACTATATTCATTAGATCGACAAATACATCATGTGCATCAGATATACTAAATGGCATAACAACAAACTCTTAGTGGGAATATTTTTTATAAAACATATTATTTAAAATATCTACACATTTACCTTTAACCGATGGTACCCTCTCATGATATCAATTTTACAAAATAAATACACTCCTTGTAGATTATAAAATTCATAATTGGTATAAGGGAATTTGAACGTGTTATTATCTTTGATGTTATTAAAATTTCTAGAATCAATTAAGAGTCTCATTAAACTATATTTATATTTATCAATAAAATAAGGAAAACCCCATGTTAAAGTACTGTGATTATTAGAAACATTGAATAGAGAATATTTCAATTTATTTTTTATTTTCAAATATTCAACATGGGCCATTTTATACATGGGTTTTAAAATTAGATTTCCAAGAGAAACAAAGTCAATGGTAATGTCAACGTCCGTTTCCAGAATAAAACATGATAAATAACTAGGAAAAACTTCCATCTTTCCATTTGTTACTAGAACATGACTAATCTAAACATGTTCATTCATTTTAACAACCTATTCCAAGTACTATTCAATAATATCTGTAATCAATTTCATATTATCATGATAGGTAATCAAAGGTATAAACAATTGAATAAAACATTATTGGATCAACAATATATTTAACATTATAAAATTATTTCAAATCAATTTACAAAATAATATCAATCTTATCTTGGGGAAGTTCTTATATATTTTTATGAAAGACTATTCCAATAACAAAAATAGGAATATTCATATAAATCATGGTAGCTTTAATATTTATTCCGAGAGATTTCAACAAAATTTATATCATACTATGACGAGGTGATTATACACATTTAGTTTCAAATTTTTATGAAATAAAAGAATGAGAAGAAATAGGTTTAAACAAGGTATGTTAAATTTTATAATGAACAAGTGATTTCACCACTTCACTTCATGTAAAAATATCAAACATAATATTTGAAAAATATTTTTTTCTCAAATTATTTTTCAATTAATACTCATTAGTTCTATAATGACTCACTAAATTTAGGAAAATGATAGCATATATTCCAAACTCAATTCAATTATAACATCTTACAAACTATTTTTCATTATTTCTCAAATAATTTTCCTTGTAGTCATGAACAATGTGCCCAAACAATCCACATAAAAATCATATTCGTGTTTTCATTCTACATTATCCTTGGCGCTTTTACAACACATATTTAAAATAGGAAAATTGATTTTATTATCTTTAGGATTATTTGAAGGTTTCATCCCCATTTCCTACCATTAATAAATATTCTCTTAGTTGTTTCTAGAAACAAATTATTATGTGAATATTCCATTTTGACACTCTCATTATATCTAATAAACATTTTAAATCTTTGAATTCATGGGAATTCAATGTTCTATGATATATTTGGTTCAATACTGAGAAAAACTAATTAATGTTCCAATCATGAAAATGGATAAATTTTTTATATAACATTAAAAATTAGTCATGTTTTCTTCATAAAAAACACCAAATCATCTTATTTTGGTCTCAATTCCAAGTACTATTTTTCCATCCTTTGTTGAATATCCTTTGGAAAAAATTACCAAAATAAAATAACAATAAATTATTCCCATTTAGTGATACCAGAATATTAAATTTATTTTCTCTTAATAATCATTGTGAACTATTTATTGACTTCACATTCAAAAAGGTAAATTGAAATACCTATTCATTAATTATATGGAAACACATTTTATCAAATTTCATCTAACAAGTTTAAATATTTCCTTAATCTATCAAAAAATCATATGAAACACTAAATACTAGAGTATTTCTTCTTAAAAAAATTATCATTATCATGATGGTCCTCTATAGTATATTTCCATACTCTCTATCATGGACTATACCACTATTTACAGCTTTTGGAAACTTATCCATCATACAAATAAAATCCACGTTCTAATTTTGACCATTCATGGTTTCTGATTCAAAATGATATCATAATTTTGGTCTATTCCAATTATAACCACCTTATTTACTCGGTAGAGAATCATTGTGAAAAAACATCATTTAGATGAAGGAATAAAGTAGTATTTAAATACCAGATCATAAAAAACATAAATAGTACTTAAAATGTTTTATGTTTATAATATATTAATTATCCTAACCTATAATGAAATTTATTCCATTCCCTGAAATGATCTATTAGAAACCAGACATAAAATTTATATGTTATTTTGGATTTAAATTAGATTTAAATTTCCTTCATTCCAAATGATAATTGAGGTTTATATTTTTATAGATTCATCTGATATGTATTACATAACAAACCCGTATTCACAATGTGAAAACTTCTATTCAGTATCAATTTTTAAAAAAATAAACAAGTTTTCTTTTCATGAAACATATTAATAAAATTCATATTGACCTTATCCAAGTACCTATTCATCATTAAAACCATGTTAAAATAATTTAAAATTATATTATGAGCACAAAAAACTCAACAAGGGAAACCAAAAAAAAGATATCAACTGTTGGTACTTGAATAATTATATAAGTTTTCCCATTCAAAAAACCATGGGTTCCAAATAATAATTTTCAATGAAAATAAATCAAATTTTATTCCCAAAATGATTCATAAAAAATTCCATAGTATAACTAAATAGAAAAAATAAAACACATATATATTTCTTCTAAATCATGAAAAACTCTTAACAGTTTTTAACAATGTCATAAATTTTACATTTACGACATATCATATACTTCACATTAAACATAAGATCATTATCTTACCTTGATTAATTATAATATTCTTATTAAAACCGATATAAATAATAGATAAATAATGTACGATACAAGGGAAATGATTTCCATAAAAATCTTGAAATCACACTTATATATAAAATAACCATAAAATTGACTACCATAACCAAAGCATTGGGGGGTTATCACATACTCACCTATCCATGTTTTATTAGGGAACCACTGATTAGTGGATAATAGTTTAACCATCCATAATAGTATTATAATATAACCACCCATTATTATAACAACAAGAATGAACTATAAAATAATAAAAACACATAAAATCATTAATTTCCAACATTATACTCATCTAAATATATAATGCATCTATAAGAAATCATTTTTTAATATTGAAATATTTGATCCATCTTAAAAACTCATTTTGATCATAAATATAATATCAGGAAGGGGGGTTTAATTTTTAAAAAACGTGAAATGATGTAATGGAATACAAAAATAAAATACTGGATTTGGTGGTGAAATAATTTGTCGTATTCATATCTGTTTATGTAGAAATTCCATTTCTATTTTGCAAAGAAAGTCGAAGCATTCCATACAAAATTATTATCTATTTCAACTGAAAAAAAGTATAAATAGAAAAAAAAATTTACATTAAAAATTCCTTATGTATATAGAAAACCATCCACGAAACAATTTTCCAAAAATATATGTGGACGAAAAAAATTTCTAAGAGAAACATTAAAATAGTTTTTTTAAATTAAAGGCCCCTATATAAAGAATGAATATTCACATATGATACTTATCATCATGAATAATAAATATATTATAATTATTAAAGTACTTATAAAATTTTTAAAATTTTTATTTTTCCGTTTATTACACTTATAACTATTTTTTATACAATTACCTAATAATTTATGATCACATCAGATGTTTTGATTATATTCATTTCATAAGTACAAGATGAATTTGGTATGTAGACAATGGAAAAAGTGGTCAATAATACATCATCTCCAGAATAATAATAATTAAAAAATTATCATTTTTACACATTAATTAAATACATTTAAAACGAATCATTATTTACAGATATTAAAAATTAACCACGTTAAAGTCATAGAGGGTGTAGGTAATTTGTACTCATGAGTAACATTTCCATTTTAATGTGATTATTATACAAATAAGGATTGTAATTTTTAATCATAATAAAATAATATTTATATAATTAATATAGAATTACGTATTTCAAAATAATTATATATATCTTCCATGTGATGTGTTGATGATAAATGAATCAGAACATTTAATGAGGTGGTAGTCCACATGTACACAAAAACTATGTAATCATTTTATATGAATGTAAGGGTAAGAAATGAAATCATATAATATCATTATATGTGATATATTTTTCATTAATTCCATTCATCTATAATAATTATATCATTGTAACAAGACGTGAGAGACAATATTTGGAAATAAATTACATTGGTTTTCAATGCAGTGGTCTATTACACAAATGAATGATGGTTACATTTCCCCTTTGATTTAAGAGGAGATAAATATAGTTTATTCCATTAAAATAATAAATACTACATAAATGGGTGATACTAGGGATATAATTTCATCATTTTGAATGAATATTTGAAAAAAATTTCATAAGAAATAAAATAAAACTCTCAGTTAGAAATGATGCCTTTTTTAGGAAACAATCTTAAGGGTTCCACCAAAATCTTTTCTAGTTTTTTATTATCATAAAAACCCATCAAGGTTGAAATAAGTGATTATATTAAGTGATTTTTTACTTACTTGAAAATAAAAAAGGTCAATGATGTATGAAAAAAAAAGATAACATGTTCCATTTTATAAGAGAGGGGAGAGGCAGGATTGGAATTGTTTAAAATATTAAATTAAATTCAATTGATTTCTTCCAAGTGGATAAAAATATATAATATATGTAGATAACATGGGCATGAGTATAAATTATCTCATGAAATAATATTTTCTTTAAGTTTTGAGCACATTTTTACCCTTATCTTTTCGTCTTAACCCTTTGTTAACTATTTTCACACATACCATGATAAATAATATTTTTATAGATTGTGGGTAAATTTAAGTAAAATAAATTAAAAAATAACCTAAATGGAAGATTTTTAATATTTTAAACCTTATAAAAATAAATTTGATGTATTTATATTTTTTAGTAATTATATATGATGTTATAATGTAAAATGTTACTAAAACATCAATATTGTCAAATTTAAACTAGTCATTTACATACACATTGAAAATATCAAAAGAAAAAATAGAAAATGAATAAATTATTTTTATACAACATTTAAATGATATTTTTATCTAAAAATTCATGAATCAAATTAATTATTTATAATTATACAAATATTAATATTTTCATATCATTTGATAGGTTTCTCCATTAATTGAATAATTACAGCTTCAGAAAATTATAATCATTTATTGAAATTTATTATTCTATATAAATTAAAAATAAATTTTAATAATGAATATAAATTTCTTATATATCAATATAATTTTTATTAGTTTAAATATATTTATGTTATCCTCATGTTTAAAATATTATAGTTATTAAAAACTATAGTATGACATTTTTTACATTTTCTTTACTAAAAATATTATAAAATACATAATCATATATATATATATATGGAAAAAGTTCATATGTTAAACAATTGGATGATTATGGACCATATATATTCATATAATAAAATTTATTCAAGTTTTAGGATAATTTTTTAGTCTTTATAATCTAATTTATAATCAAACTTACCAGATTTATCCTTTATTGTGGTAATAAAAATTACTATGATTACATTTCATAATTGAAGAAATAAAATGGAAAAATTCACCACTTCTAGAACCATTTATTGTTAATATTTAATTTAATTTTCAAAATTTAAAATATCATTGTTTTTGGATTTAAATTAAAAATAAACTGGCAAACACGATGGAAAATCAGTTTTGACAAAATAACTATATTAAATTTATTATGTTTCATTATAAATTCATGTATAATACTCATTCAAAAACACATAATTGATTTCTTTAATCCAAATATACTATAGAAGTTTGTAAAATCATCACAAAATTATTTTTATTTAATATATACAGTAAAAGAAATTTCATTTTTTAATAAGAATACATATTATTTATTATTTATTGGTTTTTTAGAAGGTAATAAAAAATCCTTTATAAAGTGTTTTTGATATGATGAATTAATGAAATGATATTATTTTTTAAAAATTATTATTATATAACGTAGAAATCATGATTTTAAATAAAACATACCATACATGAAAATATGAATTTTATAGAAATAATGCCTTTTATTATTGACTGAAAAATTACAAAATATTATTTTAAATAGTCTAACAAATTGATATTAAGAAGACATGTAAATTATTTATTACGACATTACATGGGTTTTAAAATATATTACAATAGACGTGTGGATTTAATTTTTCAATTTATACACTTAATGAGAATTTATAAAAACAAAATTTTGTCTTATCTCAGAGAATACATTTATGTTTCAGGTCCAAAAACAATGCACTCCCCATCTGTGCCATATATTGGTCCATTAACTCAACTAATCCATTTTGTAATGGTGTGTGTGAAGAAATTCATCCAATAATTATACCATTCTTCTCAATATATATATGAATGTTTCAATTACAGTATCTGGACCAATTATTGAACAAAAATATTTTTATGAAATATCCCATTTTATATTTATCATGCCAACATGAGTGTATGATTATCACAATATATTATGGCATAACTAAAATAAAATAAAAATTAGTAATGAGTATAAAATTATCCACAAATGTAATTAAATACTTATGTAAATTATTTTAATCCACTTTCATCAGACCACACATATAAAAATATATCAAATCTAGAGGTATCATCAATTTGATTGTTATCACCTTATGAATCTTCTTTTAATTTATCCATTATGAAATATGCTACATGTGTTGAGTATCTATAGATTCATATTTAGTATATTCAATAAAAATCCATATTTTCAAATATAATAAATATCTTTTATATCGTAATATAATTTATTTATATGACATGTCTTATTTACATATTTACACAAATGAAACCACTATTTTGATTGTTCAGAATTTGGAATAGGATACAACTAGTTTGATTTAATTAAATAATAAATACACTATACCTAAAATTCATATTATAGCATTTATTCATTCAAAATATCACCCCATTTTCATTATCAAAATGTTGAGAGATATTCAAGATAGTGCGACTAATCCCATCAAATAATTAAACATCATTGGGTTCTTGTTTCTTCTTAGAAATTTTGGCACTTCCAACACCTTTGAAATTAACTGATCCATCAATTATGAAATTAAAATCTCCTATACAAGACAATTTGAAATCATTTAATATTTTTTTATTTCCATCCATGTGTGATTATCAATTTATATCAATTATACAAGGTTTTATATCTGCAATTTTTTTAATCTAACTCGCCACCAATGATTTTCCTTGATCACTCTCCACTTGATATATTTTGATTTCAGATTCATCTTGAACTACTATGGTAATATAGTTTGAATATTATTACTAGTCTTTTTAGGCTGATAAAAACTCCCATTTGATTTCACAATATAAATTGTGGGTTATTAAATTATACCATACCGTTCATATATTATTTTGGATAGATTTTTGGAACATTAGGTCATCTATACCTTGATTTATGGATTCTCATAAATTTATGGAGTGAAATATTATGAATGAAAAAATGGATTTTTTCCACCACACTATGTGGAAACAAAGTATTAATTTAATGTAAAATCCCCTTTATTAGAAATGGACATAATTAAATTTAGATCATTGAGATTTATTCTAATTTTATTTTGATGGATTCCTTTTCACAATCAAATTATTGGAAAAATCCTACCCCACATGGGATATACCCTTAAGAATATACATTACATTTGTATTCTAACATAACTCATTGATTTTATTTTTTCTATAAAGACAAATTAATCCTAAAAAAATTCATTAACCTTTATAGGAAATGTGATAACATACTCACCCTTATTTTCAAATATTTTATCATTTTTTGAATGATTGAGTGTCAAAAATTTCAGTAGTAGGAATCATAGGGTTGTATCTATGTTCATTAATATCATAAAAAATCTTCCATGTGGATTTATATTCTTTAAAAACAGTATATTTAGAAATTTTTAACTCAAAAATATTAATTTTTAAATTAATGCATTGGATCCACAAATTTTTCCTCAAGATTCTTCACATTATCATTCTATGAAATCATGTTTTATATACCAATATCATGAATAATAAATACGAATTCAAATATTTTATTGAGATGATCAATACTTCATTCAAACTCCACTTCTATGTCATTAACCAATATTTATTTTATATTATAAAAGGTTTTATAAATATTTTATTTCTCCTTTATCAATTCTAGTTTCTCGCTTTTGATTTTCATGAATTATTTTAATAATATCAAAATATAAATTCTCAATTAAAATTATTTTCATGTCTATTCATATTAAAATTCCGCAAAATAAGTCTGTATTTACATTTCCTTATTCATTACTAAATGATTCCTTTGAATATTTATTTTTAATGATGAAATCATTGAATCTTTCAGGACTATAATCTTATCCCCCCATTTCTCTTTCCTCCTTAAAATACGTGTTATCCAATTTTAAGTGAAAATTTCATTTCCTTGATTTTATAAAACTTGGTTTTAATTTAAAAGTAATTCCCATAAAGTAATCAATTGAAACCATTCATCTCAATATTGATCATTGAGATTGATCATCTTCTTCATCTTTATTATGAATATCTAGGGATCTAGTATAATAACGTAAAGTCATCACTTAATTGAAACATTTATACTTAATTCAATCCTTATATAACCTATAAATCATTAAAAGAATTATGATGATGAATGATATGAATTTATTGGAATTAGATGCATGATTTTTGACATAATTTTAATCCTTGGATATTTCATAATTTTATGATGTTTCTATCCATGGAAATAATTCAATGTGGTAAACTTCTCAGATTCTACTCTTTTTAATAATGATGGACCTCCCTATATCACATAATCTATCATTACATTTCTGAGATTACCAATGGTAAATTCATCCAAGTATTTAATCTATAGGTATAATGTCCTCCATGAAATATTCTCGCGTAATCCACATCAGTTTCATTCCCTCCTTGAAATCCTTAAAAATATATCCATACTTTTGAGTCAGGCATACAATTTTTTCACCTAAATAAAGATTTTGTACATTGACTCATATTCATAGATTTAAATATCAGCAAAATTACCAGTAAATCATTGTAATCATGAATCATTTACCTTCATGTCACTATCATGGAGAACATTATGTATTCTCGATATTAATTACAATTTTTATACCCATTAATGTTTTAAACAACATCTCTAATATTGTATATATTAATGAATTTTGTACCTTAACATCAAATATATTACCATTAATAATTATTTATGTTTATGGGATTTCATATTGTGAAAAAGTAAAACTATATTTTATCATATCATGAAGATTAATTAAAATATAATTATGATGTATAACCATCCTTATCTACCTTTTAGGGAATCCCTTCCCATAAAATAATTTAACTCCTTTATTATTCAAAAAATTGACAATTCATATAGATATATTTGATCGAAAATATGATAAGAAAAATAAATTAATTTACATCCTGTATAAAATACCTAGAAATAAAATTCTAATATATATAAGAATACAATTATATGTTTAAAACATGATATAACTACATATTAATCTATAATAAATTATAATTTCAATTGAGATAATACCACCACTAAGAGGGTGGGTGAAATAGTGGTTACTAAATCCCCAACTCTCAAAAAATTTATTCATCCATGGGATTGTGCATATGATCACAAATGAATCAATTTGATTATGATATAAAAAGTAATGAATAATATTAATGGTATAATTTTTTTAATAAAGTTTAGAATTTTTTTTATTTTTGTTGAATAATAAATGGTTATATTTCTTTTTGGTCCACATTTCCCTATTAAAATGTGTTTATCAACAAGAAAAAAAGGATGTAGGAATATGGTCCGGAATTCATTGAAAAATAATGGTTAAAATAAAAATTATCAATTTTATCAATGTTTTTATCCAACATGAACTACCACGAGACTATAGATCAATTATGTTATATTAATATTCTCATCAATCCTAGAAAATATATCGTTTAAATGGACCCAAAAATTAATTAATGTTTAACTCAAATATTCCATAAACTCTCTTATTGTTGAGTCACCAAATATTTATTATCTTTTTATGTGTCAAGGCATGATAAACCCTATTTCAACGTGATAATTAAATATAGAAATTCAGCATATATCACTTTCAAAAAACCAACCCAAATTATTATAAAATTATATTAATATATAATTGTGTTACTAGGAATTATGCATTAATATATTTATATATCTTCATATATGGGATATAAAAATACAATTTCACACCATTCCTAATTGTGATAGGGATCTATCTAATCAGATAGACATGAGAACATTTTAACAATATTTCCCGTTGTGGAGTGAAATAAAACATTTTTGGCCTGAGAATCCACTTATGGGTTGATTTCGTTAAGTTACAATGGATATCCTCACATAAGATATTCAGGGGTCATTATATTTGGTAAGACATAATCCCCTTGATTTCCACCAATATTCTTCATGGGGTAATGTGTATAAGATACAATGAGACCTTTAAAAAAGTATAAAACTCTTCATTAGACTCACTAATTTGTGGAATGAAACTTTGTATCATGTTTTGGATTGTGTTACCTTATTAAATAATAATTCAATTTCATTTGAGTATGTTTTAATTGGTATTAAAATAATATATATTCATTTTTATGGTAAAGAAAATAAAAACAACATCCAAAATCATTGAATGAGTATTCACAAGATATAATCCATATAATTATCTTAGATTATAAGTTATTTAAATATCACATCATATAATATAATAATTCTTTGAGTGTTATTTAACACTTAGTGTAAATACGTATACTATATTTAACATGTCTCAATTGAGAAAAAATCACAACAGTCCCTTTATCTATTCATTTCATTATAGAAAATAAATATTTCTAATTCCTAAACTCACACAAATTGGTAAAAGAATATCTATTTCCCCATTATTTATCTTCATAAACCATGATAATAAATACCTAAAATGCAATGATTGAAATCCTTTTGAGATAAAAAAATTAGGGATTATCCAAACGACATAATCCCAAATAACACCCTGCTTCACATTAAGTCTCGGTAAATTCTTGCAACATTGGTACACCAAATTACACATGATGGAAGTTATAAAACATTAAACATAGATTAAATACCCAAAATATAGTATGGGGTAAAATTAATAAATAGATAAAACATTCTTGGAATATAAAAACAAAATGGTGAACTAATTTTATTAACTAGAGACAACACAATTACATGGGAAATAACAACTCATATAAATAATCCACATCATGATAATATAATGAAATAATTAATAAAAAACAACATATAAGACATATATATTTATGGGAATGTTCCCATTAATCATAGATTTACATATACATTAAATAAAAAACAATTTATAATGATACATTCTTATGCTCAATCACTCAAAAAAACTCATAGAGTTTATTAGACAGATCCTATCTCATTTCAAAACCACTAACCACTTTTTCTTAAAGATAAAAAATATTTATTCACTATATAAAAATACCCAAACATCAATAAATATATTCCATATTATTATAATATACTATATAAATATATTTTGATATATATAGGCACGTTGGATACCCATTTGTCTCTCATGTTACTAATTCCAAATTACCACATTCATATTAACACATGAAATATTATTTTAACAATACAAGATTAAATGGGTCACTAGATAAATATATTCACCTCTTTCCAGACATGATGGACCTTTGGACGAGTCCATATAATAAATGAATTATGAACCTATGTAAAACCAATAGAATGATTTATTTTTTCACTGTAAAAAATACAGATGTAATCGGTATGTGTATTACTTATATATCAATACATTGAACACAACCATATTACTATGTAATTTAATAGAAATTAGATAGAAAATTCATTGAAAATATAATGTGTATTGGTAATAGATAAGGTTTGATAACACTCCACCCTAGACTATAATCATTATAGATCAAACGCCATTAGTTTATTTAACAAATCCCTAGGGAATAAGCAAAGAATTCATTTTTTGTAATATTTGGGGGTTGGCGCATCATAAATAATGCAGAAACCCACATAAAAATTTATAAAACCTTTGATACCCTGATTAAAAAACATTATATTAATAATTTAATGCAATCCATCAAAACTATAGAGTAATAACAAAATAATTTCAATCAAATATGTTCCTTGACTATAAATATACATGTATCACTAAAACTCTAGTATTTCACTACTATAATTTCAATGGAATCCAGTTACATGATTCTAAAAAATCAAACAAATCATTACCCTTCATAATTTTCTATCAAGTAAGAATAATATTGTTCCCCATCCACAAAAAATGAAAATTTTTATCCCAAATTCATTTCTATATAAATTTTAGGCAATTAAAAATTAAAAATCCTGTCAAAATAACACAACCATAAAACCAAGTCCTCCTTAAAAATATTAATGGTTAATATTTTAAAACCAATTCTAGTAATTAATTACATAATATATTTGATTTATAGTCAAATATATTCATGATTCCATATTATACATCCATTAGATTCCTATAGGTAGTTGAAACTAATTATTAATAAAAAATAAATTCATTTCAACTAGTATGAATAATATTTATTTAATTTTCCACACACCAAACTAGTGTTTATTTATTTTTATTTTTTTTACATATATATTTTCACTACTAAATTCTCAAATCCTAGATTGAGTCTCTAGTTACACGGAATACACATATCATCTTATTTTCAACAACTGAATGTCACTTTTCAAAAACTACAAATACGTTCCAAATAAACTTTTATTATTAACAAATACCATTTATATGGGTTGAATAGTAAGTAGAAAAATTTAAAACAAAATGGAAGGGTCACATCATGATATCAAACAATGATTATTATCCAAAAAAATATATTCTAATTGGATACTCAAAATATGTAAAATTTCCAGTCAGCACTATAGTGATTAAATTTTGATTCTTCGTGGAATATATCATGTAACCATAAAACCATATTGTAAAAGATCGAGATGTGTCCCTATGGAATGATCATCCCTTAATTAAGACCTTAAATAAAAATACTATATAGGATAAAATGATATGAATTTTTATATTTATTGAATTTGGTTTTAATTTTCATTAAATCTATTCTTATAATATATTATCATGAGGCTCTGATGAAAAAAAAAACATTCCCATTCTCCCCCATTGAGTGAAGTGACAAATCCAACACAACTCTTGGTTCTACATCATCATTCTACTTATTTCCCGTTACAAATTATACCACCATCCTTCAATGCCCTAGTTCTAAAACATAGTTTCCATATTCCACCTCCTTTAATGATCGTATTTCTATACTAGGATAGTCATCCATTTATGATCTTATAGATAAAAATTTAACTAAATTTAGTTCGAAATGATGAATAGTTGGTTCAAGAGATTGAAGTGCATATTCCTCATGTCAATGTGTATTTTTTTCACTTACATAATTCTAATACCTTTTCAACTTTTATGATAATAGTTCAAAAAAATTAGTTATATTACATGACATTACATTTACCTCTTTCACTATAATTTTTCTCCCTCCCTTCCTAACATTGTTTCGATAAACTGTATGCTACCCGATAGTTCTATAAAGTGATTTAACTCATTAAAGAATGAATTATAGTGTATCCTCATTCCAAAATAATTCCTCACTGATCTTGTTTGAATTAATTTTGAAAGAAGAGAATAATCATTCCTTTTGATGATTTCTTTTCTGATTTTAACTGAAGTACCTCATAGATCATATCCTCGATTTTATTATTAACACATTAAAGAGTAATTATTTATGCTTGACTATAAATCTCATAATAAGAGGCATCATATGTGTTTTATTATGAGTTGTTTATTTTCTCAATAGGGCCTACATCTTCTTATTCATGACACTTATCATATAGTCTAGTTTGGGATGACATGGTGCCAGTTTATTTCTACTTTCATTTTATCTTGGAAAATTTCAATCCCTCATATCCATTGATACCACTTTTTCATCTTCTAACATAATATAAATGTTGTTTCCAACAATCCCATTACTTTAATTATATTCAATACCACTGTTTTCAATTTCAATATATCCCACTTGATTTCTATTTACCAGAAATGAGGGTTCTAAACGAACCCTACGATCACCCAGTGCCACATATTAGATTACTCTAATACGGGCCACATACATGTTTATAAAAACCACTTCTATACTCAAAGGAGGGATAAATTATTTCCTTGGGAGAGATATAACTCATCCACATTTATATCCTCTCTAGGATGTGATACTTTTGGGTAAATATAATCCTTCCTCAAAACATTTACATTGGATGATATAGGATCATCCAATCTTTGAAAACCCACACCATCTTCGATAAAAGGTGAGTTACATGTAGCCTTAAACATTATGTTATTCTTCCAAAAATTCTTTCCAATACCAATGGGATCCTACATTTTACACAAACCATTTTGGAACACAGAAAAAAGATATCTTCATTGAAAAAATAAAACTATGATATAGATTACAAACTATTAACACATGAAAACTCTGCACGCACTTTGATCCATGTAGATTCAAAAGGTTTTTAGAGACATAAACTTAAACACATATTAGTGTGTCTATATGATGGCATAAATCTGTACCAAGTTGAATTTTTTTAATTAAATTTTCATTTTTAATGAATTAATAAATTATTATGTTTTGTTTCTATAGAAAGAACACACACTACATTGATAATATTGGATTGATATAATAGGATGGATTGAAATGATCATTAGGCATCTTAGGCATTAATAATGTTTATTTTAATTATGATAATTAAAAATATTATAAATTAAGGATTATGATAATTCCCAATTAATATAATTGGATAAGTTGATGACCTGGACCAATAAGATTTTACCCCATGAATCCCACTAATCAGATCTTTATGGGGAGTTCAAATTTTTATGGTTTTACTATGACCAATAACAATACATGATTTAACAACTAAACATGAATCGAACATTTAATGGAATATTTCTAATCTTATTAATATCGCATCCCAAACCATGTTTGATGACCCACCATAAGAATGTGCCACCATCGCACACCTTACCCATTGTGCATACAATAGGGCAATAATGGGTTATGTGTCTATATACTTCTAGTATGAAATTTTATTAATTAGTTTTTACTAATCAATTATTATAATTTTCCATTATTAATATTACTTTTTCAATGATTATATAATTTTATTGAAAAAATATAGATTTTGACATGAAGAAATCTAAATTGTATTTTTGGGTAATTATAGTTTCAATTATTACACTTTATTGATAAATTCATTAAACTTTATCATAAATAGAATTTTAATACAATTTTCTTATAAGATTATAATTACTAATGATAAAGTAATTTAATGAAAGGAAATTAAATTTTTATAATGGTTAAAAAGTAGTTAATATCCAAAACAATTATTATTTTATAACAAATAAGGATTTTTATTTAAAAGTAAAAAATATAATATCTCTAGAAATTTTCTAAAAAAATAAATATTATTTTTTAATTAATCAAGTATAAATTTTTCGATGGTTAATTTTTCAAATTATTTGTATGTAAAAAAAATTTCTGTAAAATTTTTGTACGGAGTAAATATACTGTCTGTATTATAACATCGTAATGGATCAAAATTGATGTAATTAATTCCATAAACAATATACATGAACAACTATATTTTCCCATTTAAATATAGTATTTTTTATGTTACTTAAGTAATTTTATAATCTAATAAATAATCCTATAAAACATATATTATATTTAAATGTTTTTAAGAATATTTCATTATGAACATGACTCACCTCCAAATCACAAATTGTATAATTTTAAAATTATATATCATGGGAATTAGAAAATTTATGAAAAAAAATTATTCAGTTTAAATGATGGTTGAAAATCATGAGTTGGTTTGTGGTTATGATTATTATATTATATATATTCAAAAACCTATATTTAGAAAATAATATGGAATTCTCCTCCCTTTTGTCAAAAGTAGCCACCCAACCTACCAATACACTTCACTAAAAACCCATTTAGATTTAATTGACACTTCCTATCCCTATATAAATAACTCTAATATTATTAAAAATCTCTTAAAAACATTCTCTGAATATTTTAGTAGGAACCTTTCAAGGTAAGATGATTCTTTAATTATCCTATTTATTCGAGCAGTTTATTTGTATTATAAAATTGATTTCAAATTTTTAATTTATTAATTTGTTTTTATATATCCAATTTATTTTTTATAAAATTAATTATTTACCACCTTTCACTCTCATTAAACCCTTTCATGAATCATTATGTGCACCTCTTATGCTATCAAAATTATCCAATTTTTTTCCCTGCCGATTATTTTTTGATGTGATTACCCATCCCTATTTATCCAAAATGGAATTAATCTTAATATACATATGATTGTTTTTATAATTCAATTTATATAGCCCATAAACCTTAATTATGGGATTAAATATGCTTACATAGTTTCTTATGTTTTACGATCATTGTGCCATAGTAATGCATGTACATGATTTGAATGTGATCGGTTGGCCTAGAATTATATATCCCTCCAATGCATTGGGTAATGTTTTAATCTAATGGGATACCTTTTAGGGTTCCTGAGAGGTTTTATTAAGTACACTTTTTTAGGGGTTCTTTTCTAGTTATAATTGACTTATTCTTTTGATTACATGTTGTATGTCAATGTGAAATTACATTATTTCTTTAATGTTATCATCTTATATCAAGCTTCATTGTTCATGTTTATGATTATCACCTATTTTATGTCACATTAATATTCCAATTGAATGATATTTATTACTTTTAACAAGTTATGCTTTTATTTTTTCTTATGGTGGGATTTATTTCTTACCCATTTCGTATGTAAAACCCAATGTTATCCCATGCACTTTTAGAAGCACGATGGAATATAAATATAATTGTTATGAGTTTGTAATATTATTTCTATACATTTATTTCATATTATTTTTTTGAATCTAATTACCTATAATCATTAATCCATTTAATCTTTAATGATTTAACTAAGTGTATCATTTGGTTATAAATCATGAATTATGGTGTATTAAAGATATGGGTGTACATAGTCTGTATTAGAGAAATTAATATTTATTTTTGGGTATTTTTATTAGAGAAAGATAGTTAATTATTTTAGGATATGAATTAACATAGAAAAATATATATAACTATGGTTAAATTATATAGTAATTTTATTCTATTAAATAAAATCAATTACTAGATAAAACAAGTGGTTTTTTCATGGGTAAAATTGTACCCATGGGTAACAAACTTCAAATGGGTGGGTTTGGAATTGACCACTTCATCACCAAGTACATAAAGTGAATGTAAAAATACAAACCCCATTTGAACTACTAATATATATTCCATTTTTTAGTCACCATATGTTTTTGAAACATTATTAAGGGAACTAAAAAAAATATTTATGTTAGGAAATATACCATGAATAACATAGATTGAAAACTAGAAATTAATTATTGACAGAATATATTTTATTTATAACAATTTAATCTTAATAGTTGTTTTGGTGTTTAATATTTTAATAATTATCATCCCTAATTCTACATTTATTTTTTTATGACCCCAATATTTCATATTACATTATTTATTCAAAGAAATTCAATAACTTGCACAACACGCAACACCGAGTTCAAGAGCACCACAACTTACCAAACTAGCCATTCATAAGAGGTTATGAATAATATTAATTAAAATTTGAACTTTATATAATCATTATAACTTTAGATTCCATATTATGAGTTTCTTATACATAATGAAAAAATCATTTTTTCAGATAAAAGAACTATATTTAAAAAAAAAAACAATTTTACCACCTTTTAATTGAGAACATTTTTTTAATCCAATATTTGAAACTTTTATATATTTAATTTGAAAAAATAATCTTATTAATTAGAATCATGAAAATATAATTTAGTTTCAATAAATATTTTGTGTTTTTTTGATAACTTTCATATTTCGGTGAATAGTGAAAAATAATATATTTTAACTGAAAACATCTTTTTTAATGAAAATAATTTGTAGCATTAAATTTTCAATTTTAATGGTTTGGAAGTTTAAATAGATTATATTTTTACCATTTAATCCAATTTTATTCATTTAAAACAATTTCACATTGAAATCAAACATAAACAAGTATCAATATTGTGTTAGTTATTATTTCTAAAAAACACGCATTTTGGATTTGACAATGGGAATTAATCTTAAATTAATAAATTCATATTATATATTTTTAATTTTAAAAAATAGAAATAATTTATTAATTCCGAATATCAAAATTTGGATAGGGTGAAATTTTGATATTTCTCTGAAAACATTCATTTTTTGATGAATAGTGAAAAAAACTGACTTATTGGTTAAAACTGACTTTTTATTTATATAAATAATTATAATAATTAAATTTAATTTATGTAAAAATATATAAATTATATCTATATAATTTAAATTTAATTCATTAGAGTCAGTTTATAATAATTTTAGATATATAAAAATTTTATTTAACTTTTTACCATCTTTAACCCACCTCCTAGTAGCGTATGCAAATTTACATAAAACATAATTTTACCGCTTATGTGAGTTGAATTTTAAAAATCCAAGATACATGGTTGATATCAGTAAGAAAAATGTTGTTCAATAAGATGAAAATAATTTCTGGTGAATAGTAACTTCTTACTTTTATTTACCACGGTTAAAAGTAAATAGGGTAATTAAGGGTAAAATGATATTATTATTACACTAACAAATGTTATAATTGAGTTGGATAAGTTTAATTAGAAAAAAATCATCCTTAGGAATAAAATATAAACCAGTTTGGTCCACTTGTATTAGATTAGGACATTTATTATTATTTTATTTAATGAATAGTTAAAAGAGTAAAAATCAATGTTTAATAACTGAAAATTTTTTTATATAGTGTAATACACAAGATAAATTCAACAATAAATATTCATTAGAAATATAAAAAGATTTTCTAAATAATTATATTTTGTTTATAATATTTAGACATTAAATAATGATATTTTTTATGACATAATTTTGATGTAGTAATTAATGTATTAATGAAATATTAAAACAATTGATATTATAAATATACAAATAAATGTAATTTGATAATTTTTATAAAATAAACTAATTTTATAGGATAATGATACATTTTAGGGTTGGTTATATTAATTTTCTTTGATGTAATAATTCACTTGTGAATTTATCAAAAATAAAATACCAAATACTGTCAAAATTTACATAAAATAGTTTTTAAAACAAATATTAAATAATTAATTGATATTCTATTATTAAAAAAATATGGTTCGAAAAAAGATTTATATAATTAATGGTTTATCTTTAAAGAACCACTTGGGGTTCTCTTGGAAGTATATATTATATTTATGAACCATATAATATAAAAATACAAAGAGACGTGGTAAATGTCAAACTATTTAACAAAGAGTTAAATCTTAAAGATAAAGTTAATATAGTGACCCAAACATGTCTAAAACTTATTGGTTGTGTGGTGTGAGACCAATAAACACCTTATACTTTAAATAATTTATTTTTGAGCCATTGGAAACCGAAAATGCTTTTATTATAAAATAATATTTCTAGTTTTTCGTAAGGTCCCCCTCACCTATCTAATAAAAGAGAGCTCCCCCATCCCTCTAATTAACAACTTAAAAGCCATTTTACTCAGCCGAAAACTATCCAAATACCCTCTAAACTGTTCTCCCTTCATCCCAGAGGCCATTATTTAGTCCTAAAGACAACTTATAGAGCCCTTATAATCAAATCAAAAGGAAGAACCCAAAGAAGAGGTAACTATTTCTTCACCTCTTCAAGTTCCTTTCTTCTCCGACTTTTTCTTTCTTTGTAATTTCCATTATAAAATAATAACTCCAGGATATTCTATATACTATTATTTTATTATAAATATGGTACAACCATATTCATTATTCTATCCATCCTTTGAATGACATGTCACCATACGTTCATACGTACAGCCCATCGTCTCCACGCCATGGTGTAATTGTTATTCAATCCTTTATTATTTGGATGAGTATAATAATGACGTGTAATTGATGAAAATAACAATTATAACATTATAATTATTATTTATATGTGATATAACATCCAATTATAAGTTATTTTAATATTGAAAGAATGATATTTTCACTCGTGCGTATGTATGGATTTCCATCTCCACGAACGTGATGAGATTCATTCCACATCGAATACATTCAAGAGTAATTTTAATTAGATGATTAAAAATAATGTTTAAAGTCTTAATATCAGACTGAATATGAAGAATATTCATCCAATCCATAACAAAAATTACTTATGTAACAAAGAATATAAAGGAAAATTATTCATGTAAAACCCGAAACGACGATAATACTAAGTTATTATTAATAATGCAATGCTAAAAGATCATATATGATATCATATTAATGTATATGATTCTTTTATAATTTAATAACAATTATTTCACCATTATACAAGAGGTTAAACTACCCTGGACCGAGGAAAAGTACAAGTTAAGGGTTAATTTTACAATCACTTCATTATCTGAGGTTGTTTATATGTAATTATCTATAGGGACCTCTTTATCATCAACATCCATGTTTCTTAAAAATATATTTCAAAACATTCGTAATATTCTATAGACTATGGGTTAAAGTCATTTATACCCTTTTTTGAATTTTTATATGATGTTTATAAAGGAAACATTCCGTCATTTTCCAAACAAGGTCCTTTATAACCTTTCTGAAAAAATTAAGTCAAGAATATCTTTTTCTAACTTATACGGCAGGGGAGGATATTTTCTACCATTATAACATCATCGAAGCTTCCATGAAAAGATTATATGAATATTTTCAAAATAAAAGTTTTTTTATAATTTTTTTAATTTTAAATGATTTAAAAAAAAGATATACTTCTTTACAAATAGTTTTTATTTCATCTGTCTAAGCTTCCTTTGATGGATTTTAAGCTTGTATGAAGTTGATGTATTATTATACAAAACATCTATATTTTACTGAATTGTTTTCTGATATTTTTTACTATGGATGTGTTATTTTTACAGCATTGATGCTTTATGAATAATGTATTGACATTTGTTATGCTTGTTTTAATATGAATGTTGATGTTATGTTTAAACCTTTTCATATGAGGAATGCATTTGACATGGTAAGTGATAAGTGAATCCCACTATAGCTCACTGATGAATCAGTAGGTATCATGAGAAAATATAGTGTCTTGGCACAAGGCCTTGAAAAAATCTTATTTGTAGTCTTAGCACAAGGCCTCTACTATGTGGTTATGAAGTGTGGCATTATGCATTCAATCATTAGGAAAGGGGATATTGATATTGCATTTGATTATTCGACTAGTATAATATTCATTTGAATAATTAAATGGAATTATTTAGTATTATATTTTCCATATTATGCTAAATTTCATATTTAAAAGGCTTCTGTTTCAGTTTTATACATAGCCTTAAATGTTTATGCTTATTTATGAAAGCTTTCGCTATATTGTTATCTTTACTGAGCATCTGAGCTCATCCCTTTCTATTTATCATTTCTTCCAGGATGTGGAGAAGTATATTATGACTAACCTAAATGGATAGTCTATGGTGTCTCAGTGTTGTCTATGGAAACATTTTTGTTGTAGTTTTCCATTTTATGATGTAATGTAAACCTTATGAATGTATCTAGTACTTCTAAGGCTACTAATCTAATAGGTATTTAGAGACTTGATCTTTTGTTGTCATGCCAATGATACGTTATAATGCATTGTCTTCAGGCATCAGGGGTCAGGGAATTACCGTTGGAATCAGAGGATGTTTATTACAAACCTTGAAATCTAGATTTAGATAAACTCTGATTAGAGCACATTACCCTAATACAGGAATTGACAATTAATATAGAATAACTTCATAGAATTTTGGTATTGTATATATTTTTTTATTTTTAGAATAAATACATCACTATATGTATACGATCATGTAGAGGTGGATCTCACACATATGTACCTAGGGGAAAAACCTGAAAACACCACTTTGAGCTAGACTCGAATGGGAACTGGTGCATGACAACGGGCCTTGCTGCACTCTTGGTTATGACACTCTCTAAGGACATTCTTCGGATAATTATAATTTTTTACAAACCATTTTTAAGGGTTTATGAGTACATACTTCCTAAAATAATTAATTTTTATGATGACAAATTATATCAATAAACTGTTCAATTTATGTTAAATGTTTTACATGTTTGGGTTTATGTATTGTGATTCATAAACTAATCCGGTTTATGCAATTTTTTAGAAATGGAACCTGGTCGAAGGAAATGAAGTAAGGGGAATACGGGAAATGTTTAATATCCATCCTATATTAAATGTGGGAAGAAACACCCTGGTACTTTCTTTAAGGGAATGGGAGTTTGTTATAAGTTTGTACAAAAAGGACACCAAGTACATGATTAAAAGGGTAAAAAAAAGATTCAAATGTACAATGCTTCATCTGCATGGCATAGGGACACTACACGAATCAATGTCCCAGTCATTAGAGTATACCTTAAATAATGCTATTGTATAATAATCAAGTTATGATACTAACTCAGATGAAGAGGAATGACTAGTGTTCTTATTTTTTTATTGTAGAATTATTTCATTTTAGTGTTGTATCAACAATATACTGGTTATATGAATTGTAGAGATAAATAAGGATTGTACGACACTAAAATTTTGTTGAGGATTTGAGATTATATAGTTATAAGAAAAGTGACTTAATAGTAAGCTACACTTTTTTGAAAAATTACATGGTTGAGGAAAATGTAATCCTTAATATGGTCTTGATAAAGAGGTTGTGATTTTGGAATTAGAGATGGTTTATTTGGATAAATTATATCTGATAATCTTGACTTCCTTTAAACTAATTAATAATTTATTTATTTTATCATTGTTGTAATATTCAATATTTTTTGGATATAAGGAATATATCTAGTTTTATATAAAGGATTAGAGACCATGAATATAATCAATAAGGTTTTATGGAAATTCAGGGTGTTATCATGTTTTAAAATAATACATGATGAAGGTGTTTACATGATATTAGGTAGAAAAAGGATCTTCATTATGTCTGACTTTATTATAAATTTTTGGACGATGAGTTTGGATTGAAGTATTTTGGATAATCTTAATGGTTGAAATGTATTAGGATTGAAATTGGATACTATTGTTAAGGTTATTTTTGGATTTTTATAAAAATGACAACACGCAGACTCTGTGACAACCCATCGCGTAGGACAAAGCTACGGGAATTAAACCCACAACCATAGTGGGGATGAGATTTATCACCTACCACTGGACTACGTGAAATCACTAGATTTTATAATGTAGTTTTTTTAAATGGTTTTATAGGTGAATTATAAATTAATTTTTTTGGAACCGTACATGAATAGGATAAATAGAATATTTTTTAATTTCTATTATCATTTAGAGTGAATGATTAGTTTGTGGTAGAAATTAGTTAATGTATGTAACTATACTTGCCAAGTATTTATTTTTATTCCCTTATTATATAAAGAAATTAAATTTTAAACTTTATGTAAAGGATATTAAAACTAAAACTGTGTTATCCTAATACCTTATGTTTTGTTGAACTAATGATATTTTAAATCATCATAGATTTCTGGCTCTGAGGCCCTCAATTCAACAATTTTATGTGACTAATATCCCCAATCACTCCCTATAAATATTTACGTTTTTACTCAATTATGTGTCTCTAATTTCCATCAATATTTTCCAAATTGAGATCTTAATTTGGTGGGAAATTTTTTATTCCCCCTTTTCCTCTTCTTAAGATTAAATTTTATTAACCCAATTTCTAATGTGGGTTTTCCCACAAAGTTATTTTCAATTTAAACAATTTTATTTTCGAAGAACAATTTCAAATTACAAGGATGAAATTTATTGAAGGACGTAAGAATGTAACACCCCAATATTTAATAGTACGTTATTTCTTCAAAGTAATTCAATAACTTGCACTACAGGCAACACCGAGTTCAAGGGAACCACGACTTACCGAACTAGCCATTCAAAAGAGGTTATGAATATTATTAACTCAATTTTGAACTTTATATAATCCTTATAATTATAGAATCCATATTATGGGTCTCATAGACATAATGAAAAAAATATATTCATTTTTTAAAGATAAAAGATGCATTTTTAAAAAAATGAAAATTTACCACCTTTTAATGGAGATCCTTTTTAAATACAATATTTCAAATTTTTATATATTAAATTTGAAAAAATAAACTTCTTCTTTAGAATCGGGACATAAGAATTTAGTTTCAATAAATATTTTGTGTTTTTTGATAACTTTCATATTTGGGTTAATAGTGAAAATAATATATTTTAACTGAAAACATATTTTTTAATCAAAATAATTTGTAGTGTAAATTATAAATTTTTTTGGTTTTGATGTATAAATAGATTTTATTTTTACCATTTGCTCCAATGTTATTAATTGGAAATTATTTCACTTTGAAATTGAACATAAACAAGTATCAATCTTTTGTTGGTTATTATTTCTAAAAAACACGTTTTTTGGTTTTTATAATGGAAATTAATTTTAAATTAATAAATGAATCTTTTATGTTCAGATTTTCATAAGATAGATTTAATTTTTTATTTCAGAATATCAAAATTAGCTTTGGGTGAAATATTTAGTATTTTTATGAATACATTAAATTTCTGATGATTAGTGAAAACACTAAGTTATTGGTTAAAATAGATTTTTATTTTAAATAATTATTTCTTTTAATTTAATTTATTTTAGGAAAAAATAGTTACATAATACCTACATAATTTCAATGTAATTCATTGGAGTCAGTTTATAATAATTTCGGATATATAAAAATTTTATTGAACTTTTTACCGTCTTTTACTCACCTCCTAGGAGCATTTGTAAGTTTACATAAAACGTAATTTTACCACATATGTTGGTTGAATTTAAATAATCTAAGAGACATTGTTGATATCAATAAATAAAATGTGGTTTAATAAGATGAAAATAATTTTTGGTGAATAGTTATGTTTTAATTTTATTTTCCATGGTTAAATGTAAATAGGGTAATTAAAGGTAAAAATGAAATTATTATTACTCTAACAGAAGTACTAATTCTATTAGATAAGTGTAATTAGACCAAAAAAACCTTAGGAATAAATTATAAACCTCTTTGGTCCACTTGGATTAGATTAGGACATTTATTATTATTCTTATTTAAAGAATAGTTAAAAGAGTAAAAATCAATGTTTAATAAATAAATTATTTTTAAGACAGGTTTACACATAAGATAATTTAAAATATAAATATTCATTAGAAATATAAAAAAAATTTCCTCCCGAATTTTATTTTATTTATAAATTTTAGATATTAAAGAATTAATTTTATTTATGACACTATGATCATGCATTATTTACCGTATTAATGAAATATTAAAATAATTGGTTTAATAAATATCCAAATAAATGTAATTTCAGACCTTTTATGAATTAAAATAATATTATAGGTCAATTTTTCATTTTAGCGTTGGTTAGATGAATTTACTTCAAAGTAATAATGCTGTTATAAATTTAGCAGAAACAAAATACCAAATAGTGTCAAAATTGACATAAAAGAGTTTTCAAAACAAATATTAAATTATTAATCGATATTATATTACTAAAAATATAAGGTTATGCCAAATGACTTATATAATGAATTTTTAATCATTAATTAAATACTTGGGGTTCTCTTGAAGTATATAATAACTTTATTAACTATATAATATAAAAATACAAAGAGACATGGTAAATGTCAAACTATTTTACTAAGAGTTAGATCTAAAAGTTTAAGTTAATATATTGATCCAAACCTATCTAAAACATATTGGTTGAATTTTTTTCGACCCATCACCAACATAAAATTTATATAATTTATTTTGGAGGCATTAGAAACCGAAAATTATTTTATTATAAAATAATATTTCTAGCTTTTCCTAAGGTTCCCCTCACCCATTTTATAAAAGGATACTCCCCCTTCTCTCTAATTCACACATTCAAAGCCATTTGGCTCATCCATCCCCTGAATAAATAACCTCTTAACTATCCTCCCTCCATCCAAGAGGCTTTCCATTAGTTAGAAAGCCAGCCTAAAGATCCCTTTTGATCAAATCAAAAGGAAGAACCCAAAGAAGAGGTAAATATGTCATCACCTCTTTCAAGTTGCTTTCTTCATCCACTTACTCTTTATTTGTAATTTATATTATAAAATAATAAATCCAGTATATTATATATATATATATATATATATATTATGATGTTATTATAAATATGGTACAACCATATTCATTATTGTATCCATCCTTTGAATAACATGTCACCATACATGCATGCGTACGACTTACCGTCTCTACGTCGTGGTGAAATTGCTATTCAATAAATTATTATTTGGATGGGTAAAATAATGATGTTTAATATATGTAAATAATAAATTTAACAGGATAAATATTCTATATATATGATATAAAATCCAATTATATATAATTTTAATATCAAAAGAATGATATTTTCGCTCGTGCATACGTACGGATTACCGTCTCAACGAACGCGAAGAGATTCATTCCCCATTGTATCCATTCAAGACTAAATTTCATTTGATAATAAAAATAATTATTAAATACATATTATCATTAGGAATATGAATAAGATAAATTCTATCCATAAAAAACATTACTTACATAACAAAGCATATAAAGGAAAATGAATTAGTTAACGCCTGAAACGACGATAAAACTAAGATATTATTAAAAACCCAATGTTAAAAGATCATATATGATATTTTATTCATGTATATGATTATTTTATAATTTAATAACAATTATTTCACCATTATACAGGAGTTTAACTTAACCTCGACCAAGGAAAAGTACATGTTAAATTTTAATTTCACAATCTCTTCATTATCTGAGGTTGTTTATATGTAATTATCTACTAGGAAATATTTATAATCCACATCCAAATTTCTAAAAAATGTATTTCAAAACATTATTAATATTTTATTGACTATGGTTTAATGTAATGTTTACCTTTTTTGAAATTTTAAGAGATGTATATAAGTGAATCTTTCTGCCATTTTCCAAAAAGGTCCTTTATAACATTTTCGACAAAATTAAGGTAATAATGACTTTTTTTTACTTATACGGCAGGTGAGGATATTTTCCTCCATTATAACATCATCGAAGCTTCCCATACAAGATTATAAGAATATTATCAAAAGAAATGTATTATTTTGTAATTATTTTACTTTTAAATGATTTTAATAAAAATGAAAGTGATACTTCTCTCAAATTGTTTTGATCTCTTCTATGTCAATTTTCTTTGATGGATTTTAAGCTTGTTTGAAGTTTATTTATTTTGATACAAAACTTACCTATTTTATTGAAAGTTTTGTGATATGTTTGAATGTGGATTTGTTATTTTTACACCATTCATGGGATTTTGATAAAGTATTGACATTTTATATTTTAGTTTTAATACGAAAGTTTATGTTATGTTTAAACCTTTTCATATGAGGAATTAAGTGGAATTAGTAAGTGATGGGTGAAGCCCTCTATATCTCCTCTATGCATCGGTAGGTCTCATGATACAAACTAGTGTCTTGGCACATGTCCTTGAAAAAATATTATTTTTAGCCTTAGAACAAGGCCTTGACTATGTGGTTATGATGTCTGGCAGTATGCATTCCATCATTATGAAAGTGGCTATTGATATTGCATGTGATTATTTGACTAGTAGAATATCCATGTGAATAAGTAAATTGAATTATTTTATCTTATATTTTCCATGTTATAATTAAGTTAAAGTTTAAAAGTATTCAGTTTTAGTTTTATATATTTCAATAAATGTTTATTCTTATTTATGAAAGCTTCCGCTATATTGTAATCCTTACTGAGCATCTAATCTCATCCCTTTCTATGTTTTAATTTTTCCATGATGTGGAAAATTATATTATAATAGATCTTCAGGTATAGTCTATGGGATCTCAGTGTTGTCTATGGAAAAATTGTGGTTTTAGTTTTCCATTATATGATGTAATGTAAACCTTATGAATGTATCTAGCACTACTAAGGCTAATAAACTAAAAGGTCTTTTGAGACATGATATTTTGTGATCATGGAAATGATACATAATAATGCACAGACTCTGGGCTTCTGGGGTTAGGGCATTAAAATTTTATTCAATGGCTAGAAATAGGTTGAACCCTTTTAATAAGCAATGTGATGGGAATTGTGAAAATGAGATGTGAAACCTAGTGGTATGAGGATTCAATAACATCATGACTATATATACTATATTAACTCAATATTTATATATAAAAATGTCTCAAGGGGGAAATTGACATTTCCCATAGAAATATAATATTTCCAACATTAACTTCATCTCCTCAGGGCCTCTAAAATTTGAGGGTTCTTCTGAAAATATAATCATAGATCAACTGATCAACCACATTGAAATGATATTATATATATTTTAATGGTTTTATCAAGAGAAAATAATGGTATCTATTAATATTATGAAGGGAGAATCTGATATTTGGTGGATTTTTGAAAAACATTATGAATCCCATGAAAGATATCCAATTGATTTAACCGAATGAATTTTGGAAATTATTTTTTGATATATATTTTCCTCATTCACTATGAATTAAAATATAGAGGTATTTCCATAGCTTTGTGATTATGTGTGATGAATGAATTAGGGTGTATACTAAAAATACCAGAAGACATGTATTATATACCTATAACATTATATTTGTCCCAAAAATTAATGGTAACCTCTTCTTTAATACAAAAAATATGTGTCAAAGAGAATATTTTAGATACGTGACTTTTAAAACTATGATAAAATTATTCAATTTTCCCTCAATATATAAATATAAATCAAGGAGTATCATGTGTTTCCTGGGACTAGTGACATGAATCATAGTATATAGATCAATTACAAAAAATAAATAGAGAAATATAATGGTGAAAATGTCCAGAACAGATAATTTCAAAAGTGAAGGAATCCAATATATTGCCTAAAGGGGATAAAATGATTTCATTGTACAATGGAAGGGAACCTAGTTAGAAAATTATAATGGGAGAACCCAAAATGTGTGGAAATAAAGGAATGATATTGAAAACCCTCATATTTTCATCCAATATTTAAACCTCATGGAATAAGGGTGATATAAAAATAAATACACTAATCTATGGCTTTCCAATGTAATCTGATGGAAATAACCTAGAAGGAATAGAGTGAAATGTGAGATTATTGAATTAAAAATACTGAGGTGGATCATCTTCTAGATGTGGTGATAAGTATTCTATTTATTCAATATTAGAAAATGAACATAATTTTTGATTATGGAGACACACATTATTTCATATCATACACAATTATTAGAACTATTCAAACACCACCTCAAAACATGGAAGAATAGTTAGTTGGAAATAAAACTATAAAATGGTGAAATTATTTCATCTCAATTACAAAAATTATCCCATATCCATATTTTAAGGATGAAAATACATGAAAATAATGTTATAATACCTTTAGTGGAATCTGATGTAATATTATGAATGTATTGGATTTCATTATGTAGAGCCATCAAAAATTTCCATCAGAAAGAAATAACATTCAATATCATGAATCTATATATAATTATAATAATTTTATAGGAGGAGGATGAGTATCATTTGGTAACATAAACTAGAGCATGATTAATATTGAATTAGGATAAATAATTTGTATCTTAAATTATTTAGACTATGGAAAATATAATCATTAATTACATGCCCATTGTATGGTAACATGATGATGTGTTCCCTGAAAAATTCCCTAGTGAACTTCATAGCCAAGGGGTTGATTTCTCAATGAAAATTATACCCAAATCACAATTAATATCCAAGAAACCATATAGAAGTACACAATTGATCATAATGAGATAATAAATCATCTATTTGATAATATTTATAAATGGTGTGTAGGCCCAAGTGCTTCATTATTGGGTAGGAAAAAACTTTTCTTCAAAATGAAGTATGGGACAACATGACTCTTAGTTGTTTGTCACATTATCAATAGGATAATGATAAAAAATAAGTATCATTTTCCACTAGTTCATTATTTATTTTATATTACACATGGAGCCATGTTATTCTCATGTATAGTTCTTTCTTGTGGATATACCAAAGACTAATTTTTGTACAACGAATGAGAACATCAAGTTCATTATGATGCTATTTGGACTCACTAAATACTTTTCAACCTTCAAGGATTTAATTAATAGTGGTTTTTTGGTTTAAGTTAAAAAACTTATTTTAATATTTATATAATATATCTATATCTACTCAAAAATAAATGAGAATTATGAGCATCATTTTATTGTTGTATTTAAGAAAATGAAAAATGTATTATAATAAATGTGAGTTTTATATTTAGAAATTAGTTGTCATAGGGTTTGTTGTCACTAGAAGATGGATATATATGGATCCAAAAAATAGTGACAATTGATGGATTGCTCAAACCAACATTTGTGATAGATTTTAGACACTCTGTAGTTTCACTGGGTACTATCATCAATTTTGGTGAAACATTCCACCAATATCTGTCCCAATATCCAAACTAAATTTGAATTTTGTGAAGTTTATCTAGATTAATGAATGTGATTTTTTTAATAAATAGTTAAATAATCGGATAATATCTACATACATTCTCAAATTATCAACCATTTAGTATGGATTTGTGATCCAAAATGCGGAGTTTAAAAAATTTATTAGGTTGTATACTCATAATAGATGAAAATGTGATATTTTATGCCTCCCACCTATAAAATATTCAGGAGAAAAACACCAAAAAATGATATAAAATTGGATATATTGGTATTAACATAAAATATATGATACTATTATCTCTATAGGGAGAAGTGTGATATATATATGTATCATAAGTTCCTCATGTATATATTCACTCCAAAATATTACAATATGGACAATGAAAGAGGTTGAAGCTGATTATTGAATATGATTATTCAATCCATTAAAATCATGGGATGGAAAAATGTGGATATTTTCTTAGTATAAAGGAATATGTAACCCAATCCATGATGAGAATTGAAAGGGTTCCAATTTACTTGGGAATGAATAGGATATACATGGAATTGATAAAAATATCTTCATGATAAAATGTTCAAATAAATTATTAACCTTCCATTCATAAGGGGATCACAAATGCCTACAAAAATTGATGTGGAGATTTATAAAAATATATATACTATTCTAGAGTTCATATTTTATGTTTATTGAGATGTATGTTTTGGATCCAATAAATCAATCCTATAAAAACTAGAATTGAAAAGCGATCTTTTGGATGTGACAAACTCATCATTCTCTATTAATACAGGATACACAATGTTTTATAGATTTATAAATCAATTCTTCTAGTGGGATAACTTGTATAGGGAGATTATATAAATTTTATTTTGATTCATGGTAATCTAATATGTAAGGGATGAACAAAACATTTATAAGGTTACAATCAAACCATTTACCATGATTGTATGAAAATGAGAAAACATAACCTTGGGTTTTTTCATAGGAATCCATAAGTTATATAAAGGAAATAACATTATCTAGTTGGTAGTAAATCACTTTATAATGTTATAAAAATTTATTTCAATCAAGGAATATTTCTGTCTAGACCAACTCACTATGATATGAAAGAGGGAAGTGGTACAGATCTATGGAGTTCCACTATCTATTGTATATGATAGATATCTGATGTTTAATTACATGTTATAAAGGAGACTTCTGCAAGAGTCAGACACATAGTTATGATTTCATACTTATTATCACCCTAAAATGTATATTTAGGTAGATATTATTATATAAACTCTAAATGATATATTGATATGTTTTTAATGTAATTATAATGATGTTTTTATTATCACTTTCAAGTATTGGATTTCCCATATAAAAATATATTCCATTATATTATAAAATGACACATTATGAGGTTTTGTATGGGAAGAGGTTTTAGATTCACACTTGTTGGGATGAAGTTAGAGGGAAAAATATTATCTTAATTAATCATATCTATGATATGATATATATCGTTTAAACCATCCATAGTCATATGAAATTCACACTATGTCACTACAAATAATATTTATAATTTTTTTAGAAACCATGGGTTTGAGGTAATGGATATGGTGCTTTATAATATATCTCCCTCAAATATTGTCATTAGGTTTGTGGAAAGGGTAAATCTTTTTCCTAGATACATCAACCCCTTTAAGATCCTCAATCACACTGGATTTGTGGATTATCAACTAGCACTCCCACCAAAGCTATCTCAAGTACATGATGTGTAAAATGTATTCATGTAGATTAAGTACTTACCATACCACTATCATATACTATATAAATGATGTTAATCTTATAGAATGTAATTTCATATGAGGAGTAGATTATTATGATATTATATTCTAGAGACAATGGTCAATGAAATTGTAAAACTAGCCCAATTAAAGTGAGATGGTGGAACCAACTGTTTGAGGAAGCAACAAGGTTACTAGAAGAGGTGAAGAAATATAAGTACCATAATATATTTTATTGAATGGAATGAAATTTTGAGGGTGAAATTTTTTAATGGATTAATAATATAATGAAATGGTCTTATATAATTAAAATTACCTTCCAGAATGAATAAATGAATGATTACATAAAGTAGTTACGGAAACAAAATGAAAATCTTTGGATATTTTTTACTAATATATCAAGTAGGATTAAAAATGTCATTAGGAATCTTAATTATAGATAATGTAGTCATTGAATAGTATAATTTAAGAATAATATATATTAAAGACTATGATAACATTCGATTTACACAAACCAAATTATCAATATAATAAACTAGTATGATTTTACAATTTGAATCCTATTTATATGAGTTTCTAAGGGTGAAAAAATAACTAGGATTTCTTCATAACCAATCCCAAGAAAATATTCAACAACTAATTGTTGATAAAAACTAGATATGTGGTAAATTTAAGACTATCGAGATCGTGACATAAACTATGTTCTCTTAACCAACCTATGAATGTGATACCATCACACACATTACCTTGTGGGAATAAGATGTAACAATAATATGTTATATATATTTACCCTTGTAGTATTAATTTATATATTTTTTAAACTAGAAAATGTATTTTTTTATAAATCCATCATAATGGAATATATTACTTTTTAAAATTTTTATATTTTGACACTAGGGAATCATGATTATATTTTTTGTGAAATATACGTTTTCAATTCTGAATCTCCTTTTTGTAAACACAATAATTTTTAAATTTAATAATGTTTTCATAATATCTTTTTATATTATAAGAATAATAAATGGCATATGTTTTAATGGAGTCCAACGTAATTTTAATAAATTTCAGAATGTGGTTCACCTCATAAAGACAAGTATTTTTCAATAATTATAGATTTATATTTAAAAGTTAAAATTATAATATTTATAAAAATATTATTATGAACTAAATTTTATTTTTCAAATCATCAAATAAAAATAATCCAATAGTGATTTTTTCATAATATTTGGAGATAGTTGAATTTTTTGGGTAAAAATTAAATACGATATAAATATGTAGTATATATTATGACATAATAATAGACCAAAAGTGATGTAATAAATTCCATTAAAGTAACAATAGCCCAGATATATATATATATAAATATATATATATATATACATATATATATATATATTATTTTAAATTATCAATTTTTTATTTTATTTTAACAATTCTATAAACCCTTAATGAATCCTATAGAACCTATATTGGATTTAAAAGGTTTAGAATAAATTCTCTATAAACATGTATCAATTCCAAAGCAGAAATAGTATTGTCTTTTAATAATTATCGTTCATGAACTTATAAAATATTGAAAAAACCATCCTCTAATGGAAACTAGTTTACTGTTTTGGAATTTTTTTGGTTTTTATTATTTTATTATAAAGAGTCTAAAATAATTGTTTGGAAATTTAAAAATAATTCCCCTTATATTTCTAGAAACACCCACTCATCCTCATAATAAACATCACTAAAAATTATTCGAGAATTAATTAAATATCCCACTACCTCTCTAAATATATCCCATGGTGTTCATAATATCTTAAAGTTCTCACTTAAATCTTTTAGAAGAACCTTACTAAGATCCATAAATTCTATCATCCGCCCCTTTATTCAATATATTCTATTTTATTATGTATGTTTAATCCAATTTGTTGAATTTATTTTATTTACACATCAATTTAATTATGCATATGATTTAAATATAATTTTTGATTAATTTTCACTCTCATTAAAACCATTTAATAATTTTTATGTACTCTGGTTATGTTGATGCAGTTATCCTCTAGGGTTTCTATGAAAAACATTTGTGTAGTGAATAACCAAAATTATTTCCACTAAATCTTATTCACCTTGATTTACATATCATTCATTGATTATGGAAATACATTTATGCAACCCACTCTCCTTAATCAATGGATTAAAATTGACGAACTGAATTCCTGTGTTTTATGATCCATATTGTTGACTAATTCATGTACATGGTATGAATGTGATGTGTGGGCCTATAATTATATAAACCCATAATGTGTTTGTTTATGTTGTTAAATCATAAAATACGATGTATGGTTACTGATAACTTAACCTAATAACAATATGTTATTATGTCATTGTGGTTATGCTTTACCTATGCTTATGATGTCAACCTTTTTTAGGCTAGATTTCTATGTTATGATGATGTTATGATCTTTGATCATGATTCAATGTTAATATTTTTATTCATACCAATTTTATGTAACCTATATGTTTTTATGGATTAAAATTTATTAATTTTGTAAATTTTTTTTATTTACTCAGTAGGTTTTATAGCTTACCCTTGTTCATATGTACTTCCCCAGGTTATCTTCTGGAATTTTAAAAGAATGATTGTATTTTAAAATTGAGATATATAGATATATATAAAATAGTTATATCCTTTTTTAAGATTATTATTTTATGTATATAATTTCCAAAAAAATACTATACTTTTTTACCTTTTGGGAGTTTATTATGTTTATTTTTAAATCATGAGACATGAATTATGATGTTTTAAGATATGTTTTTTCATAAAAGACATTGATCTAAAATGAATGCTAAAGAATATACCAAACAAATTTCAAAGAATTTTGAAGACCATGTATTTCATGATAGTAAGGAGTAAATATTTAAAGGACACCAAAGTCGCCTTAATAGTTTCATATCAATTCATATGAAACCCATTGGTCTATTGTGAAAATGAAAAATAAAGTGAATTAAAAAGACGCTAACCTATGGATCTTGAAAAAATAAGATAGTTCATAAAAGAAAAGTTAGTAACTAGATTTTGTGAATCCAGTAACCCTTTAGTATTATGATCCTTAAACCCTAAGAGAGATTATGTTTTTAACGAAATAATCCACCATAGGTCATCACTTACAAATGTGGGAAACCATAGAGATGTGGTAGGTAAAATTTGATCAATGAATTCAAAATTATTGAATGTGATATTTTGAGATCACAACTATATAAATGGAATATATTGGTAGATATTTATATAGGGGAATATAATAATGGATTCAAGGTCTGTGAATGGAGAGAATCCTTGATGGTTAGCTAGCAAGGGATCTACAAGTCCCACCCTCCGTACCAATGAAGTCAGCAATTACACCATATGTAGTCAAATATTCCACACCCAATCTATCATCAAAGACTTCCATATTTAAAAAGGTCAACCAAATATTATAACAATACATAGTTATTACTAATTAATTAAAATATCATCATTAAAAATAATTAAGTTGAATTCTCTTCAATTGTAATATTTTATTCTAAAGATTATATTATATTTACAGTATCTTATAATGAGTGATTGGATTTCCCCATTATGGATTTTCATGTCTAACCTATAATATATCATCACAAAATAACCACATGAAAAGAAATTAATGATGTTTTTAATACATGTCCTCCCTATATTTATCATAAAACACACAAAATAATCAATATATCTGAAAAAGTTTTCCCTTCATAGGGAAATAATTTCCACTTGATATTGATCATTGAATCATGTATTCATTGTATGAACTATTTACTACAACTAATAATACATGATAGAGTAAATAATCAATTACAATTTCATTTCCACTAATATTAATTAAATATATTGTTTAATATTATTTATATCCCCCACACTGATATTTGAGAATTATTAATTTTAATTTAAAATTCAATGTGAACACTCTTTACCAGCCATCATCTATCCAAAAATATATTTAAATGGTTTAGTTTCACTACTTGAATTAAAAAATATGAAAAAACTATTATACCTCCCCACCAATTCAATATTTTATCTTACATAAAATATAATTGGTCGATTTATGATTTTGATGTGCCGACCCTGAGAACTCGAATTTGCTAGATGTTTCTTTAAATTGGGAAATATCTTCATTATTATGAAATTTCATCATATCATAATCAAACGAATTTTAAATTACTATGAAAAACCTAATTTTTATTTTCCCACTAATTATAGATATAGATATTATTTCTTAAAATATATCCCAAAGATCCCATTTTGTAATATCACTATAATGAGTCTCTGGCATACAGTGTACCAATTATTTATAAAACATTAAAATACTCTAGATTATATATGTACATACACTAATGTTTATGAAGTACTCAAATTTTTCATACTCAACAAATGATATAGAACATCTATATTACCCTACACACATCTTAATATTTCTTTTATCCCATCTCCCAAACCATACAAAATTTATTTTTTTGTATGATCATTAAACATACTCAAATTGAAACTCCCCATAAAATTAATGAGAATAAAACTCCTAAGAATTCCCTTTTATGAAATATCAAAAAACTATAATTATTCCCTTTGTAACATCCCATCCTAGGTTATACATGTCGAAGTCACGAGATGTTTGGTCACGTGAACTCATGTGCATCTGTCATATTTCAGAAGATACCAATAAGATGAAAGGGTGAAATATATAATATATTGAGTCTATACCAACTTTATCAAAGTATTTAAAAAACAAAAAATAAATTAATTATATTTAATGATATAACCAACAACTAAAATAACACTATAACTATCACATATTGGTATCACAAGACAATCCAAAACAAAAAAAATAATCTAACTAAATTTGAAGATATTTTATTCCTTATATGTGTCAAGTGTCAATATGAAAACCCCAAAATAATGAAATAATGGTAAATGCCAATAGGATCTTAAGACTAATTCCAGTTCCATCATCCATCCAATATACACACCAAGCCATCTAATATAGGGATTTTTACCTTATTATATCCTGAAAACATTAATCTAAGTGTGTTCCTATCATGCAACCCAAGAATGGTGTGAGTACAACTTAGTAGACCATCACTAATGATGTCTAAAACAATTTTATTCTATATAACTAAATTCAATTTCATAAATAATAATTTAAAATAGTAATGAAAATAGTTTTCTCAATTCATTATTCCTTAGTTGAAAACATAAATTCCTTGGGATCACAATGAAACAGAAACCATCAATAGCTGGATTAGCCTATGCTATAGTCTAAACCATATTATAGAGAGAATAACTATTCATTATAATATGTAATTCATTTATCCATTTAATCCAATTTAATATCACAACCACCTAAAAGTATAGTCTAATTCTAACATTTTGGGAATAGAAATTAAAGTCTAGAACCTCATTTGTATTTGAAGCATCATTGCACATTCCACAACTAATTACATGAAATTAAAATCAGCATAATTGGAATAAATTTTAGAAAACATAACTCATGATCATTAAAGGTCATTTTTCAAAGTAGAATTCCCCAAATTGAATGAGAATGATCACATTCATAGTAAAGAACAATATATATAACACAAAACCTATATAATTATAAATAGATTATGATCTATAAAAACATAGATCTAAAAACATCATCATCATAGTAAAAAATAATTTACAACCAGAATGACATGCAAGAGAGAGATAAATAAAGAATGATATCATATACCAGAATATGTGCAGATCTGACAGCCTGATCATTGATTTCAAAATAATAGAGTTGGAGGCATAGTAATTTTTCTAGGAGCTCCCAGAAAAAATGAAAAATTATATCTAAATTCTAGGTTGAATTTATTTTTACATCATGGTGTTTTGGATTCATAAAATATTTTTTAGGGTAACTAAAAACAACATGCAATGTTTCTTGGGTTGGGACACACAGTTTTCCAAACGGTGTTCCCTAACCATTCACCTATTGTAAGCATCACAAATTTTCTATTAATAGGTCACATATTTTAATGAAATATGTGCCAAAAATTAATTTCAATAATTTTTGGGAATACCTGGATTTTTGTGGAAGGGTGTAAAATTTGGGAGAACTGTGAGCCAACCATTCACTACATGGAACTCCTCAAAAACATCTAGAATTTTCTAGTTTCACGCAAAACATCCACAATGTAAAACAAAACCAATAAATTGTAAAAAAAGGAAAAGGTGTAACTAAAAAAGAGCTTCATAGATCTCTACAAAAGGCTTAGATCATAAAATATCTGAACCTTATAATATATCATCTTCATGCTATACTACAAATATCTATAATATTCTGACTTAAATATATATGGACATTGATCCCTCAATTTTTCTGGTCTCTCTAATGTTTCCTGATCAACGTGACTATATTTCTATTATACTCAAACTATTTGTATGGTCTTTCCACATAGTGATTTCTCATTGGGATATAATACACGTATCATAATATCCTCAAAGGATTCATCAATATCAAGCTCAACATTATCTACAAATATCATATGAGAAGGGTAGGTTGTTACCATCAAAGTTTCTACATGGGAAAATCATTTTGAAAATCTCTATAGTTGTATGGATGAGAATATTAGCTCCCCACTAGATCAATAAACTCAAAAACCATAAAATTTACAAACAAACTAGGCTTACATCTTTCCCTATATAATATTCTTATGATTACCCAACCAATGAGACACCCAAAGAAACACATGACCAACCAATATAATCTCTAGGGTTCATTGATGTCGATCATCACAAGACTTCGGTCTACTATAAGAAATTTCCATTTATTTATGAATCAGTTGAGCCTACTCTATCATCTCTTATATGTGACTTGGTACCAAAAGCTCAGACTCCCCTGCATCCATATAGCATGGAGGTGACCTACACGGACTTCTATAATGAGCCTGGATAGTTTCCTTATAACTGTTTTTATAGGTGAACTCTATAAGTGATAGGTTCTTCTCCCAGGACCCATAGAAGACATGAACTCATGCACATACCATATCTACAGACACATGTATACGAAGTTCTGACTTCACATATATCTATTTTTGTAAATCCATAATCAGTAATACTACATAAAAAGTGCCATCTATAAAACATGTCAGAATTGGGATGTGAAAAATGATTCATGTTCTGATACTATACTTCATTGCACCCCACAAAGACGGACTATCTCCCATGTGTACAGGTCTCCCAAATGATCCACTGAAAACGTGTCCCTTATAAGAATTTAATGCACTACTTTTCTTAACAAGTCCATGATAATAATAATAGTATCATTATTTTGTGATATCCTCTGGAGACCTATCCCAAAATTCATGTAAAAATTGTCACAATTTTATTCTACAATGTTAAATATATATAGTAAACCAATAGGTCATTGAGACTCCACCCGAACCATCTTAAATGTGTATCACCATGTCATGAACCCTAAAATTTCATTCGTTATAACTGTCCACCAATACTGTCAATGAATATCACAATATATTTTGGTCAAACTCAGATGCACCGCCCACTTTGAGTTACAAAATTCATGCACCAGCTCCACTTACACACACACTGGAATAAAAAAATTTCCCCGGAGATAGATGGAGTCAACATCATCTATAATATAATTGATAGGTAACTCTTCACCATCATGGATTTCCCCCAAGGCCATACACTCTAGATCTACATACTAACCCTCCATGATCTTTCTCAAATGTTTGGAATTATCTAATACCAAATTGAGGGTTTTTTTCTTGGACCTCTTAAAACAAAACATTCATAACACCTAAAAAAGTAAGCATATTCCACTCAGATCTAGACATCATAATTTCATTATTTTGTTATTTAATTCTCAAAACACTAGAAACACTATTCCCCTTCCCCAGTGTATATTATAAATCAAAATCAAATGATTTCATACGCAAATTAAAATCTCAAGGGTATAATAAACCCATATCCACTGAAAAAAAAAGTCATATATCACTTATAAAAGACCTACATTAATAACATGAGATATATATATATATAATAAACATTTATCCAGAAATATAATTTCAACAACACGTAAAATCAGAAACCACTTCAGCTGACTAAAGTTCATTCCTAAGGTTATCCCATTCATGTGTGGTAAACTGTCGTAACCCAAAGGCCATTACCCAATCCCCTTATATCAACACTACATTGGGTCCTACTACTGATGAATAATAAACACAGCATAATCCAACCCCATCTTAGGTGGGATCAACATAGTTGTAATAGTTACACTCTTATTCAACTCCAACAAATCATTCTCACATCCTTTATATCATTAAAACATTACCCCTCCTTGTCAAGACTGAAAGAGGTGCATCAAAAAGTGAAAAAGATGGATAAACCATCGAGAATGAACCACTATTCAAAAAAAACATCCAATATCAAAACAATTACTAGGATAATCCCATGAAACAACTACATGAACTTCATTGATTCCAGTAACAAATACTTTTTTTATATGATGTGACCTAATTAATGTTTCTTTTTGATCCAGAATTGGAACTTAGATATATTATCTTATAAATGATTCTCTGTCAGTGCACTTGGGATGATTTGATGATATTGGGAATAACAGCCAAGAGTCTTGGAATTGATAAATATTTCATAAAAAACATTAAAAACTGGCCTTTGTAAATGTGTAGTATTCAGTACATTAAAGACATAAACATTATCAGTGCATTTTTTAGATTGAACGCCATTACTAAGAAATCATATAGGTCATAAAAAATTTAAAATATGTATGTGATATATTGTAAGGTTTAACTCTAAAGTGATTATACCCTAATGTCAAGTCAATCTTGGAGAACACAAATGACCCTCTCAACTAGTCACTGAGACCATTGATACAAGGAAAAGGATACTGGTTTTTCACTGCCATTATGTTTTCAATCCTTTTGTCAACACATATGTGGAATGTACAGTTATCCTTCATTTATGGAGAAACTAGAAAACCCCATGGATACATACAAGTATGGATAAACCCCTTATCTAAAAACTCATCTAGTTTAATTTTATGCTCTTAAAGCTCTACTAATTTCATTCTATATGGTGGAATAGAAAGTGTCTTAGCTCCATCATTGACCCCAATCTTAAAATCAATATCCCCATCATGTGACAACCCTAATCATTTCTCACGATTAAAATCCTAGAAACTATCTACCACGGGATGAAGAATATTATACATCAAAATCCCATAATCTAGAAAAAGAAATAAAAAATGGGTGGTGAGCACCCCTAGTTGCTGATGAATTAGACTTCTATAACCTTCTTGTATATCCAATTCACAATGATGTACAAAACTATCACCCTCATGAAATTTTAAATTCACTCTCCAATGGTAAAAATCTATGTAGGCTTAATATGCTACCAAATAGTTCATACCCAAAATTATTTAAAACCCTAAAATATCATCAATATAGATATCACAATGCTAATGATAATCCCAAATGTCGGGAGAAAAACCCTTTCACAATCAAATGCTTCTCAATAATTCCCCTAAAAAAGTTTCAATCATCATAACCCCACTCACAAACTCCACTATCATATGAAACCCATTCACGTATAGTTCATATATAAATAAATGAGAGGCTCCAGTATCCAATAAAGAACCGTTAATGGTAGAATATAAAATAATATTACGTATGAATTCCGATTTTCTATGATTGTTATCCACATGTGTCAGCAGAAAAACAAGAAATTGTCCTACCCCACTTCTATGTGATGCAGTTTGAGTTTACTAAGTTATACTACTGTGTTGATATGGTTTCTCTTTACTAGAAGTACCACAATCACTACCTCATCCATCATGTCCCGTAGGACTATAACATATAGATTAGTATAGACTAAAAATAAAACCTTCAAATACGATTTTTAGGGATACCACCTCTATCATTACCCATATGCCATGAGTTCATGTAGAGCTGTTGTAGAAGTTCCATTTTCCATAATCTCGACACTCTAACAGCAGACCTGGACCGTGTATTTAAATGTGTCATAGTCTACCAAACTAAAGGAAGGTCACTTCTGTAATGTACGGATTAAATGATATCACCCTAGACACTAGACTTACTATAACACTAGATTTAATTTTCAAAGAGACACTTCCTACTTTCCAAAAATATACCTCCATAACACAAAAAATATGGCACTTGCATTCCAATGGAAGCCTACATCAGGATCCCCTTAGATATGACAACCTCATTAACCACTTCAATAAAACATTTAAGTCAAATGATATTAACATAGGACTTAATATAATATTTAATCCCATCATGAGATATATTTATTTTCTAGTATCATAATCTACTTTTAATAGTATAACAATGAACTTTAAATTCACGAAGTTACCAAAATTGTCTATCACAAATGTTCTACCTTAAGAAACCATTATAAACTTTTTTTCCCCCACATTTACAAGCATATTATTAAAAATTTATCAATAAACTTCTCCTAGAATTCTTTCTATACCATAATCTCCAACTATCAATATCATGTGTGAATGTACTACCATCGCATTACCAGACCATGCAAAATATAAGTAATAAGATTGATTCATTTCTCAGCAAGAGTCTCTAGAAGTTCTAGGTTTTTTGGATAGACTCAATCTAGAACTATACATCCTCAATTCCACCATCTTTAATAAAAGTATAAGGGTTATATAATTCAAAATCCCATGTTATGTTAAACATACTTTTCATAAAACAATATGGATCTATTTGAATGAACTAAATAATGCATGAAATGTTATCAGGGAACAAATCTCTAGTTTCCTCAATGGAACTAGTGGAGCCTAAGGTTCCACCACTATGTGATAATTTCCATCCATATCTTCATATCATCTTATCGAAAAACATCATTATGTTGGAATTAATATATAGATACAAAAACACAGCATCAGATAAATAATACAACATTATAAAATTTATACTAAAGGGATATAAATAAATAGATAACATGTCTTTCCTCATACCCTTTGACATGGTCCAAACCGTGGTGCTATCACAACCCTCATCCATCCCTCGTCCAGGTCATGGTTATCATAGGATAAAATATCTCACAATTCTTATTTATCATTACACACCCATTTATCCACTATAAATTGTCACATTTTTTGTCATCATTTACAATTCGCAATTTCACATTCGACACCATTTTCATTTAAATTTCACAAGAAAGAAAAGCAATTTGAATTTAAATATTTTACCCTAAACCCTTATTTTCTTTGAATACCTAAAATGATGCTTTTTGGAATAATTAATGATTTCATATAATGAAGCAAGATTAAATAACACTCATTCCATTCTTGGGAATGATGATAAAATCACATAAAACAACAACCTCACACAACAAGTGCTTCACGTGAAGTGAAATAAAAACCAAATGTAACAACAAACATAAAAAAACAATCCCACACTGGGAACATGGGGTTCCAAAATAAATGTGTTAGATACTACCAGGAATGAGCTCTTAACCATTTCACAATTAATAATATTAAACATTCTACCATTGAGAAATAGTAGGAAAAAAGAAAACCAAAGAAAACAAATTATATTAATCCTCGTTGTAAGGTCCCAACACGGGTGCCCCATTATTGTTCCCCCATCCAGTTGATCACATAAACACTGGAACATCTCCATGTATGCATGAGGATACAGATTAGATTTTCGTGTGTAATATATTCCAATGGGAGAATATACTCTCCTTATCAAATAATCTCCCAAATATAATATAAATAAACAATAAAAAATTATATAACCAACGACCTTAATAATACCATAACTTATATATAATAGTATCAAATAACAAACCAAAATAATAATAATATATCCAGTCTAAAGTTGTAGAGAATTCATTCCATATATGTGTCATGTGTCAATATGAATAATAAGAAATAAATACTCACCCAAAACTCAAATGCAGGTCTTGAAAAAGAGTCGGGTTCCCACATCAATGATTCGTCCAAATGATCCATCTAACATACGGATCTTTCATGTATACCATACTTTAAACATTATGTTAATTTGGTTACTAATACGGAATCCCAAATAGGGTTCCAGTTCAACTATGTTAGCCACCACATATGGTGTCTTACATAATACCTGTATATAAAAATTTATGCAGCTATATAATGAATAAAGTACAACAATAAATTAAATTGTTTTCACAACACAATATTCTTTGATTAGTTATATAATTTTTTAGGGTTCAAAATGTCACCAAAACTATAAATACATGATTTGGATAATGTCAGAGTTTAAACTATATCACATTATGGATCACAATTCATTATAACAAGGGATTCATAATACATTTAATTGAATTTCACATCATAGTTACATGGAACTATATTCCAATGCCAACATTTTGGGAATTGAACACCTTATCTAGTACCCTATGGGTATATAAAGAATAAATTCACATCCCACAATAGATCATTATAACATTTGTGCTTTTGATGAAATAGATCATGTCTCACACTCATAGTTATCATATATGGAATTTTTAACCATAAATCCTTTTCCCACACATATTAATCATATATATCAAAATATCACATATTTCATATATTCCATATACATAAGGGTTATGAATCATTACCCTTCTTATCAAAAAATATCATCAAAGTGTACAATTTCAATTTATTAAAAATAAAATGTTCATCACTTCAATTTACATGCAATAATATGAATCACCATTAATCAATTTATCAAGACATAGTTATATAAACCACTAACACTTTGAGGATAATCTAACTCTAACTTAATTACTGATAATCAATCAATTAAATTTCCCATTAATCACTAATTTAATAATAACAATTTCATCCAATTTCATAATCACCTCATTCCATCATTTCTATGGTTACATTAATTAATTAACCAATTAGTTAATCTAATTTGACATTTTATTTCCAAAGATGCAAAAAAATTAAATTACATACACAAAGATAAAATAAAGACCATTGAAATTTATATTTACACAAACAACCTCATGATCATTGATGGGTTTTCGCCAAAGAATAATTTCCCAAATTTAAATGAAAATATCACATTCAGAATAAATAAATATTTATAGAACCCAAAAAATAGCTCAAGATCCAACATATTATTATCATTACAAACATAGATCTAAAACCATCATCAATAGAGGGTAAACATTCCTGTTCATTCAGAATGTCATATGGGATAGAGAGGGAGAGAATCCAAAAGAAATGATATCAGATACTAGAAGAGGTGCATATCTTGAAATAGGATATTATATTCATCATGAAAGGAGTTTGAGGGACCATGTAATCCATCCATGAGATCCCAAAAAATAAAATAACACCATTTTTTCCAGGCCATGTGAAATTCTGGTTGATAACGGGGTGTTTCGGATTTTTAAAATAATTTATTCACTAAATTTAAAAACATGCACATGGTTTCCAAGGCTAGGGTACTTGGTTTACCAAAACATATGCTTCTTCTAGGGATCTAATGATTACTATTTAAAATATGGATGGTTTGAAAATCCATAAACGAATTTTGAATTTTTCTCTTTTTGGGAATGCATGCTTTTAAGGGGAAGTTTGAATGGTTTGAGAAAATTGTATGCCAACCATGCACTACCCAAATACACTCAAACACACATCCAGAATTCTTATACTTCACTAGAAACATCCTTAATTAAAACCCAACCATATTATGGTCAAAACGTTTTTGAAGATTTCATGTATATGAGGTCGACTAATCTCCAAAAAAGGATGTAATCTTAGAAAATTTCTAAATTAATTACCCTCACAATCTCAATTATCCTCACATGGTATTCATCAAATAAAAACATCTACAATGATTGAAGATTTAATATTATCATCCCCAACAAAAATAGAGTTTATTAATATATCTACTTAGATTTTTGATCTGATTATATACATTTCAATCCTCGTATATCATATGGAATAAAATTTGATAGATATTATTTTAATCGGTAATTTTTTCAAAAAAATCATCACTAATAATATTAAATCATAGCTATTATATTCTAATAATACTATAAGGACTTAACTAATTAATTTTTCCCTGCTCAGCCCATTAAAAATAGTCATTAATTACCCATTGTTGGTTTTTATTTGGCACAAAAAAGGTCATACAATAGATTTCACCTCGATCCTTATCATTAAAATGATCACTAATTTAATATTCAATTATAAATCAAATATTAACTAGTGAATTTTTATTAATTCCTTGTTATCCACATTTTAAACAAATAAGATAATCATATAAAAATTATAAACTCATCATATTCCATTTTACTTTTTCAATGTTATTTTAGTAAAAAACTCAATTCCAGAGAAATATAAACATCACCAAACATTCTTTAATGTAATTAAATAATCCATATAATGATATATAATCACTGAGATGCACTTTAAAATTCATGGACTGTAGGTAAAAAAAACATGTTTTATAATTGAATAACTATAGAGAATTTATTTTTTCTACATCACAATAGTTCATAAATATAACATATAATATTTATCAATAATTAATTCCCTTCACAGAAACATTTAATTAATCGAACTAATATTTACAAACCATAAATAAATTTCTTGAATTCCCATTTTACTATTATATTATAGAAATAAATCAGATAAATTATTTTTTCTTTATATTTTCTCAAGTCATGTAATTATAAATGATTAATTTCGTCACACTTTCTAAAATTCCATAGATTAAAATTTTATTCAATATCATTTTAATAAAAGAAGATATTAATGGTATTTATAGAATATAATGATAGTATCATTTAATCGACATACATTATACGTGGATTTTAATTTAAACAAAATAGTAAACATTATTTCTTATTAAAAACAACCATTGTAAAATGGGATCATAGCATCATTTATCATAATTTAATAGTTTTAGTTTATAATGGTTTTAAACAAAATATAATGCATTAATAGAAGTGAAATAAAATAAGCAAAAACAACAATAAATTAATTAAAATATTTAATGATTATATATTTTCTTATGTAATAATGTATAATATAATTTCAAATAAATGACTTGAATAATTGCAAACCACATCAACTAATAATTAAAAAAATCATTATTATTTGATATGAACACATGTTGAGATAGATTTCAATATTCCCCTTTTAATTAAGTCTCTAATAATAGTTATTTTAGAAAAAAAAAACTTTTATTAATGAATTTATATTAATCATGCATTATTCAAATTTTATTTTTGAAATTAATCTTTCCTCTAAACAAATCATTCACAAAAACTAATACATATACAATCCAACCATGTCACAAATTAATATTATATTTTAACACATAATTATATATTATATTAATAATAAATATAACACTGATAAACACTATATATAGTGTTTTTTGATATTATCAACATAAAAAATTACAACCCATATTTTTTATAGATAAATATTACATCATTTTAGATGAAATATTCAATAAATTTCACAACCATACATTCTTGGGCATTACATAGGATTAGAAATTTTTAAAAAGTGATTATGTAAAAACCTGTAGTATAAAATATCCGAATAATTTTCTATCATGCTCATCAGAACAAGAACCATTACTAGACATATTGTACATAAAATCTTTCTCTATAACCCAGGGATGGAAAAAAATAAAGGGTTCTATTAAATAATTTTTTAAGGTAAACAAAAGAGGTAATAATAAATGATAATATGTGTGATATAATAATATTAAGGTTATGAGAACATGATCAGGACATACAATAATCATTCCCAATCAGACAATGTTCTTTAATTATTAATCATTGTGTAATTTTTTTAGAAAATAAAATCTGAAATAAGTGTATGGAGTCATGAATTATCAATCCTAATCCATGAAAAAATTTCATAAGAATAACACTTAAGTTTGTGTCCTACACATAACAATATAAAATCATTTCCTTAGTTATGGATATTTTGTAAAACTATCATTTATTGTACTTTTGACTCATCATTACATCACATATTTATTAAAGTTTCTCTCTCAGTACTATCTTATTCGATAAATTCCATTAATAAATTAGATTTAATTTCCTTTCCGATACATATTGATATATGATATATTGTTAATTACTTAATTCCCAGCAATGATATAACATTTTGGTTCCACCCATTACATAATGAAAAATATATATATGTATTCCATGCGATCATATTACATTAATCATATCATAAAATTATAACCCATGGAAAGGATATGAGTTTTATAACTATATCAAAATTATAATAATGAAAAATATTAAAAATAAATAAGGATGGTTTCATTACCACATATACCCTTAAAATCATAAAAAATATCAAATGATGTTGTTATAGATAATAATAACTTTTAAAGACAAATAGAATACTTCTTGTGGAAAATACACATTTAATTTTAAATTTCATATTTAGAATCAAAAAAATTAACAAATATCTAAAAACCGATTTCTTTTTAAATGAACAATGTAAAATTATAATAGAGTCTATAAATAAAACTCTATTCATGTTGGCTTAAGAATTCATTCAATTAGTGCACGTTAAAATAAAAAAATCACATTTTGTGAAAAAGTAAAAGAGAAACCTTTTGAAAAAGATAATATGGTTTAATTTAATCCTTATTTAGGAAACATAAATATTATTGGTAAATACTTTAAAAAATATTCAGTGAAGTGTAAAAATATCATAAACCATATTTTGATAAAAATATTGACAATAAAGAAGTGATTCTTTACCAAAAGGATAAATTATTACAATTTTTATTATAATAATTATTTACCTATTTGGAGTACTTAAAATAGTATACAATTAATGGAAATCAATAAATTTCTAGAAATAATATTATTATAATAAAATAAACAATATATTGGAGAGATATATCATAAATTTTAAATATAATAAATTGAAGTATAAACAATATTAGTAAAACAGATATTTTATCAAATTACCATTACCCCATGTATATCTAGAATTTTATGTTCTATATCCTCTTGTATAGTAAAGTTAAATTTATTAAACATATATAATTGATATATAATAATACATATAATACCAATCATGTTTACATATAAAATATTTTCATAAGTCCAATAACAATAATTGGATATCATTGTTAATTAGGATGTTAACTACATTGTTTTCATGTATGTTTTGGGTTGGGTGGTTATAGTACTTTTACTTTTTTAATATCTCATGTTTTTAATGAAAGATTATGTTCAACAGCATATTGAACACAGAACATCAAGTTTAATTAAACAATGATATATTTTAATTTAAATACAATAGCTATGACCTAACCTTTTAATTGGATGGTATGAATTTTAATAACCATATTTTGAAATAAATATAATGTACATATTTAATAAAAATTTATTCTTATGAAATAATCACCCAATTATTAGTACCATAATTTTATTCCGAAAAAACAATTTTTCTTAAAAATCATATTTATTAATTTTCATGATAATATAAATATAATTAATTCCTTATATTTTGGAAAATTTAATTATTAAAATAAACCTCATTTTTTAAATTAGTATAGAAAAAAAATTTATTGTGAATAATTGACCATTTTTTGAAGAATATTTACATTGGAGTGAATTGTAAAAAATGTTTTTTATATTGAAAAATATTTTTTTGTTTCAACTATTTTAAAAGGTAAATTATATTATAAAATGGTTTAAAAATATAAATGGTAATGTTAAATTATTAATATAATAATTAATTTCATCCTAATCCATATCATGATATGATTTCTTATAAAAAAATTACACATAATTTTTTTTTTAAAATCCTTTTTTACATTGAGTTTTCTGATTTAATTTTACATTAAATTATGCCACTTATTTTTTCATAAATTTTAATAAAATTTTTCTATATAGGGACTCAAGATGTCCAAATTTAGTAAATAAATTCTTTTTAGTTTTTTGTAAATTGAATAGTAGATTTATAATTTTATTATATTGGTAATGGGTAAATCTGTTAATTAAAAAATGACCAAAATACCTGAATTAATCTTATTAGAAGATTACATAACATATATAATCATCCAGTATTCAGATACATGTAATTTTATTTCCACATATATGATATTATGATCATTAAAATATTTAATTTCATTAAAATTAAATCATATCCTACTATTGTTTTTGACAACTATAATATTTTTAATATGGGGTTACAAAGAAAATATACTCAACTATAATGAGTTCATTGAAAATAGAAGATTTATCTACATCATAGTAATTTATTTTAAATTTTATTGAATTATTAAACACCTTATATTCATACACGATGCAGACTGAGTAATTATTAAATTAATTGATATACCAATTAAATGATATTTCAAATATTAAAACTCAAATAATTTGGAGAAATAGATTTATCAAAAAAAATATATAATATGATGAAATATTATGCGGAGAAAAAATTTGAACTCATTGATTTTTACAATATTATTAAATTTAGTGTAATCAATACTTCTAAAAATTTACATTATTGATATTTTATAATTAAATATATTTAAATAAATTATGTAAAATTACTAAAAATAAGTAATTAATAAAAATGAATGGTATATATGAAATTAAATATTAATTGGTACATTTTTGGATTTTTTTTTCATTTTATAGTATTCTTATTTACCATTATAGAGTATAGAAATTTAATTGTACAGTAACTATCAAAATACTTAACTATTGGTTTGATAAAAAACATAAGGGTAAAAATATCACCCAAACATGTCCGAATTTAATTAGAATATTGTAACTAAACCCATATTCATTATATATTAAATATAAATCATTTTGGAGTAATTTTATGTCAAAATTATTTTATTTTAATTTAATCGTTTATTGAATTCCATAGATTCTCCTAGCAACAAATATAAAAAAGAACATCCTTCATTAATTCGTCACATAACACTGATCTATATAGTTCAACCAACCCTGACCATTACTCTTATGGAAATGCTTATACATGTTATTTGGGTATATTTATTTACAACAAACCAACCCTAGATCACTTAATAATATATCATAATGAATTCCACCCAAGAACTATTAATCGTCATTAACAACACTTTCAAAGTTTATTTCTTATCCGTCATCTTATTCATGTTGTGTTTAGATACTAAATTAATAAATATACTATCATATACATACCATTATTCTATTACAATTATTATATAAAAATATTTTACCTTTTAACCATCTAATAAAAAATGAAACCATCATGCATACATACATATGGATTACAATTTCTATATGGCGTTGTAATTTTTCTTTCAACACTAATTTACATGGATGGTTATAATGATGGAAATAATGGAAATATATGATATCTATGACAAGATATTGATAATTTAAAATTAATATATCATCCTTTTTTGTACCCTTTCTAATATTTAGTATTTATTTTATCGCTCATGCATATATTCAGCTTTCCAACTCCACATTGTGATGCAACACACTTTTTTTCCACCTTCAAAGAATAACAGTAAAAATGAATCTAATAAATAAATAAGATACTTAAAACATTAATATCATTCTAGTTATTAAGTATCTATATCCTTTGTGTAGGAGATAGAAAAAAAATGAAATACAATGCATGGGAAAATGTATTGGTTAACAGCTGAAATAAGGGAAATAGTCAAATATCTTCCACAAAAAGATGATAAGTTGATATAAGAGAGTATTATACGATATTATTAATATGTATACAATTTTATTATAATTTCATATCTATTTTAATACTAGTATAAAGGTGTTAAATAATTTTAAACTCAAGGGAAGCATGAGTTAAGTTCACCTCAATTTCACTTCATTGAGGCATACTATAATGCAATGATCATAATTTATTTTATATACTATTTATAATTACATTTTAATTTGTAATTTTTTTATTCCACACTAATCTGTGTTATTTTAAGTTTCAATTCATCTTTTTATAAATGAATTGATTTAACATGAATATTTACATGTGTTAATAGTTATTTTAAAATCTCACATTTTTTATTGTTGATCTTATAATCAATAAATTACTTCATTTTGATAATTTGTAATTATAAATTTAATTTCTTATAAATATTCATATTAATTTATAATGGATATGATTATTTAATAAAATTTAAATAATTTTTAAACACATTGTTTTCATTGAAATTTATTTTATTAACTATGTAAATATTGATAAATCATTATCCTTTACACAACACTGATATTTGATGATAAAGAATAAAAAATCATTAATTAAATCAATTATTTTATATTTTTTATAATTATTTTGACATGATGATATGAGTTAAACATATTTATAAATATCCCCATGATGCGTTGATATGTATTATGATACCAATCAGTTACACAAATTAAATGGATAATTACCCATAATTTTAAACATTATTGTGAATGTTATCGATAGTAGAGGTATCATGGTACCTATGATCATGATCTCCAATATTAGGAATTTCAGTTATTGATAATTCAATTATAATTATTATCAATATGATTTTAACATTTATAATATTTATATTGACATTTTATTCTCAATTTATTGGTTAAATGTAAGGAATTTTATATTATTTTATTTACCTTATTCATTATTCATTATTTACACATAACTGTTTTCCACTGTACATAACCATTATTGAGTGTTTGAGCTCTCCCATAATTTTGTATTTAACTAATACATGAATATAAAATATATGAATGTGTTTAGGGATGTAAAAGAATTTTTTTAGGTTTTATCTTGTATTGTGAAAGTAATATGTGAACAATGAATATATCTAGTTCATCATAACTAATAAATTTATCAATCCTCAGAGATGCGATACTTTGTATCTTATTCCTATATAAAACATAACTACTAATATTGGGATTTTAGTGTTGGTGATGTTATTGTTTTTATTACATATGGTTTTTTAGAAATGATGGTAACTGGATTTTAAATAAGCATATCTATCATGTGAATTATAATAATCAGATTCATTATTTAAATAATTGGCATTAGAAAATTTGTATTTATTAGGTCTAATATTCATGATGATTATGAACATAATCACTGTGTGTTATTATTTTTCAATGGGGCATAATGTAAGTAAGATAATTGATACTTGTGTTTAACTTAGTAATTTCACAATTGATCAATAAAATACTATTTCTGTTGGAGTTTCATAGATAATGAACATATTAGGGAAACATACTGAGGATATGTTGAATAACCAAGTCTAAAATGAGAAACATGATTCCATAAAAAATGATACACATATTAGGGATCATTTCATGTTTAATAATACCCCATCGTTTAGTAGGAATAATAACCCAATGGTATCCATGAAATTCATCAAGTCCCCTAAAAAGATATATCTAAAATTTGTAAAAAAATAAAAAAGAATTTATTGTACTAGTAGTATACATTCTTAGGGTTGATAATTAACAATGACTGTCACTGATCCAGAATACTTGATAGGAAAATGGAAGAGAATATATTGAATGGATAAAATTTAACGAAACATTATTCAATAAAAAAAATTCTTCTTTAGCAATGAATGGATGTGAAAAAAAGTTTCATAGCTTAATGAAAAAAATAAATAACAGTTTCTTGTGGAGTAAAAGGATTTCTATAATTCACCATCAAGGTATGCTATAAATTATATATTTAATTTGAAAATAAATATTGATCATTCATTGATGGTTTTAAACCATGACTCTTAAGAGAAATGGATTCTGAATCTTTTTACTAATATAATGAAATTCTATTATGTTCTATAAATATTTAAAATGTGTTAGATATATCATATAATTTGATGTGATATAAAGTAAATAACTGGTCAGATGAACACCAAGAAAAAGTGATCCCAACAAGAAGAAAAAGATAATGAAGAAATTTTAATCATGTGTAAACTATAGTAACAAAAATCATATGAAATCCATTAAGGGCATGTGAGTTTGTTATCATTATATAGATTATGTTAATAATGATAATTAGTTCATATGGATAAAGAAAAAAATTACCCAATTCTATAACTATTAAAAAATAGGAAATTCTTCAAACTAGTTTCCCATGTGTGAATGTCTTTTACCATATAAGGCCCTGAGAGAAGAAGTCAAATCATATGCAATCACTAATAATGATGATGATATTAATAAAAATGTGGTGTTAGGTTCACTATTAATATATTAAAATTTGTCTCATTATTTATTTGACTCTAAATCCTCATGGTCATTAATATCGTAAAGTTTTTTAGGAAAATAAAAGATTTGCCTAGAAATTTATGAAGAGAGTTTTTAGTCAAGATATACTAATAGATATATCACTGCAACAAGGAGTTGTTAGGTAGTTCGCATTATAACACATAAAAATGACCTATTTATTGACTTCAATATCTTAATTATCATTTACATTGATATAATAAATTGTATTGAATAGATTTCGAAATATGATTTAAAGGATTATTTTTATGGGAAGGAAGTTACAATTTGTATGAATATGTTGAATTAATTATGTAATGACTAGAGGCTTTATAACATGATTCATTCATAAACCCAAAAAAATTAGCTCTTCTAAATGAGATTTTTGGGGAAGAAGAAGAAAATATGGATGAAATATGCAATTACCAAATTGATGTTGTTACAATGGTACATAATTCATTGATGTATTTATTGAGTAATTACATTGAAATACACCCGAATGTGAACTAGTGTTTTGTATTGATTTTATCTAAGATGAGAAACATATATCCCTGAATATCTACTGAAATCCCATTGTAGAGTGACTGGAGTTGTATAACCATCTACAATAGTTGTGTGATATGGGATTTATACACCAACGTATTGAACCTTGGGGATCCCCTGTTAATTTGATAAACAATATTGATGGATCTATGAAGATAATTGTACATTATAGTTACAAATATGGTAATTAAATATAGAAAATATACCCTCTACTTCATATTGGTTACTTATTAAATCAAATTTATAGAGATCTATATTTATCGAAGATTGAACCACATCTTGGGTATCATCAATTATGAGGGAATAACGAGTATATTTTTAATATGTAATTCCATACGAGGAATGGACATTAATAATTTATAATAAATACATTTTTAATGAATAATTCACCTCCTTTTTATAGGTATAATGAAATGAGTATTCATGGAATATATTGATTTTTTTTATTGGGATTATAGGTGATATTTGGTTGTACTTTAAATCCTATAAGGATCAAAAAAATAACATGAGGATTATTCTTAATACCCATAAATAAAAGGAATTATTTGGGGAATATAAAATTTTTGAATGATTAACACCCTTAGAAAAAATTTATTATATGGGAATTTTGAAAATTTGAATTTTGGAACAAATTTTTTATTGGCTATTTTTTCTCCAAATACCGAATATGTATTGAACCAATGAAGAAAAAAGTATTCAAAGAATATCCTATATTTATGAACATAAATGAGGTATACAGCTTCATTGGTTTGGTAGGATACTAATATTAAGTTATTCAAAAGCATTCCTGATTAGGTAACACCTAAATCAATATTACTTGAAAAAGTGTTAAGATCATATAGATAAAAAATGTGAAAAAATTGTTTTCAATAATTAAAATTGATATTGGTCATTCTTCTATTTTGAGTCTACAATTAAGAAATGATGGTTTTTTAAATATTTTGATGCATCAATGAAGGGAAATGGTTGCTTCCTTATGAATAATGACAATGTTATTGAATATGAATCATAGAAGTTAAGGATTCATGAACAAAACTATCGAACCCATGATATTGAGGTACCAACCATAAATTTTCATTGATGTTATGGAGAGAATACCTATATAGTGAAATATGTGATGTATATTCAAATAATAAGATCGTAAAATATATTTTTTCACAAAAAGACTATAATATGAAGGATATTTGATGTCTTTCTCTACCCAAGGTTTATTATTTCATAATACACTACCACCCATGGAAGAAAACAATGTAGTAGATGCATTGATCAAAAATTATAATGGATTTCTAACAGAAATAATGAATCATGAGGATCATATGATCATGGATTTGAGGAATAAATATATAATAATTATTAAGTAAAGGGAAGAATCACATGATTTTCAAGTAGTTTTCAATCCTTCTTGATTGGAATTGATAAAACATTCTCAATATTTAATGAGAATTTTAAATTTAAAATTTATACTAAAAAGGATAGAAAATTTGAAGATAACATATATGAATATAATGTTTTGAAATTTAGATAGAAACTATATGTTATATCTATACCTGATATGAAAATTGAATGATTGGATTGTTCTCATTGCATGGATTTCCCTATACACCTAGGATAGACCATGATGTATTGGGATTTTAGGGAACATTTTTTGGTGGATAATATGAAGTGGTAAATTATTGATTACGTATCAAGATATTTGGTTATTAAATAAGTTGTGGTTGAGAGAGAACATCCTATAGGATTCCTTCAACCAATACACATTAATATGTTTAAGTGGGTTGAAATTACTATGATTTCCATCACTTTATTACCAAAGATACCAATAATTAATGATGAAATATAGTTCATTATTGACCGCTTTACCAAATATATTAATTTATAAAATATAATAGAATATTTAACTCTTTATAACCCTTCATTTATCTATATTAATAATGTCATTATACAACATATTTATCCTTAATAAATTTTATATAATCATAATCCATGATTTACATTGAAATTTGAGAAAATTTTGAAGAGGGTTTTGGATACTAAGCATCATTAGACTACCATTTATCACATGAAATTCAATGTAAATTTTAAAAGGAATATTCAAACCTTTAATAGATTTTTATATTGTTGTAACTTGACATTCAATGTTTATCAGATTATTATTTACTTTTTATTAAGTTCACCTATGACATCAACCTCAATTAAAGTATTCCAAAGGTACCATATGAATAATTATAATTTATGTACTCTAACATGTTGGGATTAAGTTGGTAAAAGGAATACTTTTCATGTAGACCTTGTTGATTAGACAATGATAAATTCAAATACTATTCAGACTCATGTTAAACCAGCTCATTTTATATAAAATACTTATGTTGATACCCAGAAGAAATATTTATAATTTCATGTGGTTGATCACATTTTCATGAATGTATCTCTATGAAAGGGGTGTTTTATGTTTAATGATAAATAAGAACTATTACCCCATGTACATTGGTTCGATTTTAATCTTGGAACGAATTGGGGTTTTGCATTACTTTCTTGTAATGCCTCCACATCTCTCTAAAGTATATGTTTTGTTCCATGTATTATTGTGGAGGAATTAAATTCAACACCTAATAAATTTGATAATATTTGGAAAGTATAATAGATTCATAGTATATTTTAATATGAAAAGAATCTATAGATTCATGACACTAGAGTGCATGTTTTGAGTAATGGGATGACTAGACACGTAAATGTACTTTGGATAAGTCCTAAAATTGTGGAAGAAACATGGGAACTATATAATTATAAAAATAAGGACCAAATTTATCTATTGAAAAGTTATTATTAAAGATAATTTTTTGGTTAAATTTATTAATATTATGTAATATAATATTTAATGTTTTTAAAGTAAATGTATTTTTTATAATGTATAAAAAAACAGCAAAAAGATTAAATAAACCACAAGATATTATTATTAAAATATGAAAGTTATATCTTAGCTATTAAATTGGGGTGTAGTAATAGGAATAAAAAATCAAATATATTATAGTTCGATATTTAATATATATTTATTTTTAGTGAATAAACACTATATTTTTTCTAGTGTTTTTATTCCTTAAAAGCATGCTTTCTTCTAAAACAATTTTTAATGATTTCCACGATCGAATAAATATTATTATATATTTCAATTTAATAAAACAATTTATTAAATTTAGAATAATTCTTTTAAATAAAATTGGAGAAATAAACATAGGTCGAGTGTTCTGTATTTTTCTACAATGATTTATTTTCTAGTGAATAGTAAATGATTCATTTTATTATTGAAAATTATATTTTTTTCAACCATTTGAAAAAAAAATGTTTTCTATAAAAATGGTTTAAAAGTAATATTAATTTAATTTATTTATTAATAATGCAATACTATTCATTTTAATTAATTTTATGGTTGAATTTGGTGTAAAAATGTTTTCAACTTAAATAGAAACTGTTCAGAATCATCATAAAATGGTATTTTATGAGTTTCATTTTAAATAATATTTTTCACATATTTTATTAATTTCTTAAAATAAATTCCATATTTTTATCTTGGATTTACAAATTATGTAAATATTTACTTTTTATTTTTTTAATATGAATAATTATGTTATTAATTTTCATTACCATGGTAAAGGGTATCTCAATTAGTTAAAGTGAAAAATAATTTTATAATGTCTTTAAAAATACCATAAAACATGAATTAATGTTATTTAATGTGTCAAATTATGAAAAACACATTAATTTTTTTGTTATATTTCATTTTATGGGCAATTTTTGAGATTATGATCATTATCGTATTTTATTTCAAGAATAGTCAAACGTGTCACAGACCAGTTCTTAATAACAATAATATTTTTAATTTGGGTTTATACAATGAATATGATAGAATATAAATATTATTTTGAAAAATAAAATACTGATATTCTACATGGTAATTTTAAATAATTTTATGTGAATTAATAAATAACCTAAATGATTTCACAACACTAAAGGATAAATTATTCAACTAATGAAAATATCAAATAATTTATATATAAAAAAATTTAATACAATTTAAGATAAATAAATTGATCTATGAATTTTAGAGATTACCATGACATTTTTGGATTTATTAAAATATTTTCTTCAAATTATTTATATTTTTTTTAAATTTATAAAACCAATGTAATGAATAATTAAAAAATTATCATTATGGATAATTTATAATAAATATTATCTAATTATATTTTATAATGTTAAAAAAATTAAATTCAGAAAATTAAATTATACATGGATAAATAGAGCAAACATATTCTATTTAGTTATCTTTTTTAATTACATAGTATCATCATTTACAATTAGATACTAAAAAATTTTAATAGTACGATAATTGTAAAAAAGGATAAATATGGGTTTAAACAAAACTATTAGGGTAAAACCATCAACTAAACGTGTCCATGTTTTAATGTAATATATTTTTTTGACACAAATTCATCCTATATTATAAAAAAATCAGTTTTTAACCATTTTAATATCAAAATTAATTAATGTTCATTTATTATATAAAAAGGTTCTACAGTTTCCCCTCACGTTAATTGTAAAAGGGATCCTCATACCTCATATATTTATAATATTTCATTACTTTTTGCTCAAAAAAACCCTTAAAATTCATCATATGAACATCATTTTTCAATATTTTCATGTATTTTATCATTAAAAAATACAATCCCAAGAGCCCTTATGAAGAGATCTAAAGGAAGTAATCCAAAAGGAGGTAGTTTTCTTTACCATCTCTTTGGAGTTTATTAATTCTCTTATATCTAATTCATGTTTTTTATATCATAAATTAATAAATACAGTATCACATATAATAATAGATGATATAATGATTATTATAAAACCATATGAAATATTTTATCAACCATATGAAAAGAGAAAGCACCATCCATGTGTACGTGCGGAGTACCACATCCACACTGCGATGTTATTTGTTTATCATCACCTCTTAACATAGATAGTTATAATGACATAACAAAATTATATATATATGATATTTATCAGATAATATTTATTATTTAAAATTAATATATCATCATGTTCATAACCCTTTAAATAATTTTGAAATGGTATCATTTCTCATGTGTATGTATGACTTATCATCTTTATAGAGTGATGTGACTCATTTTATATGTCAAACAGCCTTGAATTATTATAAAAAAAAATTTATAGTCAATTATTATGATATATATATATATATCCTTAACATTAGTTTGGATAAGAATTAACTATATCATATTCACAATAAATCAAACAAACATGACCAGAAATGCATGGGAAAATGAAGATGTTAACATTATAGAAAAGGGTAATAATGAAATATTAGTGACAAATGAGTGAAAATATTACATAAGAGTATAGAATATGGTGTTATAAAAATAAATATTTTTAGGGTATAAGTATATAACATGTTTGAAATAATGGTATAAGTGGTTAAAAATTTTCAATCTATATGTAAGTGTGACATAATGACTTCATCACATATTCTATTCATTGAGGCACATTGTAATATTATCCACCTGATTTCATTTATATGGTGTATATAATTCCACTTTTAAATTTATTATATTTATTTCTTAAAAATCAATTATATATTTAGTTTCATTTTTAATTACATCATCCATGTTTATTTTACATTAAAATAACATTATGGTAAATATTATTATATAATCTCAATTTATTTTGTGATTGTTAATATATAATTAAAATAATAACATTATTATGTTCAATGATCAGTATATGTTACATTAATATTAAATATCCCCATTTTTGTTTGATGGATATGATTATTTCCATAACCAAGTACAATTATTATATATTTTGTGAACATTGTTTTTTATTTTATTATTTTAAGAAATATTAACACATATGTATGCCATACATAATAAAAATATTTAATGATAAAGGATACTAATACATGAATAAAATTGATTATTTATAATATGAGTAAATATTTGGAAATAAATACATGGGTGGGACATGGTGTTTGATATCCTGTAGATGCATCTATAACACTCATGAGATAAATCAATTTTCAAAATTAAATGTGAATTTTCTTAAAATTGTAATCCTTTTTATTTATGTCCATGAAAGTAGAGTTATCATGAAGTCTGATATCTTATATTATAATATTATGAATTTAATTCATTGATAAATTATAGGAAATTATTTTCCAAAATAATTTATAATTTTTAACATTTATTGAGAAATTTATTTCTCAACTTATTGAATAAGTGGAATGTGTTTTCAGAAATTTATATTTCCATATATATTATGGATTTTCAGTTCATAATATTATTCCACTGTATAGAAGATTTGATGATGAAGTGTTTGAATGAGTATAAAGATGAGTATTAATTTCTTTTATGATGTTTTATGTTTATTACCAATGCAATAATTAAACCATATAAGTATCTAGTTATTTAAAATACTAAATTGATCAATCCATTAAAATTTGATCACTGGTATATTTTATCAGTGTAATAAAATATCTAATGATTCTATGCTTTGGGATTTGTTGTTTTAATAAATTATATCAATATTAATTCATCTAGAAATTGATAATAATGATATAAATATCATATATTTCCATTATATTAATATGTATAACTATATATATATAATTTTTTTTGAAAACACTAATCATATCACAACATTTTGATTATAGTCTATATGTACACATGAATGAAATTTCCATAATTAGATGGATGGATTGAAATAAATGTAAATATTAATTCAAATATTTAAAATCATTATTTTTTCATAAATATTATATTTTTAAATTTAGTCAATCATAATAACTAACCATTACTGGTGGTTGTGTAAAATGAGTTATATCACTATGTAGAGGTGGTAGTCCACACATACACATGATCGATAATTTCATCTCCCATTGAATAGTGAAATGGTGAACAATGGTTGTTCCATTATCATAATAATTTTATTTTTTTTATTTTTTATTCTTTATTAATCATGATTGGATGTATAAAACATGGCTATAGGATATATATGAATAAATAAAATTTAATAAGGTTTGTTAAGATCTATACCTCTTCATTGAGAGACCTCCTTTGGATTGCCCTTTGAACCATGATAGATTGGTATTAAAAGGAGACCAATTGATCATGGATGAATGGAATGATATTTGGAATGTTTTTAAGTATTTATTTACTAATAAAGATGTTTTATATGTTTCAAATTACTGAGAATATGAGGATTCCATTTATAAGTTATGTGAGGGGCACACATGGAATTTCCTAAATTATTTCATTGATTTAAAGACTATTTCATGGGAATGTTGGAACATCGGGATATGGATTTTCATTTATTTTAAGATAAGTTTAAAATATCAATATGAAATAAGTGTATAATATATTGGGATAGAAATCCCACCCCTATCCAATGGTTCAACACCCCACCCCCTATAAACCCAACAAAACCTTTATCATGGTAACAAAATTATATGTTTTTAGTATTAAATATGAAAACAAATATTGAACAAAATAAATAATATTAATAAATTTTATTATAAACATGGTCTAAATTTGAAGAGATTAAAGTTATTTAAGTGGAATAATTTAATTACAATTATGTGCACAAACCCAACCAAAAACTCATTTTCAAAAAATAAACATTTATGAATAAAAATAATTTACATCCTTTCCTAACCTTGTAAAAACTATAAAATGAATATTGGAAAAATATATTCAATATTTAATTTATAAATGTAATTAAAACCATAATAATATATATATTAAATTAACTTATTAATATAATAATACATTTCTTTTATAAATATTTTTTTTAGAAAAATGAGTTTTTCGGCCAAAAAATTAACTTAAACCAAAATACAGTATAATGAAGATTCCAAACAATTTCTTTATATTAATTATAATCATTGGATTTTTATATTAAATTAAAATAAAATTATATAAAAATTTTAAATTTACCAGATAAGAAATGATATTTTTTACAAAAATCATTAGTTTGAACTATTCACTAAAAAATAATTCCTTAAAAAATAATTCAAAAACATCACCCTAAGAAGATACTTTTTTTTTAAAAATAATTTTTCCAGATAAAATTTCTAAAAATTTATGTACTTTATCATAATATATACATTTAAAATTCAATTTAAATCCTTTTTTTGAAAAAAAATATTTTGAATATGTAAAATTGGATTAATAATATTTTGTATTTATTTATTATGAATTAATAAATATATTTTAAATAAAAAATAACTAAAAATATTTTTCATAATTTTTTTAATAATATTCATACTAATGAATATTATGGTTTTGTTATAACAATTTACTATATTAGGGGCCACTAGACTCAGAGTTGTGTCTATGGAAATTTATCAAATTTTTAATGTTTTATTTGAAAGGGAAAACGTATACAATATTAGTATGTTCCATTATAACAACATTATGTGGTATTTATCATTAAAAAATCCATCACTCTGGAATAAAACAAGGAGAATATATCCACATCATTACATCCTCATATTCTCAGGTACCTTCCTCAAGAATCTAATTCATATTATGAACATGAACCAAGTGTGTAGTCCTGTTCCATATAAATACATCCTTATAATCCAATACTTATTCATATTTTTCACTGTAGTAATGTTAATTCACTAATTTGATAACCTCTATATTCATTACATGTGAATGTTCAAGTATGTATTTCAACATGAAAGATTTATGGAAATCGTTTTGTAATGGATATAGGTTTGGTTGGAGTTCCATGTGATATTTTATAGTCCATACTCGACCAAGAATCTCAAAGGGACAAATATACATAGAGACTATCTTTAAATTAAATCTAAATCCCATAATCTTATACAATAGAAAAATTCAATGTAAAACTATATAATGAACATTGAAGTCAATTACATAATGATTATTGTTAGTATAACTCTTCTTTCATCTCCATGATGCATTGATATGCTTATAAACGGATCTAACATTCAATGTCATTTCCCCAAGTAACTCAGGTCCCAATTGATTTCTTTATCTTACATCAACCTAGTGTAGAATATTTACACCCATATTTCCACATAGGTATTGATAAGGATACATATAAATTTTAGAGAGATGTGTTCTATTTTATGAAAAAAATACTACATGAAGGTGTTGATACAAACCCCCATTTCATTATAGGGAAGTTGATATCAATATATCATCCATTTTTTAATTATACCTATCCTATTTATCATCTATTTTACGATTATAAGTAGTACTAAAACACAACTATGGATGTGAGATTTGTTAAATAGTTGTCAAAAACATCAAGGTAGACATCAGATCTTAATCACATACTATATATTATGGTACCTCATTTACAATTACTGCTTTTTTAAATATATATCCTAGAGAGCTGATATTACGACCCATACTTTACATACATTGTTATTACTTCATAATTGAATCAAACTTATTATAACATATAATAAAACTAAGAAAGGACCGTATAAGTATAGTGTCTTTAGAAACTGGGAAACATAAACAACTTGTTCATAAAGAATCTACTTTGCCTCCCATTTATTTCATCATATACACAGTCCCTTTTTGGCATATTCTACTTAATAACCTTCTTCATGACCTGGGGAATTAAAATATACAAATGGGTGAGCTCAAATTCTCAGTAAGGGTAAACAAAAGAAATATCAATCACATTATATACATAAGAACATAACATTTGGAAATCTTATCCTGCAAAAGAGATCATAATGTCATAACATGGGATAAATCATAGAAGTGAAATGTAATCCCAATAATCATAACATAAAACCTGAAACTTTGTGCCATAGACACATAATCATACAGAATCATTTCTTATAAGTCAAGACTCATTTCCAAGACTATGTTAGTGGACAAAGTCCATTTCTGAACCGAGTTCACTCCTCGTTTCAATCCTGTTTCACTGAACTGGTATAACCTACCATTACAACCATGTCTATCTCATGAGATATAAAATATTTACCCAATGCATTTGAGGGAGATATAGGTCCCACCAATCTCATAATTATACCATTCTTATGTGTGCCACAAAATCATAAACCATACATCATAGCATAACTAATGTAATAAAAATGGGATTCTTAAATAACATGACATCATAAACAATTCATATAAGATAAAAGAATTCATAAAAATATTTCCATCACAACATAATCAAATCCGTGTAATAATAGGGATAGAAAAAGAACCCAATATTATCTTAGATGGAAAATAATTTTTATAAAACACTTGAACTCCATTATTGAGGAAAATATCCTTTCTACTTCAAAAACACTTTTTCTTTCTTAACATGTCATACAATTTTAAACTAAAAGAATTTGATTAAAATTAAACTTTAAAACATGTAATGTATGCTTCTTGAAAAAATGTTTTAAAAATCCATTCATGCCGTATAAGTTAAAAAAACATTCTTCTCGAACTTTTTGTCGGAAAGGTCAAAAGAAGTACATTGTACGAAAAACGACAAAAGATTCCTTTCATATCTTTTACTAATAACTCACCGAAGGGTAAAATAGGATTTAAAAAATTTTAGGTGAATTTAAATAATAATTCATATTGAGGAAACATGGATGTGGATGATAAAATACACCCCAGTAAATTTCGAAGTATAAACAATCTCGGATAAAAAGGAGATTGTGATATTTCCCTTACCTTAGGTCTGAATTGCTTTGTAAGTGTCCAAACCTCCTGTATAATGATTTAAATAATGTTATTGAGTTATTCCAGAATCATACATATTTTTATGATATCATATATGGTCATATTCTTAGCTTCTTAGTAGTAATATTTCATTGCTACTTGTTATTCGGGTGTTTATGACATTTTGTTCTTATGCGTGTTTTGTCGAATAAATTATTATTCTTATCTTTAGGTTATAGAAACCTCATTTCCAGAATGGTATTAGTGTAATATATATAATATTCATTCATTAAATTCATTTATATAATCATTATGAAATGAATATCATATAGAACGAGTCACATCACATCGTGGAGACGGTATTTCGTACGTACGCACGAGTGATGATACCGTTCTTATGATCGTGGAATTGTATTGGAGTGTATGTATACTATTTAAGAATCAATATCACTTTATAATAGTCATATATAGTCATTATTTTCACCATTATACCCATCCAAGTAAGGTGGTGGTGGAAAATAGATTACACCACGGCGTGGAGACGGTATTCTGTACGTACGCACGCGTGGTGATTTCATTTTCCGTAGGATGGATAGATTGTTAAATAGGGTCATTTAATAATTATAATAACATATCAGTATATTATTTATACTTATGTTATTACTTAATAATGAAACAACTAAAAAAGATGAAGTTGAAGAAGAAATAAATTGGAAAGGATCAGTAATGGATATTACATCTTCTTTGAAGTGCTTCTTTGAGACCTCCTTTTAGGGAACTAAAATTGGACTTTGAAGATGACCAGGACCTCTATGATGTCTCTAGGGAAGTTGAGAGGAGAAAATGGCAGGGGTTGGCCGAGCTTGAAGGCTCAAATTGGTGTGAGGAAGAGAGGGAGGAGGTTCCCTTTTATAAGAGAGGAGAGGGGCACCTTTGGAATAACAAAAAATATTATTTTATTATAAAGTCAAGATCAGTATTAAATAGCTCCAAATTGATTTATTTCGAGTCTAAGGTGGGTATGGGTCGAAATAATTTAATAGAGTAGAATTTAGACAAGTTTAGGTTCCTATTTTAACCTTATCATTTAGATTTAACATTAAGTAAAATAATTTTACTTTTACCGTGTCTTCTTGAGTTCTTACTCTATAAGGTTAATAAACATACTATAAGAAGCCAAACGAACCACAAGTTGTTTATTATTAATATATATAACCATATCTATGTCATTTGGCAGAACCATATATTTTTAGGAATAAGATAAAAATTAATAATATGATATTGTTTTTAAAAACTATTTTATGTCAAATTTGACACTATTTAGTAATTCATTTATGTGAAAATCATAATAGAATGATTTGTTCGAAAAAAGTTAATTAAATAAATACTAACATGTCATATTAACATATAAAATTAGTTTAATTCATAAAACTTCTTAAATTATATTTATTTGGGTATTTATAATATCAATTATTATAATGTTTCACTATTATGGTAATTACTACATCATTATTGTTTCATAAATAAATTAATTTATATAATGTCTAAAAAATATAAATAAAATATCATTGTGTATGAAATCTTATTATCTTTTTAATTAATATTTACAATCTAATTTATCTTATGTATAACCCTATATTAAAATTGTTTTAGTGAATAAACTTTGATTTGAACTCTTTTAACTCTTCTTTGAATGAAATAATAATAAATGTCCTAATCTAATCCAAGTGGGCCTAAATGGTCATATTTTATTCCTAAGGTTGTTTTTGGTCGAATTACACTTATCCAATAGAATTAAGACATGTGTTAGGGTGATAATAATATCATTTTTACCCTTAATTACCCTATTTACTTTTAACCGTGGTAAAAAAAAGTAAAAAGTTACTATTCACCAAAAATTATTTTCATCTCATTGAACCACATTTTACTTACTGACATCAACCATGTCTCTCAGATTTTGGAAATTCCAATCACAAAAGCGGTAAAATTATGTTTTATGAAAAATTCATTTTTCTTAACTACCACTTAGTGGTTTCACTATTCATCAAAAAATAACAGTTTCCAGAAAAATACCAAAAATTAGGCCTATGCTATATTTGATATTATGAACTCAAAAATGATGTCTATTTTACCAAATTCAAAACATATCAGTTGCATTAATTAATTTAAAAATTAATTCCCATTGTCAAAACAAATAACGTGATCTTAAGAGATAATAACTATCAAAAGATTGACACTTGTTTATGTCTGGTTTAATTGTGAAATTACATCCAATGAACAAAATTGTATTAAATTGTAAGAATATATTCTAAATATAATTTAAAACCACTAAAATTAATAATTTACCACTATTAATTATTTTTATTAAAAAAGTTGTTTTTAATTAATATTTACTAATTTTCACTATTCATCAGAATATGAAAGTTATCTGAAAAGTACCAAAATTTCACCTTAGGCTAAATTTGATACTCCGAATCAAAAAATGAAGTCCATTTTGAAAAATAGAATTTATAAATTTTCAAAAATTTGTTATTATTATTCATAACGGCTAGTTTTAATAATATTTTAATAGCATATCATTGTTTAGTGAAACTCGGTATTACATACTACACATGCTATCGAGGAAGGTCGTGATTGCGTGTAAAGCAAGGCAAGTCAAGGATGCGTGTTGTGCAAGATCCTTTTGGTGTAGCGTACAACACAAGACATTAATGAAATTAAAAAGAAGATTTTTTATAAAATCTCGGGGTGTTACATTCTACCACCCTTAAAATGAATTTCGCCCTCGAAATTTGTCAGGGTTATAAATCATTTACTATTCATAGAAACCCACATCGTAAAAAGGAATACTGAAACTTAATTTTAAAAACTAAAGTATGAAACGTAATGATTACCCAATTTAACTCATCACTGGGTTTCCACGTAGGAGAATATAGGTGAAAATATAGATATTGAAGAAAAATATAACCATCAAGTTACGATGGAGAGTGGTAGAGAACATGGCTATGAAAAAATCCATTGATCATAAATCCATAGATTTGTGATGACCTAAGGTACCATTTGATTTATCGGATATAAGGGCACTAGGACAACATTTTTTGTTTTCAAGATAAATTCCCTAAAGTTGATGAAATTAGAATTAGAAGAAATACATTCGTGATTTTTGTTACAGTCTCACCGTTAGTCATTATTTGGTCAATTTCCACTTCATATCTTAAAGAAATGAAGTTGAATTTTTCATTCGCGATGTGTTAGAAGATCATGTGATAGAATGATGGGTCATTCCATCTGTCTCAAACAAAAGGTTAGAAAAGTTATCAAAAAATACATAAGTCCGTCTATAGTGAGATTAATCATATATGGTTCCTAAAATGGACTTATACTTCATATATCATACTACATAATCTACTAAAACTAGTTTCTACTAAACAGGGACTTCCTGTAGGCCAGTGGTAGGCGATAAAGGCCAGTCGCACTTTGGTTGTGGGTTCGATTCCCACAGCCTTGTCCGACGTGATGGGCTGTCGCCCGTCCTGCAGGTTGTCCTTTTTCTAAAGCTATATTACTATAATATCCCATCAACAATATCAAAAAAGTTTTATCCTTAAACAATACTAAATTATGCCCAACATAATCCATTCCAATCTTTAGGCTTATCTAAAATACATCGGTCAAAGCTCATAGTATAAAGAAAATGATTACATGAATTCCATCATTTATCCCCCATATATCATAAGATATATCTTGTTGGTCATATTTAAAACATGTGAATACATTAATCATGTATTATCTTGAAGAATGAATACCCATTGAACCTTAGTAAAAACATGAATGCAGTCAAAAGTTAACTCTTTCCACATACCAAAATCCAAAATTTCTATATACTCAAACCATGATATAACCTTCTCCTTATATGAGTCTTGAGTTCATGAATACTATCAAAAATTTAATTTTCACCTTATCCCTTCCTTATGCACATATCATCTACATTCCAAAAAATATATCAATCACATTATATGGTTACCGGTACCATTGAAAACCACAATAGGACAATACATAAATATTCCAATATTCCACGATACTATATACAACATTGTTTTGGAATCCCATTACATAAACACTTAATCATTCCACCACATCGTTGTCATATTCAACATCGCCAATAGTGATCGCATGTGACTTCCCTTTGTCATTTTCCTTAAGTTGTTTCTCATGTCGATCATCACTAACCCTTGGATTTGGGCATTTATTAGCATAATGCCCCATTTCATTGCACTTGAAGAATTGAAGTGTTGCTGGTGTGTTCTCTGTAGTCTTTTATTTATTCACATCATTAGAATCCATTTTTCCATTACATCGACACACAGCTGGTCGATGACCTTATTTTACACACATAAAACATTTTCTAGTCCTTTTAAGACAATCTCCACCATACTTATTTCCACACTTTGATCATAAAGAAACATTCATCTTCTTTTCACCATTATTCTGAGATTTCTCCTTGAACTCCATCTTTCGTTTCTTGTCAAAACTCTGAGATGGATAAGTAACACCAACTTCCATTTCTACCTTGATAGCACAACACAGAATTTCTTCATAGCTACTGAAGTCTCTTATAGCTAATTCCCTTCGAAGAATTGGTTTTAAGCCACTGAAGAATTGATCAACTTTACTTTCTGGTTGGATGATAAATCCAGATGCATACCTTGCAAGCCTTGTAAAATTCTCTTCGTATATACCAACAGATTCATCATCCTTTTACTTTAGTTCAAGAAACTCCTTATCCATCTTTGTTTGAAAAATACAAGGGATGTACTTATTAAAAAAATATGTTCTTGAACTCGTACCATTCCATGGACTCAATTTCATCTCATGGCCTCGTATTCTTGATAAGATTCCACCATTGATCAGCTTCACCTTCCAAACGATATACTGATAAGATGACTTTATCATGTTCAGAACATTAAAGAACTGAAAATATCTTTTCAATAGTACAGATCCATTGTTCAGCAACAAGTGGATTAGAAGACCCACTGAAAGAAGGTGGGTGTTGCCTCTTGAAGTACTCAATATAATATTGTTCCCTTCTCTGCTCATTTGGAAGTCCAGAATGATTCATATCTTGTGTAATTATGGCAATAATATTTTGCACTCCATCTCCCATAACATTTGTTTGTTCAAGAGGACAATCATTGCATTGTCCATGGCATTGATCAACACGGTTTTTTCAGGTTCCAGCCATCATCTAAAACCCAAAAAGAATAGTTTGAGAGGCAAAAACCATGCTAGGGAAAACAACATAATAATGGTGGAGCAACAGCAATATCTAACATCTTTGGTTTAATCTAATATCGTTAACATAGTTCTAGTACTATATCCTATACGTATAATTATCCTTAGGGACATCCCTAGACATACCTTAGAAATATCTCTAGGGATCTCACTAACGTTTTCGCATCCTAGTTTCCAAAGGTTGACTAAACTTTTCCTCTGATACCAACTATTACGACCCATACTTTACATACGTTGTTATTACTTTAGAATTTAATCACACTTATTACAACATATAACAAAACCATGAAAGGACCATATAGGTTTAGTATCATTAGAAACTGGGAAACATAAACAACTAGTTCATAAAGCATCTACTTTTCCTCCGATTTATTTCATCATATCTAGAGTCCCTTTTTGGCATATTCTACTTAATAAACTTCTTCCTGACCTGGGGAAATAATCCATACAAAAGGGTGAGTACAAATGCTCAGTAAGGGTAAACAAAAGAAATACCAATCACACCATATACATAAGAACATAACTTTTGGAAATCTTATCCTGCAAAAGAGGTCATAATATCATAACATGGGATAAATCATAGAAGTGAAATGTAATCCCAATAATCATAACATAAAACCTGAAACATTGTGGCATACACACATAATCATAGAGAATCATTTCATATTATTCAAGACTCATTGCCAACACTATCTTAGTGGACAAAGTCCATTCCTGAACAGAGTCACCCTCGTCTCAGTCCTGTTTCACTGAACCGGTATAACCTACCATTCCAACCATGTCTATCTCATGAGATATATAATCTTTACCCAATGCATTGAAGGGAGATATATGTCCCACCATATCATAATGATAAAATTCTTATGTGTGCCACAAAATCATAAACCATACATCATAGCATAACACATGTAATTAAAATGGGATTCTTAAATAAATGATATCATAAACAATTCATATAAGATAAATGAATTAATAAAAATATTTCCATCACAACATAATCAAATCCATTTATTAATAGGGATAGAAATAGAACCCAATATTATCTTAGATAGAAAATAATTTTGATAAAACACTTGAACTCCATTCGTGAGGAAAATATCCTTTCTACTTCAAAAACACTTTTTATTTCTTAACATGTCATAAATTTTTAAACAAAAAGAAGTTGATTAAAAATAAACTTGAAAACATGTAAAGGATGCTTCTAGGAAATAATGTTTTAAAAATCCATTCATGCCGTATATGTTGAAAAAAACATTCTTCTCATACTTTTGTCGGAAAAGTCAAAAGAAGTACCTCGTACGAAGAATGAAAAAATATTCCTTTCATATATTTTACTAAAAACTCACTGAAGGGTAAAATAGGATTTAAACAATCGTAGGTGAATAGAAATAATATTACATATTGAGGAAACATGGATGTGGATGATAAAATACACCCTAGTAAAATTGAAAGTATAAACAATCTTGGATAAAAATGATTTTGTGATATTTCCCTAACCTTAGGTCCGACATGCTTTGTAAGTGTCCGAACCTCTTGTTTAATGATTTAAATAATGTTATTGACTTATTCCAGAATCATACATATTTTTATGATATCATAAATGGTCATATTCTTAGCTTCTTAGTTGTAATATTTCATTGCTACTTGTTATTCAGGTGTTTATAACTTGTTGTTCTTATGCGTGTTTTGTCGAATAAATTCTTATTCTTCTCTTTAGGTTATAGATACCTCATTTCCAGATTGGTATTAGTGTAATATATATCAAATTAATTCATTCAATTCATTTATATAATCATTATGAAATGACGATCATGTAGAACGATTCGCATCACATCGTGGAGGCGGTATTCCGTACGTATGCACGAGTGATGATATCGTTCCTATGATCGTGGAATTGTATTTTAGTGTATGTATACTATTTCAGAATCAATATCACTTTATAATAGTCATATATAGTCATTATTTACACCATTATACCCATCCAAATAATGTGGTGGTGGAAATTAGATTACACCACGGCGTGGAGACTTTATTCCGTACGTACGCACGCGCGGTGATTTAATTTTCCGTAGGATGGATAGATGGTTAAATAGGGTTGTTTCATATATATAATAAAATATCAGTATATGAGTGATACTGATGTTATTACTTCCTAATGAAACAGCTAAATAATAATAAGTTGAAGAAGAAAGAAATTGGAAAGGATCAGTAATGGATATTAGCTGTTCTTTGAAGTGCTTCTTTGAGACCTCGATTTAGGGCACTGAAATTGGTATTTGAAGAAGACCAGGCCCTCTAGGATGTCTCTAGGGAAGTGGAGAGGAGAAAATGGCAGGGTATGGCCGAGCTTGAAGGCTCAATGTGGTGTGAGTAAGAGAGGGAGGAGGTACCTTTTTATAAGGGAGGAGAGGGGCACCTTTGGAATAACAAAAAATATTATTTTATTATAAACTCATGTTCGATATTAAATAGCTCCAAATTCATTTATTTAGAAACTAATGTGGGTATGGGTCGAAATATTTTCATCCAATTTAATTTAGACAAGTTTAGGTTCCAATTTTAACCTTATCATTTAGATTTAACATTAAGTAAAATAATTTTACTTTTACCATGTCTTCTTGTGCTCTTACACTATAAGGTTAATAAACATACTATAAGAAGCCAAACGAACCCCAAGTTTTTTATTATTAATATATATAACCTTATCTACGTCATTTGGCCAAACCTTATATTTTTAGGAATAAAATAACAATTAATAATATGATATTTGTTTTAAAAACTATTTTATGTCAATTTTGACACTATTTAGTAATTGATTTTTGTGAAAATCAAAACAGAATGATTAGTTCGAAAAAATTTAATTAAATCAATCTAAAATGTCATATTAACATAAAAAAATTATTGTAATTCATAAAACGTCTCAAATTATATTTATTTGGTTATTTATAATATCAATTATTATAATTTTTCACTATTATGGTAATTACTGCATCATCATTGTGTCATAAATAAATTAATTTATTTAATGTCTAAAAATTATAAATAAAATATCATTATGTAGGAAATCTTATTATATTTATAATGAATATTTACAATCGAATTTATCTTATGTATAACCCTATATTAAGAATGTTTTAATAAATAAACATTTATTTTAACTCTTTTAACTCTTCTTTGAATTAAATAATAATAAATGTCGTAATCTAATCCAAGTGGGCCTAAATTGTCACGAACCGCCCTCGGGGTCCGTGCCGTGACTACCCCAAGCCCGCCTTCCATAGGCCAGTGGCTGGCGACTAGCACCAAGGCATAAATCCCGGTAAAAAGGGAAGGCATTGCCTTTGTAAAGTAAACAAACACCACAGAGTAAGCAAGCGGAAAGTAACACTAAGCAAAAACAGAGTACAACTAAAAGTGCGGAAAGTAAAAAGGGGCCGGAAATACAAGCCCAACTGTAAAGTACAAATCGAAAGGAAAAACAGCAACTGAAAAGTAAAGCTGCTACGCCGAGCTGTCCACTGGAAATCCCACCTGAAGGGTGGGTACAGATAGCTCCTCTGCTCCTCGGGTTCCGCCGTCTGCTCCGAGTATGTCCCGCCCAGTGGTCTGCCTCTGGGTACCGCCTCGTCGTATAGTCCACCTCCAGGTACCGTCCAGTCCTCGAACACTCGGCCTCTGCCAGTACTAGCCGTCGTCTGCAACCAACACAACGAGGTGCGGGCATAGCCCGTGCAGGGGTGAGTATAACGATACTCAGTAGGGACCCCGAGACCCTCAAGGTCTCACTAAAACCAACAAGGATAACCACAAGAAGATCACAACAGATAAACTCTACTTAGGTATATGCCCATACATATACCTAAGTTATCAAGTAACCCATCTCAGACATGAGGAAACACAAGGATCATGAGATCAACGGATAACCACTACCCAGGTATATGCCAATACATATACCTAAGTTATCAAGTAACCCATCTCAATCATGAGGAAACACAAAGATCATGAGATCAACGGATAACTACTACCCAGGTATATGCCCATACATATACCTAAGTTATCAAGTAACCCATCTCAGACATGAGGAAACACAAGGATCATGAGATCAACGGATAACCACTACCCAGGTATATGCCCATACATATACCTAAGTTATCAAGTAACCCATCTCAATCATGAGGAAACACAAAGATCATGAGATCAACGGATAACTACTACCCAGGTATATGCCCATACATATACCTAAGTTATCAAATAACCCATCTCAATCATGAGGAAACACAAAGATCATGAGATCAACGGATAACTACTACTCAGGTATATGCCCATACATATACCTAAGTTATCAAGTAACCCATCTCAGACATGAGGAAACACAAGGATCATGAGATCAACGGATAACCACTACCCAGGTATATGCCCATACATATACCTAAGTTATCAAGTAACCCATCTCAATCATGAGGAAACACAAAGATCATGAGATCAACGGATAACTACTACCCAGGTATATGCCCATACATATACCTAAGTTATCATGTAACCCATCTCAGACATGAGGAAACACAAGGATCATGAGATCAACGGATAACCACTACCCAGGTATATGCCCATACATATACCTAAGTTATCAAGTAACCCATCTCAATCATGAGGAAACACAAAGATCATGAGATCAACGGATAACTACTACCCAGGTATATGCCCATACATATACCTAAGTTATCAAGTAACCCATCTCAATCATGAGGAAACACAAAGGTCAAAAGTCTCAGCTCAAACCAGGATTTTTATTATCAAAACCGTAACTGCTGAAGAGCCCCGTCTCTGAAGTGTGCAGTAGTCCTGTCACGACTCCGAGGTACTGCTCGCTAACCTAAGACTGCTGAAGTACTCCTCCTGTCGAGTACTGCGGGTCAGCCACCCAGACACAGTAGTGCTCCCCGCCGAGGTATGTCACCCAAACACATTAGTGCACACCCCCTAGTAGCCTGCTGAGGTACTCTCCGGACGAGTACCGTGGGTCTGCACTGTCACACACGTGCTCCGTCCGCCATGGGTCTGCACCTCAGAAAGTAGTGCTCCGTCCACTGGGCTAGTCGACTCACTCCAAGTCGAGTCGGTCAAGCAGTCGTCAGGTCTCAGCTAGTTACACGGTCTCCGTACTCTGCACGCTCGTCTCCGGGAGGGTCCACTCCATGAGCTACTGGTCGATACTCCAAGTATCACAAGTCCCGCAAAGAAGTATCTCAAAAGGCCGTCTCGTCACAGGGGTCTCAACGCAACAGACGGCGCGTCGATCGGACGCCCGGTCTGTGAGTTATTAGCCTTTTGGTCCCAGGGGCCCGGTTGGTTTCGTGAGCGAAACCAATCCCGGCTGTATCTCAACTGTACCCCGAACTCTCATAGGGTATATTCATAGGGACCGTTTCTCATCGTGATCATCAACGCCACTGACGGTTCGTCAGACGGACGTCCTGTCTGAAAGATATCATCTTTTCCGTTCCAGGGGCCGGTGGAATTTCAGATACGATCCAACCCGGCCATACTTCAACTGTATCCAAAACTCGGGCGGAGTATGTCAAAAGTTCCGTATCGTCAATAGGAAGTCAACGCAACAGACGGCGCGTCGATCGGATGCCCGGTCTGAGAGTTATTGGCATTTTCGTCTCCGGGGCCCGGTTGGTTTTTAAGGCAAAACCAACCCGACCGTACTCCACTTGCGTCCAAACCTCGGGCGGAGTATGCCAAAAGATCCGTCTTACTAAGAGGAACACAACGCGGCTGACGGTACGTCAAACGGACGTCCGTAGTTCAAGATATGAGCGTTTCCGCTCCGAAGGCCCGGTTGGTTCCGTGAACGAACCAACCCGGCCGTACTCAAAGTAATCCGAAACCTTGAGTGCGATATACCGAAACGACCGTCTCGATCCGAGGATCGCGTTGCCGCTGACGGTTCGTCGATCGGAGGTCCGAGGCTCAAGTTATGAGCCAAAAACCAAATCTGGTTCGAAACGGGGGGTCCGGGTCCAGACCGACCCGGCCCGACCCCCCCCTGGGCGGCGCGGTGGCCGGCGGTGGCGCGCGGCGGCGGCGGGCGGCGGCGCGGCGGCGCGGCGGCACGCGGGGGCTAAGCCCCGCGGTTTTCTTCTGGCGGCGCGGCTATGCCGCGCCGTTTTATTTAAAAACGCCCCCCGCACATGGGGGGGGGCTTGCTGGAAACGAACCGGGGTGGGGGAGGCCGGCTGCCCCCCTTCCCTTTAATTAAAACCACCCCCCTCATAAAGAGGGGGGTTTTGGGTGGCCGGGGGATTAATTCCCCCGGTTTTAAAGGTATCCGGCCGGCTAGCTGGCCGGACGGTTTCTCCATCGGGACCGGAAATTCCGGTCCCCACTTCGGCTTCCGACGCCGGCGGCCCGGCCGCCGGTCTTCTCTTCCGCCGCGGCCCGGAACCGGCCGCGGTCTCCTCGTTCCGCCGTGGCCCGGAACCGGCCGCGGCGTTCGTCGTCCGGCGCGGTGCGACGGCACCGCGCCCCTCCGCCGCACTTTAATTTCTTTCAACGTGGCGCGAAGGCGTTGCGTTCTTGATGTTTCTTCCATGGTGTGCGCGCGACGGCGTTGCGTAAAATATTTGCACGATCTTCCGCGTGGTGCGACGGCACCACGCCACTTGCTTCCACCCGCAAGATAAATCAACATAAACGTTGGAGGGGGGGGGGGGTTCGGCCGTGTTCATGCGGTCCGGCCCCCCTCACGTTAAATAAAAACTCAAATTGAACATTCAAAGCCTCATGTTAGACATGCCAGATCCACGTTCAAGAAATGGAATAAATAAATATTGAATCAACAACCCCTACCTCGGGTATAAGTTCGAGGATTTGACTATGTCCGCGGAAGTCGACGTCGCGGAGATCGGGCGTCGCGGTAGTCGTTCGTCAATTCCGTTGACGAAGAGATACGTCCGATGTGATACGTCGTTGGAGAAACCTCTTATGTCGACGAAGGGTATCCGAGGAGGGTGCGGTGTTCTCTCTCGTTGACACCGAAGATGAAGAAGAGCGGAGTGGTGTTCTTCGTCGGAACTTGAGCGTTCTCGATAGTCGCACGTTGACGGAGTCGTGGAATATCGGTGTCGATTCCTTTGACGTCGGAGGAAGAGTCGTTGTCGATGGTGTTCGTCGCGGAAAACCGTCGCGGAAGAGATGACGCGGAAGAAGTACGTCGCGTCGCGGATGGACCATGTTCTTCGGTGGAGAAGTTCTTCGTTGAAGAACGACGTTCTTCGCGTTCTTCGTTGAGTTTGAAGAAGAAGAAGAGGCTCTCCAAAAGCTCTCAAGGAGACAAACAAACAACCCCTAATAAAATAAGACAACTTCTTATTTTATTATTACAAAACACATTAGAATTTCAAAAGTTTGAAATTCAAAAAGGTTTAACTCCCAAAATTAATTAAGTAACTCAAGTTGACAACATTAAATGAATAGAGTTAAAGGGGAGGTTTTGAGAGAATTTGAGGAGTTGGGGTTCGTGTGGACCCCACCTCACTTAATCCTCCCAAGGGAGGTTAAGTGGATGTGGGTCCCACTCCCAACTCCATTTGGTAGGACTTAACTAGTTAAAAATAAAATTTGTTCCTCACAAATTTTATTTAACTTAAACTAAGAACCCAAAAACTAACTTTCAACCCGCAACAAACGCAACTCCCGAAAAGGTCTCTTTAAGCGAATATCGATGCTGCGAGTTCATCGGTGCCCTCGGATTTCAATTCCGAGCACCGGATCAAAAGTTAGGAATTCCCGCTCATTCGTTCACTGAACGTATCCGAGCCAAACTTCGGAAATTAATTCCGGGCACTCCGGGCCTCGGAATCAGGTGCTGTCTGAAACCGCGCTCTTGTAAAATTCTAAAGAAAATTAAGAAAAAAAAATTCCCTTGAGTTTTACGGGTCTTTACATTACTCCCACCTCAGGACTTTACGTCCCCGTAAAGATACATCAAAAACTAGGGAAACAAAAGAGGGTACTGAGCACGCATCTGAGTCTCCCGCTCCCACGTGCTCTCCTGGAGATTCCCGTGCCGCCATCTGTTGCGCACGAGAGGAATCGATCGCCCAAGTAGGACCCGCTCCTGTCGATCCTCTATCTCCACCAGGACCTCCGTAAATGTCGCCCCATCGTCAACGTCAGGCTCCACATGGTCAAAGATGTGCGTCGGGTCGTGCACGTATCTCCTCAGCTGAGACACGTGCAAGACGTCATGCACCCGGTGCAACTGAGGTGGCAGAGCCTGGCGATAAGCCACCTTGCCAACCCTGCTGAGGACCTGGAAGGGTCCGATGAAGCACGGAGATAACTTGCCACCTCGGCCAAATCTCCGAATACCACGTTGAGGTGAGACCCGCAAGAAGACGTGGTCACCATCCTCGAACTCTAGTGGCCTCCGCCTCCTATCAGCGAATGACTTCTGCCGGCTCTGTGCTGTCCTCATCCGCTCCTGGATGACCTGGACCTCTTCTGACGTGGCTCGGACCATCTCTGGTCCCACAAGAGCTGCGAGATTTCTTCTTTGCCGATAAGAGAAACCTGGTCTCATTCCCTGGATGAACCACATTCTTTGCCTAAAACAGTCAATCCTAACATGGATGATACTAATCCATACCAAGGATGACGTCGTAAGGCCTCGACGCTACTACTAAGAGATCCAACCGTTACTCTCGCCTCCAAGGGTTGAGTCACACTGTCGGCATCAGTGTGTGGTAACTGGTCTCCTCCAGTAGATGCCTCACAAGTGAGGGTCAAGTCAACAGTCAACTGGAACCTCTTAGTAACATCACAAAAGAGGACAGGAATGAAAACATCACAAAGGATGCGTCTTTTATTATTGCAGCTCATAATACAAGACGCTACACAAAAGCAACATCAATATGGAACTAGAAGTACAAGAGACGTATCCACTAGTTCCGCTCCTGTCCACCTGCTTTACTGTTGCTCAAGCATTTGTCGCTGCCTCAACCTCGGTGGCTCCCTCCAGGCCTGCGGATCGAGGAGTCGGACAGTCACGTGCCAGGTGACCCTTTCTGCGGCATGAGTAACACAACCTGCTCCTTGCACGGCTAGCTCTGTTCCCACTCCGGTGCCCTGCACCACTGGTCCTAAAACCCGAGATCGCCCAACTACTGGTCTGGTCCTCCTGGACCTCTGCATCATCTGTCTACTGCCCACAGATGACTCGGCTTCTGATCGAAAAACACGCGGTAAAGGCAGAACCTCTTGTACACGCTCAGGGTGTAGAGATACTGGCACAAACTCTACCCTGAAGAAGGTCTCGAAGTCTTCCCATGCGAAGTTCATCTCATCGCAAAACTGAAACAAGTGGCTCCACCACCTACCTGCTGCTGCGTGTAGTAGGCTCGCAGTGAGGATCACCATGAGGTCTGCTGGTGTCCTCACTAGCCTAAACACTCGTACCACTGCCTCCAGCCAGTCCTCTGCAGCCTGGGGATCCGTCTCCCCGCGAAACCTGGGCGGTCGCTGGCGCTGAAACTCATGCAGTGCGCTGAGGCGACGTGCATCGTCAGCGGCTGCTGCTGGAAGCATCGGGGGCTCGGCGGGTAGAGCTACCGCCGGTGCCACTGCTGACAAAGGGCCCTGCACCGAGGCCTCGTCGCTCGGTGGGCTGTTGTCACGTTCGATTCTCGGAACCCTAGCTGGCTGCCGTCATGGGGCCATCCTGAAAGAAACAACGTAACACGATCAAACGATTATACCTGGTGAGCTGACCTGGTTTGAGCTGTTTTAAGGGAAAAAACCTTTGAAAACACACACGCAATCAGTGTTTTCGTGCACAAAGTCGGAAATCAGTTGTCAGGGTCCTGGTGTATGGATACGTCGGCCGCCCGCACCAACACTGGACTCCCTGAACTGAAAACCACACTCGGTACTCTCAACACTATTGCTTCACAGAAAGAAACATCAGAGTTATAAGTTCTGCGGTAGAACCGAACTCCTCTGATACCAATTTGTCACGACCCGCCCTCGGGGTCCGTGCCGTGACTACCCCAAGCCCGCCTTCCATAGGCCAGGGGCTGGCGACTAGCACCAAGGCGTAAATCCCGGTAAAAAGGGAAGGCATTGCCTTTGTAAAGTAAACAAACACCACAGAGTAAGCAAGCGGAAAGTAACACTAAGCAAAAACAGAGTACAACTAAAAGTGCGGAAAGTAAAAAGGGGCCGGAAATACAAGACCAACTGTAAAGTACAACTCGAAAGGAAAAACAACAACTGAAAAGTAAAGCTGCTACGCCGAGCTGTCCACTGGAAATCCCACCTGAAGGGTGGGTACAGATAGCTCCTCTGCTCCTCGGGTTCCGCCGTCTGCTCCGAGTATGTCCCGCCCAGTGGTCTGCCTCTGGGTACCGCCTCGTCGTATAGTCCACCTCCAGGTACCGTCCAGTCCTCGAACACTCGGCCTCTGCCAGTACTGGCCGTCGTCTGCAACCAACACAACGAGGTGCAGGCATAGCCCGTGCAGGGGTGAGTATAACGATACTCAGTAGGGACCCCGAGACCCTCAAGGTCTCACTAAAACCAACAAGGATAACCACAAGAAGATCACAACAGATAAACTCTACTTAGGTATATGCCCATACATATACCTAAGTTATCAAGTAACCCATCTCAGACATGAGGAAACACAAGGATCATGAGATCAACGGATAACCACTACCCAGGTATATGCCCATACATATACCTAAGTTATCAAGTAACCCATCTCAATCATGAGGAAACACAAAGATCATGAGATCAACGGATAACTACTACCCAGGTATATGCCCATACATATACCTAAGTTATCAAGTAACCCATCTCAGACATGAGGAAACACAAGGATCATGAGATCAACGGATAACCACTACCCAGGTATATGCCCATACATATACCTAAGTTATCAAGTAACCCATCTCAATCATGAGGAAACACAAAGATCATGAGATCAACGGATAACTACTACCCAGGTATATGCCCATACATATACCTAAGTTATCAAGTAACCCATCTCAATCATGAGGAAACACAAAGATCATGAGATCAACGGATAACTACTACCCAGGTATATGCCCATACATATACCTAAGTTATCAAGTAACCCATCTCAGACATGAGGAAACACAAGGATCATGAGATCAACGGATAACCACTACCCAGGTATATGCCCATACATATACCTAAGTTATCAAGTAACCCATCTCAATCACGAGGAAACACAAAGATCATGAGATCAACGGATAACTACTACCCATGTATATACCCATACATATACCTAAGTTATCAAGTAACCCATCTCAGACACGAGGAAACACAAGGATCATGAGATCAACGGATAACCACTACCCAGGTATATGCCCATACATATACCTAAGTTATCAAGTAACTCATCTCAATCATGAGGAAACACAAAGATCATGAGATCAACAGATAACTACTACCCAGGTATATGCCCATACATATACCTAAGTTATCAAGTAACCCATCTCAATCATGAGGAAACACAAAGGTCAAAAGTCTCAGCTCAAACCAGGATTTTTATTATCGAAACCGTAACTGCTGAAGAGCCCCGTCTCTGAAGTGTGCAGTAGTCCTGTCACGACTCCGAGGTACTGCTCACTAACATAAGACTGCTGAAGTACTCCTCCTGTCGAGTACTGCGGGTCAGCCACCCAGACACAGTAGTGCTCCCCGCCGAGGTATGTCACCCAAACACAGTAGTGCACACCCCCTAGTAGCCTGCTGAGGTACTCTCCGGACGAGTACCACGGGTCTGCACTGTCACACACGTGCTCCGTCCGCCATGGGTCTGCACCTCAGAAAGTAGTGCTCCGTCCACTGGGCTAGTCGACTCACTCCAAGTCGAGTCGGTCAAGCAGTCGTCAGGTCTCAGCTAGTTACACGGTCTCCGTACTCTGCACGCTCGTCTCCGGGAGGGTCCGCTCCACGAGCTACTGGTCGATACTCCAAGTATCACAAGTCCCGCAAAGAAGTATCTCAAAAGGCCGTCTCGTCACAGGGGTCTCAACGCAACAGACGGCGCGTCGATCGGACGCCCGGTCTGTGAGTTATTAGCCTTTTCGTCCCAGGGGCTCGGTTGGTTTCGTGAGCGAAACCAATCCCGGCCGTATCTCAACTGTACCCCGAACTCTCATAGGGTATACTCATAGGGACCGTTTCTCATCGTGATCATCAACGCCGCTGACGGTTCGTCAGACGGACGTCCTGTCTGAAAGATATCATCTTTTCCGTTCCAGGGGCCGGTGGAATTTCAGATACGATCCAACCCGACCATACTCCAAATGTATCCAAAACTCGGGCGGAGTATGTCAAAAGTTCCGTATCGTCAATAGGAAGTCAACGCAACAGACGGCGCGTCGATCGGACGCCCGGTCTGAGAGTTATTGGCATTTTCGTCTCCGGGGCCCAGTTGGTTTTTAAGGCAAAACCAACCCGACCGTACTCCACTTGCGTCCAAACCTCGGAAGGAGTATGCCAAAAGATCCGTCTTACTAAGAGGAACACAACGCGGCTAACGGTACGTCAATCGGACGTCCGTAGTTCAAGATATGAGCGTTTCCGCTCCGAAGGCCCGGTTGGTTCCGTGAACGAACCAACCCGGCCGTAGTCAAAGTAATCTGAAACCTTGAGTGCGATATACCGAAACGACCGTCTCGATCCGAGGATCGCGTTGCCGCTGACGGTTCGTCGATCGGAGGTCTGAGGCTCAAGTTATGAGCCAAAAACCAAATATGGTTCGAAACGGGGGGTCCGGGTCCGGGCCGACCCGGCCCGACCCCCCCCCCCCCCCTGGGCGGCGCGGCGGCCGGCGGCGGCGGCGGACGGCGGCGGACGGCGGCGGCGCGGCGGCGGGCGGCGGCGCGCGGCGGCGGCGGGCCGCGGCGGCCTGGCGCCGCGAGGCGGCGGCACGCGGGGGCTAAGCCCCGCGGTTTTCTTCTGGCGGTGCGGCTATGCCGCGCCGTTTTATTTAAAAACGCCCCCCGCACATGGGGGGGACTTGCTGGAAACGAACCGGGGTGGGGGAGGCCGGCTGCCCCCCTTCCCTTTAATTAAAACCACCCCCCTCATAAAGAGGGGGGTTTTGGGTGGCCGGGGGATTAATTCCCCCGGTTTTAAAGGTATCCGGCCGGCTAGCTGGCCGGCCGGTTTCTCCATCGGGACCGGAAATTCCGGTCCCCACTTCGGCTTCCGACGCCGGCGGCCCGGCCGCCGGTCTTCTCTTCCGCCGCGGCCCGGAACAGGCCGCGGTCTCCTCGTTCCGCCGCGGCCCGGAACCGGCCGCGGCGTTCGTCGTCCGGCGCGGTGCGACGGCACCGCGCCCCTCCACCGCACTTTAATTTCTTTCAACGCGGCGCGACGGCGTCGCGTTCTTGATGTTTCTTCCATGGTGTGCGCGCGACGGCGTTGCATAAAATATTTGCACGATCTTCCGCGTGGTGCGACGGCACCACGCCACTTCCTTCCACCCGCAAGATAAATCAACATAAACGTTGGAGGGGGGGGGGGTTCGGCCGTGTTCATGCGGTCCGGCCCCCCTCACGTTAAATAAAAACTCAACTTGAACATTCAAAGCCTCATGTTAGACATGCCAGATCCACGTTCAAGAAATGGAATAAATAAATATTGAATCAACAACCCCTACCTCGGGTATAAGTTCGAGGATTTGACTATGTCCGCGGAAGTCGACGTCGCGGAGATCGGGCGTCGCGGTAGTCGTTCGTCAATTCCGTTGACGAAGAGATACGTCCGATGTGATACGTCGTTGGAGAAACCTCTTATGTCGACGAAGGGTATCCGAGGAGGGTGCAGTGTTCTCTCTCGTTGACACCGAAGATGAAGAAGAGCGGAGTGGCGTTCTTCGTCGGAACTTGAGCGTTCTCGATAGTCGCACGTTGACGGAGTCGTGGAATATCGGTGTCGATTCCTTTGACGTCGGAGGAAGAGTCGTTGTCGATGGCGTTCGTCACGGAAAACCGTCGCGGAAGAGATGACGCGGAAGAAATACGTCGCGTCGCGGATGGACCGTGTTCTTCGGTGGAGAAGTTCTTCGTTGAAGAACGACGTTCTTCGCGTTCTTCGTTGAGTTTGAAGAAGAATAAGAGGCTCTCCAAAAGCTCTCAAGGAGACAAACAAACAACCCCTAATAAAATAAGACAACTTCTTATTTTATTATTACAAAACACATTAGAATTTCAAAAGTTTGAAATTCAAAAAGGTTTAACTCCCAAAATTAATTAAGTAACTCAAGTTGACAACATTAAATGAATAGAGTTAAAGGGGAGGTTTTGAGAGAATTTGAGGAGTTGGGGTTCGTGTGGACCCCACCTCACTTAATCCTCCCAAGGGAGGTTAAGTGGATGTGGGTCCCACTCCCAACTCCCTTTGGTAGGACTTAACTAGTTAAAAATAAAATTTGTTCCTCACAAATTTTATTTAACTTAAACTAAGAACCCAAAAACCAACTTTCAACCCGCAACAAACGCAACTCCCGAAAAGTTCTCTTTAAGCGAATATCGATGCTGCGAGTTCATCGGTGCCCTCGGATTTCAATTCCGAGCACCGGATCAAAAGTTAGGAATTCCCGCTCGTTCGTTCACTGAACGTACCCGAGCCAAACTTCGGAAATTAATTCCGGGCACTCCGGGCCTCAGAATCAGGTGCCGTCTGAAACCGCGCTCTTGTAAAATTCTAAAGAAAATTAAGAAAAAAAATTCCCTTGAATTTTACGGGTCTTTACATAAATGGTAATATTTTATTCGTAAGGTTGTTTTTGGTCAAATTACACTTATCCAATAGAATTAGGACATGTGTTAGGGTAATAATAATATCATTTTTACCCTTAATTACCCTATTTACTTTTAACCGTGGTAAATAAAAGTAAAAAGTTACTATTAACCAAAAAATATTTTCATCTCATTGAACCTCATTTTACTTACTGACATCAACCGTGTCTCTCAGATTTTTTAAATTCCACTCACAAAAGCGATAAAATTATGTTTTATGAAAAATTCATTTTTCTTAACTACCACTTAGTAGTTTCACTATTCATCAAAAAATGAAAGTTTCCAGAAAAATACAAAAAATTAGGCCTAAGCTATATTTGATATTATGAACTCAAAAATGATGTGTTTTTTACCAAATTCAAAACATATTAGTTGCATTAATTAATTTAAAAATTAATTTTCGTCGTCAAAACAAATAGTGTGTTCTTAAGAGATAATAACTATCAAATGATTGACAGTTGTTTATGTCTGGTTTAAATTTGAAATTACATCCAATGAACCAAATTGTATTAAATTATAAAAATATATTCTAAATATACTTTATAACCACTCAAATTAATAATTTACTACTATTAATTATATTGATTAAAAAATTAGTTTTTAATTAAAATTTATTAATTTTCACTATTCATCAGAATATGAATGTTATCCGAAAAGTACCAAAATTTCACCTTAGGCTAAATTTGATACTCCTAATCAAAAAATGAAGTCCATTTTAAAAAATAAAATTTATAAAATTTCAAAAATTGGTTATTACTATTCATAACGGCTAGTTTTAATAATATTTTAATAGAATATCATTGTTTAGTGAAACTCTGTATTGCGTACTACACACGCTATCAAGGAAGGTCGTGATTGCGTGTAATGCAAGGAAAGTAAACGATGCGTGTTGTGCATGTTCCTTTTGGTGTATCATACAACACAAGACATTAATGAAATTAAAAAGAATATTTTTTATAAAATCTCTGGGTGTTACAGCTAATCAAGTGAAAATTTGTATTTGATAACAAAAAATATTAACAAATTTTTATTGTGATCAATTAATACCCAAAACATATTTTGAGCTTAAGTTATTTTTCATAGTATAATGGAAAAAATTGTGGTCGTGTTTTCCAAATTTGATTCCTGCATGGATAATGGTTGTAATATACCCTTAGACTTATATCTCTCGGTCTTGATGTTTTTTATTCCAGTCAATGAAATTCATACTTCAAAAAACCTCTCTTTGTGTTTCCACAACAGAAATACACTTTTTGACCTCTATAAATATTTTTAAATAATTTATAAATATATAATGATGAGTTGTGATCTTGTTCCTATTGTAAAATCATTATGTTTAGTATTGATAGGACACATAAACAGATCTTAAATCTCATCATTCCATCGAAATCAAGGTTGAACATAGGTACTTTTCTCACCTTATTTTGAAGATCTAAATCCACCTTTTTAATCTCTTTAATAGGTTCATCAATAAATGGTTTAAAAATAATTTTGGAATGATAATATTTTCCCCTTCAAAAATGAAACAATTGTCAATAATTTAACTCCATAAATTTAGTGACTTTTGTGATCATCATCATCGATAAGCTAGTGTGATCCTATCAGCTTAATGCAGAAACCATCAGATTGGCTTTCCCAGACTGGTAGTGTATTGATTTTTCATAATCATTAATCAAATATAACCATATCTTAATGTGTATATTAAACTTCTTTTTTGGGAATATACACAATAATATTTTATGATTAATATATATGTTACACCTTTCTCTATATGCACAGTGCATCTAGATTTCTTTTTAAAATATTAACGCTACTAAATAAAAATCACATGTATGGTAATTAGTCCATTGAACTATCAATTAGAGTGTGGCATAAGTTATCATCTTGTAAATTTAGATAAATACAAATCATAACCCCGTATTCAATGCATTATTGTAAACAACAAACCATTATCCACTATAGGGTCATGTGACCACATGTATATTTTCCAACATTCTCGTTAGTTCCATCAAATATTCCTCATATTCATGAGCCTAAAAGTGCATAACATCCTTTTAAGATATCATGGTATGTTAATTTGTTACACATGATAAGTAGTTCAAAAAAGCACAAATATTATCTATCAAAGCCTCAAAAACAATGAACTTCAGTCATAGTGGTTAGTATAGGACAGTGTTAAATTACTTCCATCCTTGATAAATCTACCGATATACCATCTCTTTAGTCTATATGAAAAAAATTAAAATTTTTATAGCAAAAAAATCACACTTGGTATATCTATTGTACAAATATTCCTTTATTATGGTATTCAGTTAAATCCCTATGTGAGCTTTATGTACATCCATTATCATAAAATATTTAAGAATATAGTCTACTAAGAAAACCACATACACATCAAGGTAATCTCAAAAGACTATCTTCACTAAATCGAATAATGTAATAGTGAAATTAGTAAGAAAACATGGAATCATAATAAATTCATAGTGTTCCTAAACCATATGATTTTATTGGATAGTTCTTCACTTTTGAACCATAATTGATTTTATTCAGATAGAATATTGATGTAGGAAGAATGTTAAGATCCACATAATTGATCGATGAATTCATCAATATAGGGTATATGATACTAATTCAAAATCAAGATATTTTAAATTTCTTCATTATCAATATAGATTTACATTAATATGAATTTCTTATTAATAAAAATAATAGGTGTAACCGATATATGGGAAGTTTTCTGAATAAATCCTTTCACAAGTTTCTCAGGGAGTTGATTCTTCCCAAGACATGGATATAATTTATATTATAAATTAACATTTATCCTCACACTAATAGATAGTCATATGTTTTTCAGAATATCAAATGTTACTTCCCATCTTTAAAAATTTATTTCTGATTTATATAAATAAATAAAATACATTTCTAAAACCCCTCCAAATTCATATAGTGGATGAATAAAAAATGGATAGAAAGCATAATACCACCAAAATAAATACGGTATGATTAATATACATGAGATTTCATCATCATATAACATGGTGTTTTACTTAAATTTCAATATTTAGTCATTGAGGATATTAATTAACATTCCTATAGAGTTTTCATGATATTTACAGAATTCATATAACTATTCTAAAATATGGTACACTAAATTTTTCATGTACCAATTAGCACGTCCATTTTTTCATTAAATTATTAATCCATTCCTGAAAACAAAATTCATAGTATAATAATAAAACATCATTGCTCAGAAATATAAATTATATAATCATGAAAATCATTTTTAGAATGTATGTATCATAATAAAGTATTTTAAATCTGTAACATATTTGGTTAAAACTAGGATATCCCTAATTATTATATATTCAAATCTAAAAAATTTTCTCTTAATTTTATTTAAATAATATCACCCGATAGTGTCAAACCAAGTGTAAAATAAAGGCCCAGTCACTATGCACCAAAATGATGGTAGGCATAATCTCAACCAATCCTTTTTTTTTTGGATATCGACCCTATATTCATTTGTTAAAAACACACATCCACCTGTAGTATCCAAAAATAGATGTATTTACAAATGAAAACCATACTCTTATCTTTAGCATAACATAAGATGTTATCCTATACATAGTCTTATTATAAGGGTTCACATTAAGGTCTCCTCACCATTTATGTCAAAACATATAAAACCTTTCGTTTAATAGAAACTATTGTAATCCATAATTTTCATATATAAATATTACAAAATATTAGTTGAATAATAAATAATTTTCGTAATAATACATACATCCATAACTTATAAGTTTAATGTATTACGAAACATGTGTATATAAAAAATAGGTACCTAAATTTTATTCATTATTTATGATTAATTTCTTCACCACTACCATCATTACTAGACATAACATTATAAAACAAATTTTTTATAACTCGTGGAAGGTAAACATATGAAAGTGTGATCAAATATTCTTATTTAGGGTAAAAATAAGAGATATCAGTCAATGATCAGAATATAATATAATATAAGGATAATGGTATGATTACATGACCAAGACATGCAATAATCAAACCCAATTAGTTAATTATATTCAACAATGAAACAAGCTGTAATGATTTTTCATGAAAATGAAATGACAAATAAGAGTGTGGAAGCTTCAATAATCAGCCATTATCTATGAAATCATATCATATTCATAAGAAATAATTTTTATTCACGAATATAGTAATAAAAAATTCTTTCCATAGACAAGGGTCACTACCAAGAGTATCATAGTTTATTATTCTTTATTCATATTCCATCATATCCTTAGTGGATATTAACTCTGAAAACTAAATTTTTGGGATAATTTTTGTTATATCATTGTGTTTAATCCTCATCCCAATCTTTGTTATATCAGGATATATACTTATATAACTAATGAATTTAAGGGATACATAATTTTGGACCCAACCATCTCGTAATTTAAATCAAACATATTTCATCCCAAAGATCATATAACATTTATAACATCCCAAAATAAAAACCCATGGAAATGATATGAGTTTCATAAAAATTTCATTATCATAATAAAAACCCATCTATAGAAATAATTAATATTTTAAAATTGGATCTTTTCTCTAGTAAAGAATAAAAATCATCAAAGTATGTTGTTAGAGATAAAAATACTTAATAAAGATCACTAGATTATTTCATGAGTATATTTTTTATTTGGAATCTCTCATATAGAAAAATATCGGTTACAAAATATTAAGAAAAATATATTATTTTAAATTAATAAATGAAAATTAAAAAGTAATATTTATATAAAAGATTACTCATAATGGGGAGGAAATAAATTCTTACAGTGTATATTAAAAAACATTAGTTCACATTTTGTTAAAAAGTCAAATGTAACAAATTTGGGAAATGATACAAATGTTAATTAAAAACCGTGATAATTAATGTTAAATACAGAGAAATTAAGTTGAATAATATTTTGGTAATAGTAAAGACATTATTCAATTTTTTTTAAATAAAACATGAACATTGAAGAAAATATTTGAAGCTAAAGTGACAAACAAGGTCTATTTTAATTAAATATTATTTATAGGTTTCCTGAGTACAAAAAGAGTAAAATATGAATGGAAAATATTAACTACCTATAAAAACCATAGTATAAGTAAATAATTAATATTTTGGTCATATATGTCATGTAATTTCATTATCTTTAAATTAAATCTTAAATAATCTAGGTAAATATGAGACGGTAACATAAAACCCTTACTTCAAGTCCTTCAAGATTATAAAATTCTCTAAAATCCTCTAAAATAAATTTAAATTTATTTAAATTACATAATAGATAAAAAATATTGTCTATAATAATATAAATGGTTTATTTATAACATCACGCTTCCCATTAATTAATAATATTTTGTTATCATCATCATTTTGTGTGTTAGCTACATTTTTCATGTATGTTTAGGGGTCAGAAATTATGGCCCTTTTAATTTGATAATGGATCATTCATATAGATGATTTTAAAAAATATTTAAATAAAATAATAATTATTATTTAGATATTTATAACAATTCATATAATTTAGTGATGAAAAACAAATTTACATCACTATATGGAGATGATAGTCTTTATGATCAAATGACCGATGTTTCCATTTTTCGATGGATGGAAGGAATGCTAAAAATTAATTATTAGTTATAGAATAATTATTATTTCATAAATAACACATATATATATTAAATATATTATTATAAACAGCCATGAATAATTTTTTTGTAAAATGATTTGTATCACATCCAGGAGGTGCTTATCCACATGAACGCATGTGATATACTTTCAACTCCCATTTGATATATAAGAGGTGTTAAATGGTCATGAAATGATAATAATTTAGTCCCAATATATTTTCAAAAATATTTTTTACATGTTTTTTTAACACAACATGTTTAGAGTATGTAAAAAATGATATAAAATTCAATGCGATTTGCAACGATCTATACCTATTCAAATACAACCTTTTACTTACTCTTTATTCCATTAAAAATTAGTCTTAGGAGAGTAAAAGAAGATATATAATCAATGGATTTATTCTAGTAAGTATTTGGAGTTGGTATTTGATCAATATGGAGTTTCAAATTGGAACTAATAAGGTAGGAGAAGGGTATTTTATTTTCAAGAGTTGTGTGGGAATACGTCGAATCTCATAAAAGATTTCAGTGATTTATGTCCATTTTTAGGGTAATGTGTCTATAAATGGATAAATATTAAAATGTAAAAAAATATAGTGTTTAAATATCTTAATAAAATATTTTTTTTTGGTAAAGATAACCTTACCTCAGTGTTTATCCACTAATAAGCCTCTTTTAACACCAACTCTGGTCATTCATTTTATAGTTTTTACTATTAAATATAATAGAAAATTATTTTACATTAAATAATTATATTAAATAATAGTATTTTAAAAATTGAATCAATTTTTCTATATTAAATTTCTATAGTTGTGATAATTTTATTTCTATTAAGCCCACATAATGTAAGTAAATCATGATTCACAAAAATGATGTGAGGGTAATAATTAATTTACGTCCATTCCATTCATTGTAAAAACTAAAAATTGATTTTTAAATTATAATATTGAACATATATTATATAAATTTCATTAAAAAATTTAATTAATATATTTATTTTTAATTTTTAATATTAAAATCACATTGTGAATATTAAAATAGGTTTTAGAAAAAAGTTTCTTTATACAAAAAAAGTTATACCAAAATCAAGTATAATCAAGATTAATATGTAAATAATTTTTTTTTCATATCCTAATTTGGTTATTGTAATATTAAATTATAACCCCATTAATAAATTTACTTGAAAATAAATGGATCATTTTATAAAATGTGTACATTCCACTATTAAATAAAAAATCAACCTTTTTGAAAATTTCATTAATATTTACCTTATTATATATTTAAATTATAATTTTTAAATTTATATTAACCTAATAAAATTAATGATATTAAATTGGAGAAATTATATTTAATTTTTAAATTTAAAATTTTTGTTTGAAACCATTTTTTTGGAACGAAATGTTTTTGAAGCATATAATAACATTCAAAAATATTGAGTATTTGTTTATTAAGCAATAATAAATAATTTTACATATATAAAAACATTGTTAAATATTGTTCACAAAGTGTATTTTACTATTCATACATTCCAATTTTGCATATATGATATAACTATTTATTATATTGTGATATATATTGAGACTTTGTTGCATATAACTAATGATATCTAATACATAATGTTTTATTTCAAAGGAAATTCAGATAAAATTTTGTGGTTTTACTAATTCCAATTATTTAATAATTATTTAACATATTCATTAAAACATTCATCAGATTTCACCCTTCTGGATATATCATTCATAATACTATTCTTCATTAAATTTGTAATGGAAGCATAAGATAACTGAAGGATTATCTTTTTCACCCAAGATCCACACTCCAAGATCTGATGCACATAGACACGTAAATAACATATAACATTGATACCATTTGAAAAAGTTTGGATAGATTCAACCTTAATAACAAAATTAATAATGATTAATTTCAATGATTATATCTCCAGGATCTTTTCAGGTTTGGAGATACAGTGAATTATAACACATCAAAAGCTAATAAAATTGTTTTTATTTTATATTATAGAAATTGTTTTCACTATATTTGAAACTACATAATCTGTATGAATTGTTCAAAATAACCCAAAAAATATTACATTGGTTTTATCCTTATAAACATGTCACTTGTAATAATTTTCATCATAACCTGGGAAATGAAAACATAAGAAGGGGTGAGAAAAAAATCAATGTAAGGGAAAACATAAAAATTATGAAATTAATACATGCATATTATGGAAGTAATTGTTAAACAGAATGAATCTATAAACAAACTAAAACAAGGTGAAATATTTTTCATTATAACAAATGAAATAATGTATACCAATATTAATGATCTTGTACTAATTGACGTCGTAATTCCAAAAATAATAATCCTATTATTAAGGTCTTGTGCCAAGATGCATATTATTCTCATGACCACAACCAATGAATCTTGCTGAATTTTAACAGTATACACCAATTAAATAAATATTATTTGACTTTTTATATTTTATTTTTCATCAAAGTGAAATATAATTACACGCCCCACTCATCACCGGATTAGGTTCAATGCATTCACAATAAGAAAAATCCATTCTTTCATACCATTCCCTGATAAATGTATTAATTAATAAAACATATTTTTCTATATAATGATGATAGAAGAATATCAATACATGATAATCCTATAAAATAATTGAATAATAATAAATAATATTCATACATTTACCCATGTAATTAAAAAAAATAACATTATCATAAAACATCCTATGAAAGAATTTAGTTTGTCAAACATTTCATACTAAACATTTCAATAATTGTTTGTATTAGAATAATAATATTTGGAATTCCAATACTTATCCAAATCTCAAGGAATGGGATAACATGGTCATTACCAATAACATGGAATAATGCTGAAGTTTTAAAAAATATGTAGTCTAATTTGAAATAATCATCCATAATTAAAAAAACCTTCAAGATTATAACACATATCATTATGTCAATAGAATAACATACCTTCTTAATTAACTACGTCCAATCTAAATTATGTAAAATGTGATATTCACATCATAATGATAAATTATTACATGGATGTATCAATACCAAAATAAATTGATCAAAATCTATCCAAAGAAATATCTTTTATATTTTTAAAATAATATTAACCTTATAAAATAATGAAAAAATAGAATGATGCTGTCATAGATGAAAAACGTAACTGCCAAAAGAATGATGAACTATACTACAAAAAATGGATCTATAATTGGATTTTTTTGGCATAGTTATATTATTTCAACCATATGAATCAAATATATAGATATATATTTAAGTATAATTCATGAAATATAAAAAAATTGAGTAAATCAATTTTAAAATATAATAAAAAATAGAAGAGAAATCAAAAAAGATATTTTAGATAGCATATTAACTTTTAAATAAAAGAGAATGTTATGGGAAACATTGAGAATAATGTTTCAAAAATGTGAATTTAACACTTATTGAAAAGTCATAATTTTAAATTAATGTATTTTTATATGTATTTTCCTCTTTGAGTTTTTCATTTGAACCTTAGTGGTCAAGTATTTTTTGAATATAGAGATAATTTGTTAAGGAAAATTACATAATGTTTGTGGATGTATCTTTGTTTAAATAAATAAAAACTATGACTGTGAGGAAACACAAGAAAACTAGAGAGGATCCACATGGGGATAATTTCTTGATTTCTATTTAAATAAATTCAGTCTACAAATAAAGGGGTAAAATGTTTCCAAGGGTTCTGGGTAAGATGATAATCCTTAATGGGGTTTGTGTTTTTAAAAGGAAATTGTGAATAAAAATAGTATGTAGACTAGTTACACATTGTGTAACTATAATACATTCCCTGTAATTGTCACCAGACACATGTCATTATTAGTTATAGGTCATGAACTAAATGTTGGAATAAAAATAATTCACTTCATGTTATTATATTACATGTTCTGTAAAATTCGATGTAAATAAATAATAACATGATGTGATATGATTTTCAGTGTATTTCTCTAAAAAAATTAAATTATGTGCACCAATATTGAACTCTATGTAGTTTCCTGAGATATTTTTGTAGGGATTCATGCAGTTTATTTTTCATGCACATCATATGTTTCGTTCTTCCTCTCTATTTTGTCCAATCATCAAATATACTTTGGTCCCCTTCAACCAGTTCTGGATATCCCATTTGTGTGATCTATCCCAGTAATGTTGTTTTTTTGTTCCCCTTCTATTTCATCATTATTTGATCATTTTAGTGTAATATCATGACCATAACAATCAATGTATTTTTTTTCTCGATCGATTATAATCTAGGTACCTTCTTGATATCATCTGTGAATTTGTTCTTGTGGAAAATCCTATTGAAATCTCTGGTATATTTTCAATTCAAGGTACTTGGTATAAAACATTACTATATGGTCAGATATTTTTCATTTATCACAAATAATGAAACTATGCCAACATTTGTGCACCTGAATTGATTAAATGGAAAATTGGATTATTCTATGGAATCCCTATAGATTTAATTTTCAATTAACCATACTTGTGGATAATGATTTAGTGAGTGAACCCATGGTTATAAATTAATCGTTCAGTGGATTTTTTTTCATATAATGAAACAGATTTTGGGAGATTGCTTTTTATATTTTCACCATGTATTTGCTAGTTTATTAAGATAGTAATAATGTTATTGGTTATAACCAATTGATATGTGAAATCTGTAACTCAAACAGAAATGGTAATTTTCACTATTATCCATTGATCCTAATGATTTTACATTGTGATATCCTTTTTATTAGGAAATATGTTATAATAAATGTTTTAAAGATTATATGGGGTTTTGTCCTGGTTTATAAATTATAAAATGATTTTATTGAGTTATATGCCTTGTGACACTTGGATAAATGATGATATATTTAGCTATGCCATGAGACATGATAAAATTCATATACAGTGAGATATGCATGCTAACACTTTAGGAAATTAATTTCTACCCACCATGTCACTAAAAATGATGATATGATAATATACGTAGATCAACCGTAGTTGATTACGGAAATGATAATATATCTATTTTGAACAATATTTGAGTAATTTCAAACATGGTTATGAGGATAGGTTTGGGATGTTTATGAGACATGCTTATAGAAATTCCATCATGGCCACAAGGTAAGTTATGTTTTGTACATTGGTTATGTGGGTATGGTTTCATGCATGTGAGACATGTTCAATGACATTATATCATGGTACTGAAGGAGGATTATGTGGTATTAATTGTGTTTTTGGATTAATTAATACACATTTTTATGGAATTATTACATACACTTATTCTTATACTAGATCTATTTTGACATGGTGGTGTTGAAATATTGATTTATACTCAAACCCTATTCAGTTCATCATTGGTACCCATGAAGATTATATAGATACACGATTGGATATGGGAATGGGACATTATTATTGTGTGTTTGTTTACTAGATGGGCTAGAGTTTAGAGATAGACTGACATGGGGTTTAGTATTGGGGAATATTGATTATTTTGTTAATTATGATAGTATATTATTTTATTATTACATCTAGAATGACTTTTAGTTACATTGAAAAAAAAAATCATTACATTATTCCTTTATTATTATTTAATAGATTTCTCTGTTGGTTTCAATTGTTGGTTTTATGTTGTATTGCATTGATTCTATAATTTATGCACCCTAATATCTATTAATTGTTTTTATAGGTTTATATCCAATTTTCTGTAACTCTCTAATAAGTGGTTATTGTATCCCCACTATACAGACCACACTGCTATTAGTATTCATCATGCATTGGAGTAAGGGATGGAGCACTTGAGGTCTCATAAAAAATCTTTTGGACAATGTGAAAGAGTTCAAAATAGGTGGATGTTACAAAGTGTTGTTAGATGTATACGTTTCATTTCAATTTCGTTGATATTTTTTGAATTTATAAAGGAGAATGAAATGCTTTGGTACTTGGTAATGATTTTGTTCAAGGGAGTAGCTAAAAAATGTTTGGGGGACAACTGAGTGTTCAGGGGTGTATTTATATATACAATGTTTTCTTGTAATATCTGATGTTATTTCACCCTGATTTATACACTGGTGGTTGAGATTATTATTTTCTGTTTTTATTTTTTAATGATATTTATTCTCATGGTGTAGTGTGGCATGAGATGAGAATGCATGTGTAACATCCTGATTTTTGGAAAGGTACGATTTCGTTATGTTTTGGATGAATCCCTTGTTTTGGACCTTAAGGTATGTCTTACGAAGGTGTGAGAGGCCTTGGGGGTGTTCGGGAGGCTCGGGGCACGACATTAAGGAAAATTGGGCAAGACAGGCCAGGACGCACGGCCTGCGCATGGTCAGCCAAACCGTGCGGCCTGCCCAGACTAAGCCATGCGACCCTCCCTCATTTGGATAGAAGTGAGCACACAGTTAGCGCATAGTTTACCAAAGAGTGTGGCTAAATCGTGTGACTCCCCCTCCTCCGGGCAGTGGCATGCGCACGATTTTCACACGGTTTTCCAAACAGAGCAGCTAAACCATGCGACCACATAGAGTTGGGATAAATTACAAGTTTTCCACTCTGGGATTTAAGAACCCCACTTGTGATTTTCCTCCTCTCCTCTCCTCTCAACCCTAGCGGCGAAATTGGACGACCTATGCTTCCCAAGGGTGGTTCTCCTTCAAATCTAGGACATTTTGGACGATGTTGGTTGCAGATTGAGACTTCAGGTAAGTCTAACCCTCTCTACCCTCTTTTCATGGTTTGGGGTTTGTGTCTTCTCTCCCACTTGTTCTGAAACCCTAAATCCCTCTCTTTTGGGTGCGTTCTAGGCTGAAGCTCCAAGGGTTGGTCGAATTGGGGTCTAAGGACTCGATTGAGGGTGTGTTCAACCGCGGATTCGAGGTAGGTGGTCTACAATTAATATCCTAGAGTTATTTAGTTTTTATGTGCATGTTTACTTGTGATCTTGTTTCTTTGGGTTCTGTTGTGAATAACCTCATCATTTATGGTTTCAATGATGTTTAAAATCGTAAATGGGAACCTTCACGATCCCCGTGGGATGTGTTGGGATTGACTTGACCTGATTGGGTCATCCATGGGATGTGCCGTCTTTTCCCGTGTTTTTGGATTGTTATTAAACAAGTGACCTTGTTCTAATGAATTGTAGAGCCCTTGATAAAAATGTTTTCATGATTGGTTGAACTTGGAATATATGTTAGGAGATGCACCTAGACTTGGTAACGACCAAAGGGTTAATTGAAATGGTTGAATGGTTGATTCATGGAAGTGAAGAATGGGTTAAATGGGTTAATGTGTAAATTGATTAAAGACTGTAACGGGATGGGTTATGGGTTTAGTGTGGAATACTTAGTGAGTTAGGCATAACACATGGGAATTGGGTGAATGGTTAAATGATGTGAAATGGTAATGTGTTAATGGGTTAAGGCATGTTGTGAAATTCCCATGGGGGTGTTGTGGATAGTGTTTGCCGAAGGGCAATGGTATGGATGGTTGATGGTTACTTATATATGAGCATGTGGGCATGGCTTGGTAGTGTGGGGTATTACTTGAGGATCTACGCCCATGGGTCGAGTGAAGACTAAGGCTCCGAACTCCACCCTAAATTCATGGGTTAGGAATGGGGACTAATTATCTATTCTCCTAACTATTGCATCCACCCGGACTGAGGCTTCGAGGTGAGGATATGGTTTCTATGAGGGAGTTAGTCTTAGTGAGATAGGATAACGATGTGTTTACACTCTTTCATGTGATTCTTGGTCGTAGACCCATGTAACATAATGTATGTGATTAATACATGGGAATGTGATGAAATGGTAAGTGATGATAATTGGTGTGAAATGAATGGTAATGGAAGTGGTAATGGCATTGGAACTGAATTGGTTAGTGGAACCTTAAATAATTACTTGGCATTTATCATTCCTTTTCCTATTTTAGGCAGCACCTATTTATACTGGATGTTTTGTAGACACCATTGGTGTTTCCCAACTGAGTTGTACTCACACCCTACTCAGGTCTTCATTCGGTACCCGAGCAGACTTCATGTTTGTAGGTCAGGACAAGTGAACGGGTCCCTGCTAGATAGGTGAGTGGACATGGGTTGCACATGGTGGAGGATCCGGACTTGGGGTCGGAACCATTTTGGGGATCTGTTCATTGTCTTATTTTGGGATTTTGTTCAATTTTTCACTTATAGTATGACATGGAATATTAATTAATGGAAATTGTTGTTGTACTTCTTTCTTGGTTATTTATTATTTCTTCCACTATTTGGATGTTTTTTGTTGTGAATTACTCTAAAAATAAGGGGGTATAGTCTCCCCACATGACTACATAGACCCCCACTGCTAGTCGGCAGCCTTTCGCGTATGTGGAGGTGTGATGAATGTAATGTAACCACCTGGCTTGGAGCACTGGTTTAGTAGCTTATGGGTCGAGGGCATTACAAAGTGGTATCAAAGGAGGTATTTCTTCTCCTTCTTTGAGGTCTTGTTATTTGGGATTGGTATCCAAGGGTTAGGATGTGTCGGGCCTTGGTAATGATCTTGATCTTGGGAGTAGCTAACCCAGGTATGGGGAAAACCAAAGTCACCCCTGGTGGGAATTGTTGTTCTTGGGATGTGTTGTTACAGTTGATGACATTTTTCCGTTGGGTGATGCACTTGTGGTTTGATGTGACTGTTTTATGATATTTGGCCCGTGGCCTTAACAGAATGAGGAATTGCATTCATGCATCATTGTAGGCACCTAGGGAGATAGGTGACATGCATTGTGTTAGGCACACGCACGAGGCTATTGTGTGAGGCAGGAAAAGTAGGATGCATCAGGCATTTCATGAAATCAAGAAATGATGAGATGAATGATATAAAATAATTGGGATAATGAAAAGAAAGCAAATGAGAAATGTTGTGACTGGGTTAAAGTTTTGGGTTGCGATAAATTGCATGGGTTGATTCGGTGTCCAAAAGAAAAAGTGTTGCATAATGAAGATAAATTTTTCAATGAATTTTGCCTAATGAAAGGTGTAAATGTGTTAAAATGATGATTTTAACATGTTGTGAAATGAGAAATGTGCCTAAGAAGAAAGGATCGTGTCTTGAGTGAAGAATTGGTTTGAAGATGTGTTCATAAAAGGATTGTGTTTGAGTAAGTTGGTTACACATATTGACCACGACCGATGTAGTTATGGTAGGGGGTGGTGTTCTACGTGTGAAGATGGATGTTGGGGTAAAGAATGAAGAATGGTTTGTTTAAGGACTGATCTTTTGGGATCTTTCCAATTGCGGTTAAATTCTGTCGGTCATTCTTTCGAAGTGCCGAGTGAATGACAAGTCTGGAATGGGAACTTTTGAGTGAAAATGTGGGTATCCTTGGTGTTGTGGGTTATCCCCTTGTATGCATAGGTTGGGGCAGTGAGAGTTCCCTAGTGGAGATTTTGGGCTTGGATTTTGAGGCCTTTTTGGTCAGGCTATGTCCTAGGTGGTGTGTTTAGGGAGTTTGAATCATTCAACATTCAAGGTGACCTATCAGAGAGGACAGACAAAGATTTTAGTGCTTTTGGGTGTGAGTCACACCAATGGATTTTTTTGACCTTGAAAGTGGGGCATCGAGTGCTGTGTGGGGCAGTATTGTGACATAAGGATAAGTGGGAAGGGTGGTGGTCTAGTTGTGCATGGTTCATTCATAGGGGCTCCCTATTGTTTGTGATAAGGGGTAAGGTTTGTTTCGAATTATTGTATCACTTTAATGCATGATTCACTTGCTATATTGAGGATTAATGGTGGTTTGGATGTTGTTTTTAATAGGAAAGACAAGAGTGGCTAAAGTATGGTTATATACTCTCTCTCAATGGTGACACCTGAGGTAATGGTGGGTCATGATGCTGAACTTGTGTATGAAAGGGTTGGTTTTGGAGTGATGGTTGAACCTAGTTGGAAATCGCACCTGAGTGGTGATGGTTAAGTGTTGATATGACCCATTCGGCAGGGAAGCCTGAGATTCCTAGCAGGTCATGGTGTTCTATAGCTTGACATCAGAAATGGGTAAGTTGGTGGTAGTGTTCCCCGATGACTTCTTAGCGTACCTCATCTAGTGACGAACATGCCCAAAATCTTGACATCATCCCAGGTATGTTGAGGAGCTCTGGCTCTCGCCAAGAGACATGAAGGCGTTTTTTGGACAAGAGACATCAAGGAGTTTACACACAACGAAACGATATGTGTGGAGTTTGATGATGGTATGTACACCCTCAATGGATTCGGGTGGAGACCATAAGATCTGTCGAATGTTGACAATGCCTTGGGTTCTGTTAATGGAGGCTGGGAATGGGCACTAGGTGACGTTCGTTTCCATGTTTTGGGAAAAGGGCTGGATGGCCATGTCAATGATTGTGATTTGGTTTGTGATCGGTTTTAAGATGAGGGGGTTAGAATCTCTCATGGCGAGAAAAGGTAACTACACTCCTAATGTGGGGAGTGATAAATCATCCTTGAATGCAGTAGAGAGAACATTGAGACAACATAGTGGAACCAGGGTATCAATGAGGAACTGGGGAGGTGCATGTCAGGTTCCTTGGATGTGGTCACAAATGACCCACGTGTGGGGTTGAGCTCAGGGTGGTCCAAATTGAGGCTTTTGATATTTGTGCTTAGTCGTGGGAGGATGTCGTTGGATATGACAACAGGTTATGGCAAGAGAATTTGAGGTCTTATAACTCCAACGAATATTGGGATTAGACATGGGTCAATCATCCTTATGTGGTTTTGGGATGCCGTGATGTTGGGCGAACCATGGTCATGTGATGTGGTGTCATTCCAAGGTTGAGGTCGATGACAGTTTGGAGGGTGGTAATGCTGTGATAAATAATTCTACTAGAATTTGGGAAATGACCTCGGTGGGGGTTTTGGGGAAAGCTAGTCGAAGGTGGTCCGACCTGAGATGGTAAACATGAATGTGTGAGGCCAGAGTGACCACTTACAGGCTTATTTTGTGGTAGAAAGTTCATTTCAAAGAAAAGTTGAACCTAAGTGAGGTCATGATGACCTTAATCCTTGAATGGATGGTGTAGGAATGTCTTCCCAATGTTTGTGGCAGTGGGGATGGATGCCAAGCCAGGGTAATGCTCTTATAGATGCTTGGGACCAGTAAGTTAGAACATGTTAGGAAATGGGAAGGATGGGTTGAGATCTGACAGTCCTTCGCCGATGGAGGAGGTGCCATGTAACTGGAAATGGTGGAGAGAACCATACCGGATGAGGGGTCAGTTGATGACGTGACCATTGTTTTGGGTTGGAAGGACTCGAGTGGTCACCATTCATGTGAGTTGGCCCTGGTAGAGAGCTTTGGAACAGTTTAACTAGTTAAGTAGACGAGTGTTTTGTTTTCCATTGAGTGTATAGTTGTGGAGTGAGATCTTTAAGAAATGTGGTTGGAAGGGTCATGTGTTTTCCTCCGGGTGATACCAGTTGGGTCACCATTAGAGTTTTGTGAACATAAAATGACACCAAGTGGTTTGGGGTCATGAGTTGTGCAGAGGATCTAGCCGATGAGGAGCCGATTGGTTTCACCCTGACGATGAGATGTTGTGTGTTAAGATTCCTTGTGTTGTGAGTTCAGTGTTTCCACCTATTTTTTCCTTATGAAGTTCTCGTGGTAACAACGGTTGAAGTTGATAAATACATAAGGAGTTTTTCATCTTGTGTCGTGGTTGTGATGAGGAATGCTTGTGGGGAAAGTTTGTGCCATTGATTCGTGTTCGGTATGAATTGTGATGTACAACCAAAACATGGAAAGTAGGAAGTGCATCTTGGTTTGACAAAGATGTACTGTGATCTCCGAAAGATGTTTTGGTGGCATGGAATGAATAAGGAAGTTGCAGGCTTTGGGGCACGGTGCCTTACCTGTCAGTAGGTGAAGGCCGAGCACCAACACCCAGGTGGTTTGTTGCATCTATTGCCCATTCCGGAATGGAAGTGGGATGATGTAACAATGGATTTTGTCGTGGGTCTTCTGAGGACTTCGAGGAATAATAATTCAATATGGGTGGTTGTGGATCGGTTAACGGAAGTGGCTCGTTTCTTACTACTTCAGGAGACCTTTACAGTCGACCAGTTATGTGAGATATGTGTTCGCGAAATAGTGTGGATGCATGGTGTGCCACGGACCATAGTTTCAGACCGAGATCCGCATTTCCAATCACGTTTCTTGAATGGGTTGAAAAAGGATCTTGGTACACAAGTGTTTTTTAGTATGGATTTCCACCCGCAGACGGATGGGCAGTCGAAGCGTACGATCCAAGTGTTGGAAGACATATTAGGATCTTGTGTATTGGACTTTGGTGGTTCTTGGGAGAGTCACATATAGTTAGTTGAGTTTTCTTACAAAAAAAATTTTCAGGCTAGAATTCAGATGGCAGCATTTGAGGCACTTTATGGGAGACCATACTGGTCTCCGTTGTGTTGGCTAGAGGCCGGTGAATCTGAGTTGTTGGGGCCAAGTCTCATTCAAGAGGCTTTGGAGAGAGTCAAGTAGATCAGGAAGCGTATGGCTATGGCTCAGAGTAGATAGATTTCATATGCAGATCAGAGGCGTGGACCTCTTGAGTTTGGGGTGGGTGATAAGGTGTTCCTTCGGGTGTCGCCAAGGTTGGGTCACCATCGGATTCGAAAGCAGGGAAAGTTGGTGCCCAGGTATGTGGGACCTTTTGAGATTGTGGAGAGGATCGGACCAGTGTCTTACTGATTGGCTCTTCCACAGCGGTATGGTGGGATGTATGATGTGTTCCATGTGTCCTAGCTTTGGCGGTATCACCCTGACCCATCTCACGTGGTTGATGTTAAGGATGTGGAGCTTGAGGCTGATGCGTCCATTGATAAGCATCTGGTTCGTTTGGTGGATCGTAGTGAAAAGGTGTTGCGAGGAAATGTTGTCCCATTAGTGTAATTACTAGGGCAGCATGGGAAAGTTCAGAAATAAAATTGGGAGTGAGAATCGAATATGCGGGCTTAGTGGCCCAAACTCTTCTCTTCGGTGGAGCAATGAGGCTTGGATGCTCGGCTTGAGGACAAACCGTTATAAAGTGGGGAGATTGTAAGATCCTGGTTTTTGGAAAGGTATGTTTTCGTTATGACATGGATGAATCCCTTGTTTTGGACCTTAAGGGATGTCTTCCAAAGGTGTAAGAGGCCTTGGGGGTGTTCCAGAGGCTCAGGGCATGAAAGGAAGGAAAACTGGGGTAAGACAGGCGAGGACACATGACCTGCACATGGTCAACCAAACCGTGCGGCCTGCCCAGACTAAGCCATGAGAGCCTCCCTCCTCTGGACAGAAGCAAGCACATGGTTTGCGCACCATTATCAAAACCATGTGGAAAATAGTGTGACTACCCCTCATCCGGGCAGTGGTGTGCACATGGTTTGCCAAACTATGCATCTAAACCATCCGACCACTTAAAGTTGAGATAAATTACAAGTTTTCCACTCCGGGCTTTAAGAAACCCACTCGGGATTTTCCACCGCTCCTCCCCTATCAACCCTAAAGACAAAATTTTCTGACCCAAGCTTCCCAAGTGTGGTTCTCCTTCAATTCTAGGCCGTTTTGGACATCGTTGGATGCAGATAAAATCTCCGGGTATTTCTAATCCTTTCTACCCTCTTTTCCTGGTTTGGGGTTTGTGACTTCTATCCCTCTTGTTCTGAAACCCTAAAACTCTATAATTTGGGTGAGTTATTGGTTGAAGCTCCATGGGTTGGTCAAATCGAGGTCTAAGGACTCGATTGAGGGTGTGTTCAACCACAGATTCGAGGTAGGAGGTCTACAGGCTATATCCCACGGTTATTTAGGGTTTATGTGCATGTTTACTTGTGTTCTTGTTTCTCTTGGTTATGTTTTCAATAACCTCAGCATGTATGGTTTCAATGATTTTTAAAATGGTAAATGGGAACCCTCATGATCCCCGTGGGATGTGTTGGGATTGACTTGACCAAATTGGGCCATTCATGGGATGTGTCGGCTTTTCCCGAGTTTCAGGATTGTTATTAAACAAGTGACCTTGTTGTAATGAATTCTAGAGCCCTTGATAAACATGTTTGGATGATTGGTTGACAATGGAATAGAAGTTAGATGATGCACCTAGAATTTGTAATGACCAAAAGGTTAATTGAAATGGTTGAATGGTTGATTCATGGAAATGAAGAATGGGTTTAATGGGTTAATGTGTAAATTGATTAAAGACAATAATGGGATGGGTTATGGGTTTAGTGTTGAATTCGTAGTGAGTTAGGCATAACACATGGGAATTTGGTGAATGGAAAAATGATGTGAAATGGAAATGTGTTAATGGGTTAAGGCATGTTGTGGAATTCCCATGTGGGGTGTTGTGAATAGTGTTTGCCAAAGAGAAATGGTATGGATGGTTGATGGTTACTTATATATAAGCATGTGCACATGGCTTGGTAGTGTGGGGTATGACTTGAGGATCTATTCCCACGGGTCGAGTGAAGAATGAGTCTCCGAACACCACCCAAAATGCATGGGTTAGGAATGGGGACTGATGATCTATTCTCCTAACGGTTGCATCCACCCGGACTGAGGCTTCAAGGTGAGGATATGGTTTCTATGAGGGAGTTAGTCCTAGTGAGATAGGATAATGATGTGTTTACCCTCTTGCATGCGAATGTTGGCCGTAGACCAATGTAACATAATGTATCTGATTACACCATGGGAATGTGATGAAATGATAAGTGATGATAATTGGTGTGAAATGAAGTTTAATGGAAGTGGTAATGGCATTGGCTGTAAATTGGTAAATAGAACCCTAAATAATTACATGGTATTTATCATTCATTTTACTTTTTCATGAACAACCTGTTTATACTGGATATTTCGTAGACACCATTGGTGGTGGCCTACTGAGTTGTACTCACACCCTGCTCGGGCTGTCGTTGGGTACTCGAGCAGACTTCATGTTTACAGGTCAGGACAAGGGGAAGGGTCCTTGCGGGAGAGCTGAGTGGACATGGGTAGCACTTTGTGGAGGATCCGGACATGGGGATGGAACCATTTTGGGGATTTGGTCGTTGTCTTATTTTGGGATTTTGTTCACTTTTTCACTTGTAGTATGACATGGGATATTTATTGATGGAAATGGTTGTTGTACTTCTTTCTTGGTTATTTATTATTGTTTCTTCTATTTGGTTGTTTCCGTTGTGGCTTAATCTGATAATAATGGGGTTTATTCTCCCGACTTGACTATATGCACCCCACTACTAGTCGGCATCCTTTGGCATACGGGGAGGTGTGCTTAAGGTCATGTTACCACCCGGCTCAGAGCACTAGTTTAGGGGATTCTGGGTTAGGGACGTTACAACATGCATCATGATAGGCTCAAAAGGGTATATACATACATATATAATGACATGAGATTTTCATGATAGGTAAATGTTTATTTTAATGTGAAAATATAATTTCTTATAGAACTGGGACATGAGATACATGTTATATCTACGAAATGTAATAAATGGACAATTTTTATCTTACAAAAACAGATATAAGTCATGATTAAAGAGATCATGAGACAATGGTTCTCTATTTTTTACTATTTACACTTTCCTTGTTGTTGTATAAAATATTCTAAAGACTGTGGTTTCTTTTTAGATAAAATTACTACTCTTCATCATTTATTTGAGTGTTAGGAGAGTTGAAATCAACATGCTCCACTAATACCTCAACCTAAGATTCCAATAATTTATATGGATAATATGGATGTTCAGATACATGAAAACTTCCTATGAGTTATAAAATCCATGGAAAGAGAGACTATTCACATTGTCCCTTCAATATTAGAGAGGATGAGAGAGTTTTACCGAAATCATCTTCTTATATTCAATGGGGAGGCATTCCACCAGGCAGTCATGCTCTAGGTCAAGTTAGTCCATATGATCACTAAGAATCTCTACAAACACACTGTTTGGATAGTAAATCATGATGCATATATGCTTTGTGGACTATCCAGGCATATGAGGTACATTCATAATAAAGATGTCCTGTAAGAGGAGTTATCTTCAAAGGATATCGAGATGAAGTTCATGAGATAATTCTATCTCGAGATGTTGAAGGATGAGATGGATCACGAGTTCAAGGATCTGAAATATAATGGAATTTTAGTGTTAGACCACACTGAATTTTTCACTGACCAATAGTGAATTTTTCAATCTTTTGTAGATAATGACATCTATAGGGTGAGAAGTTTTTAGGAAGTAATATTCTATTAGATTAAGACATTGGTGACCATGTTCTGTCTGATATTTTTTTTAGATGTGATGAGTTAGACACTCATAATAGAATGTAATTTGAGAGAGGCCTCAAAAAATATCTAAGGAATTTCACTAGGGAAAACTGTGAACAATTATTATTATGTAAAGTAGTGTCTCTACAATATTTCTCACCCTAGAAGCAATGTTATGTGTAATCAAGGAAGTGGTAAGCCATATGGGAGCGGAGTTATGTTAATTATCTCTCAGTGTGATATGATGGGTGAAAAACGGCCTCAATGTCTATACACCACTTTTTAATGTTATTCAAGGGTCATTTTGGACCACCATAAGATGTTTTTTTAGGGGAATAAAATAGAAGAGAAGCGTCATTGGAAAATGATTGGAACCAGAGTCTAGTAAGGACTTAATTATTCATAATTAGATAGATATTAGTGGTTCCAAATGATGATTATTTTCATGGAAGGGGTCATGGAACCCCATTGCATGAACTATAGTACCAGGTAGAGGGTATTTGTTAGGGGAATTGTGCTTGAGCTCCAAGAAGTGTGGATGATTTGATGCATGATATGTAGATTAATCTGGTTAGTATGGATATAGAATATTTTATTATCAGAGGTACAATGTTATTATCATATACCCCTTCTTTGTTTTTTATACTGGACCCTCACATTAAATTTTATTTAATCTTTTTAAATAGGTTTTTTCCTGGATATGTTTGTCTTGGATGGTTTTGTAACTACCGACATACTATTTGGAGTGAGATAAGAGAATTTGAATTATTGTAAGGTGTGTTCTATCATGATTTGGGATCACCAATTTTCTTGGAAACTATTCATGCTATTAATGGAAGGATTCTATTTGATTCATTGTATGCACAAGTTAGATATATTCCAAGATCATATCAACTATAACTATAAAATATTAAACTTTTTATTTCTACTTGGTTGAATCAATTATCACTAGGGTGAGTTGGATAATCATAATGGTCGTAAATGATGAATTTAGTAGAGATTTAATTGTCTTACAAGCCCAATAAATGTTATTTTCTTAGAGGATGATGGAATATAGTAGGATTATTTTCTAAAAATAGTATATTTCTTTGAATGCCTTTCCTGATGAGTTCTAGGGCTAACCACTAGAGTAATAGACTATATTTATGATCAAGTTTTTTTTGGGGGGAGTGATAGTTTCTATCCTTCCTTATATAAAGATACTAGTAGAGCCTTGTGAGTTGAACGAATAGCCAGATGATATAAAAACTAAATATTTCCTATAGGCTAGTAAATATCCTAGGGGTTCCCCATTTTCCTTTTCCATAACGAATGATGGGGCATTGATCTTGTGACTAGATTATTATTGATTAAACTGAATGATAACCAAGAAACGATATCCTCTTCTATGCATCAAAGATTTCCTCAATCATCTAATAGTTGATAATATAGTATTGAAGATCAATTTATGATCAGGATACCATTAGTTGGGTATAATACTATCAATAATGAAACATACAGAAATTAAGAGCATGTATGGATTTTATGAGTTCCTTGTGATTCCATTTGGTTTGACTATTGCACCAATTATATTTATGGCCTTGACGAATCATTTCCTACATCCTTTTTAGACTAGTTTTGGAGGTTTTTTCAAATGATATATTAGTGCTCTCTAAATTTTCCAGTGATCATGCCCAACCAATTGACATCATCCTGAGTACATTGATAGAGCACCAGATTTATACCAAACTAACTAAATGGAGTTTTGAGATTGATAAAGTTCTCTTATTGGAACATGTAATCTCAGAGAAAAGAGTGTTAGTGGACCTAGATATGGTTTTATCCATGATATAGTGTTATAATTCCTTGAATTCCAATCAGATTCAGAGTATTCGGGGTTTAGTAGGTTGTTATCGGCTCTTTATCCAAGACTTCTTGTATTTGGATGAACAAATTTGAGGGCTGATAAAGAAGGTGGGGAAGTTGGACTAGAATATTATTTAAAGGGATATTTTATGATGATGAAAGGAAGGGTGGTTTTAGAACATATCCTCAAATTACATGTTCTGGGAAAATGATATATTATGTATTATGAATCATTCAGAGTTATACTAAGATCACATCTGATGCCGGAGGATCGAGTGGTTTCTTATGGATGTAGACATTGAAGACAGCATGAGAGGAATTATCATACTCTTGATTTTTAGTGATATGTAATTTTAAATTCCCTAATATTTAGGATTAATTATTTCATGGGTGAGAGGTTTGGGGTATATATAAAACACAAGAGTCGGAGTTCCATCTTTTCTTAGTGTAACCCAATCCTTCAACAGAGGAGGCAGGCCATTTATTTGCAGTCTTTCGACATTAAGTTTGATTATATGCATGGACAAGAAATGTTTTTACCGATGTATTTTGAAGAAATACATATTAATAGGTATTACAAGATTCCATTGACGAATGGTGTGGGATGGAACTATTTACATACATGTATAAATGAGTTCAGGAGTCTCAAGGATGACTGGATTTGACATTGAAATTTGTTATACTCTTTATTTTATATCAGATAATGACAAAGAAATTATCTAATTAAAAGGGATTAATTCTAATATACATATTATATGGTGGGATACTCCATCATGTTGGTATTTTGAAAGTGTAAATTATATTCTTTAATATGATAGAGTATGGGTTCATATAGGCTTGTGTGAGGAGCTAATAAAAGAGTTTCAGGATTCTAGATGGGTGGCATATCCTAGTTTAACAAATTTTAATTTTGAAATCTATTGATAGTACTATTATTCAGGAATGAAGGAGTTTGTTTGATTTGGGGCAATATGTTTCACTTTTTAGTTTGGGAAATCTAAAATCATTGTCCAACATGGATTTTGTATCCATTTCCCATTCCATAGTAAAAATGAGATGATGTCGCAATGAATTTAAATATAATATTAACCATGAAAACCTATTAGAATAATAAATCATGAGTGATTTTGGATCGATTGGTGAAAGTATCCAACATCTTTCTTATTATATTGACCTTCACATTGATGATCTTGGAATTCATTACATGGATGAAGTAGTTTGGTTTCATGGAGTTCCAAAGAGTATATTTCTAGATAGAGATCATCATTACACATTGTGGCTCAAGCAAGGTATTCATATGGATCTAGGATTGTAGTTTATTTTATGTATTACCAATCTTCCATTGACTGACTATCAATCTCATAGGACTATTCAGGTTCAAAAGGATATTTTATGAGTCTATATTTTTTTTATTTTGATGGTTTTTGAGAGTATCATATGGAACTCATGGAGTTTTAATGTATTAATTGATTCCAATAACCAATCTAAATGGAAAATTTTGAGGATTTGTTTAGATAGACATATTTTCGAATCTTTTTTTGTTGGTAGGTAGTTGAGATAGTGATTATTAAGAGTAATATCATTCATGAGACACCTGACAAGGTGTAGTTGATTACAATGTTGTTAGTGACTTCAAAAAGAAGTCATAAATCATAATCTAACCATCATATGTTAACTCTATAGTTCAATGTTGGTCATCATGTATTCTTTTGGGTGTCACCTAGGTTTTTGAAATTTCATACCAGTAAATAGGGAAATATAGTGTATGATTTTTTATGTCCATTAGAGATCGTTGAAATGGTTGGGCCATTGGAATAGAATATTTAACATCCACAAAACTAATTTTCCATGGAAGACATTTTTTATGTGACAAAACGATAGATATATTATTGAATACCTTCTCATGTGTTAGACAAATCAGATGTCAAGCATAGTGCTGATGGATCCTTCACCAAGAATCCAATGTGGATTGTGGATCATTATAAAAGTGTCACTATTGTAGGGAGATCCCAAATGTTCAAGTATTGTGGTAACATTTGTGAGTTTATGATGAAACCTATGAGGGGATGATTGATATGTGAGTAGAGTGGGTAGAACTATTCACCAATGTTATTTAGGGATTCTTGGAGCATCTTGAATGTGATCTATTATATGGGGTAGGTTGTAAGATCAAATCTATTTCCAGGTACATCCCTCATTTAGTTTTGTGTCTTATCCATGGTGGCCAAGTCTTGTTTGGAGATGGATTGAATTTGTTATTGAAAATTGATTAATTTTTGTTCATGTATGTTTGATGAAATTAACATAGACATGTGTTGTCATGAAATGTTGTAAAACCATATAAGATCCATGTGGTCAGTACTTCTAGATTTTTTTCTAAATTAATAGTTAATAGGTATAAGTGGCTCATATTTTTCCAAATGGTATTTGTATGTTGAGAATCCTTGAAAGGGATTTAGGGTTTTATTGTAAATTGGGATGAAAAAAAATCTATAGAATAGTTAGACATCGTAGTCATTAATGGTTAGAGGTCATGAATTAATTGATTATTTGAAAAGAGTAAATTTCACATAATTATATTTCCTTTCATGTAATATTAGATCAAAATAATTATTAATCCTATATGATGTGGTATTTAGTGTATTCATATAAAAATATATACATGATGTGTAACTATATTAAATGACATATTATTACATAAGTGTGTTTTTAAACTATGTCATGTGGTTTTTTTTCCATTCACCTCACATGAAACTTTTATCCTATTTACATATGGAAATAATCTGGGAAATTTTGGGCATCTTCTCTCTACTCTAGATGTCATATTTGTGTGATCAATCAGTGGAAGGTCATTTTAATTTGGTTCCCACATCTCTTCAATCGTTCTATGATATTTATGTTGTAATATATAGAAATGAGGGATTGTACGGTTTAATGTTGATAGTTTATGATCTTGTACCATTATTATGATCGTAGGTTTTTTAATTCTTGTGGTGAATATGATTGTAAGGACTGATTGGTCCCTAGTAAAAGGTAGGGTGTCTAATCCTAATTCCAATTATTTAATATTATTAATATATGTGCAAACTTGAAATATAATAAACATTAATATGATTCAATTGATTAAATTATAAATTGTATTGTTCCTTTATGACCCTCCAAATACAAATGACTATTGGCATATAATGTGGCTAATATTCGAGAGAGGGGTCCCATGGTTATAAATTAATTGCTTAATAGCATAAATGGTATTCAATATGGCATGGATTTTAGGGGATTTATTGATATAGTTTTACCTTTTCTTGGGTTGTTTGTTTAGAAAACTATCTTGTTATTTGTTGTGACAAATTTATATGTGAAATGTGTAACTGAAAGATAAATAATAATTTTCATAATTAACCACTGAGACCGATGATGTGATATTTCGATATAGTTATTGTTATTAAATTTGTAGTGATAAATGATGTAAATGTTATATGGGATATTGGAAAAGTTGATGAATGATCAAATGATTATATAGTGGGCTATGCCTAGTGATAAATAATAGATTTTTTTTAAACAGGGGTTTTCCATGAGACATACTAAAACGCTTATATATAGAGATATTACCAGTGACATGTACTGAAATGCATATATACCGAGCATGGACCAAATATGTTATGAAAATATTATTTATATGTTCGATCTATGACTGATTGTTGAAATTTGTATATATTGGGTTTTCAACCATATATGAGAAATTTATACATTATATATATGGTTATAGTGGCATAGTTGTGAAACATGTTCAATGACATTCTGGAATGTATGTGAGGTAGGTTATTCTTTATTCCTCAGTTATACGGGTATGGTTTTCATGGATGTTGAGACATGATTTGATACATTCAGTCATGGTTGAAATGTTGGTTGACATGATATTAATTTAATAGATTAATTAACCAAAAAAATTTATTTCATTATTTAATTAACTTATTATCAGTCTGGTAGTGTTTAGACATGATAGTGTTGACCTAGTATGTAATACTCAGACCCAAATTTTGATTTTGTATGGTACCTGCGAATATTATATAGATAAATGATTAGATAAGGTAAAGGGACATTATTGTTGGGTGTTTTCTCGCTGGATGTGATAGGGTTTGGAGACAGACTAACATGGGGTTTGGGTCCCAGGACATTATATTATTATTTTTTATTATATTATTCTTTTCATTATTATTACTTCTAGCATGACATTTAGTTACATTTCAACATGATGTTACATTATTCCCTTATTATTTATTTGATTGTTATATTTCCTTTTATTTTATCTACTATATGTTTTTGTTTCCATTATTTTTACACCTTGATATTTCATCATATAATTGTATATTTACATCCACATTATATTAACTCTATAAAAGGGTTCATATTCTCTCCACTATAATATTCTCACCCCAAATACTAGTAAACAACGTCTGGGGTATAATGAGGAAAGATTTATGTCTTGTAACCAACCATTTATGGACATATGAGGGAGTTCTGGTTTGAGGTATGTTACATTAATTTTAAAATAAACTTTAATAATCGTTCATTTAAAATTTAATAATGTTTTGTATAGGAAATGTGGTTCCAAAACATTTGATTATGAATGGTACATTTTTAATCCATCAAATTACTTTTGTTGAAAACCTATATTATAATAGAGTAATAAAACATTCTTTGAACTAAAAATTCATTTGTCAAAAATTTATTAAAAACTAACATATAATAAAATATTGTGGTAGCATAATCCATGTAGGGAATACCAGTGTTCATGATAAAACATAATATATCCATGAAGGGAGTTCTGTTTAGAAATAATTCTTCTTTTGGGGAAATAATTGAATTACTAGATATATGAAAAAGAGTATGTGATTAGGGTATTAAATAACATAAAATTAAAAGATTATGATAAAATAATTTCTATGGGTTGTCAATACAATACTAAAATAAAAAATGGTGCATATGATGTATTATTTTCAAATAATTAGAATTGAGACCACAAAAAACCATATAGCTTGAGTAACACTTTAATAAAATACCACCTTAAAGATAAAAAACTTAATTGATCAACATATACCATGATTAAAATATAATTCATTATATTATAAAACATATAGGTAGTATATGATAAAAATAGAAACGAGGTGCATAAAACAGAACATGTATGAAAAATAGTAATATGAGATGAAAATTTTTACCTTCTTCCAGAATGGATCATTGAACATGAATAACGTCATGATCAACAAGAAAATAGTTTATTTGATACCTTATTATAAACCATATTATATATTGTATAATAAAATATTGAAATGTTGTTATTATAAACTAAATATTTTTTATACAGTTTTCATGTATGCGGTAGTTACCTAAGGATGTTTGATCAATTTTTATGAAATCCTCAGGTATGTTGACATTGGTAGAACACATGGTAAAATAGATTCATAATATACATAATAATATTTTTTTCAATAAATTTTTTATATTACTTATATTTTCAATTCCAACCTTGATTAGTGGTGATGAAAAATGAAACTAAGTTCATGTGAAGGAGATAGGTCCCACATACACAAGATTAATTTTTGCATTTCCCATCGAATGAGAGGGAAGGGGGTTAATTTGTATATTAAATTTCATAATCTTAGTTATATTATATATATCATAATTATTTATCAATTAAATCAATTTTGTAATCATTAATTGTGATGATAATAAATGGAGGACATCACTTTTTAGATGTGGTAGTATACATAATTCACTAACAATGACTTTATTTTTCATATTAGTTGTAGTGGAATGAATAATTATTATAAATTTACAAAAATAGAAAAAATTAGCATGATAGTAATGAAGTAATTATATTGTTCTAGATATAATAAATTTTGGAGTGGAATATTATTAAGAAAAACATATTAATAAGATAATGCTTCTATGGGTCATTGGATCCATCTTTAGAAAACTCATGGGAATTGAATAGATTATAATAATTTAGAGAAACCATGGGACTAATAAAGTGTGATAAAATTATAATAGATTATATATTTAGATATTTTATTTAAGTTTAACATGGTAAGAGTACATTTTAAATGTTTTAAGTCACACCATATATGAAAGTGGTAAAATGAACTTTTGGAAATACCCTTCATATTTCAATAATTCATTTAGACTATTCAACAGTCAATGGATCCAACAACTCAAAATAATGAACTCTATGGTGTATGGGGTTTGATGAAAACTCAAAAAGGAATCCTACATAATTATTAACCATGTTATTGGTTTTATAACAATAACTATTAACATTTTAATCAATTTCAATTAAATGAGGTTACTAGTTTGAATCCACATGGATTTATTTTTTTTAAAAAAATATAACATTGAACACATATTTTTTTGTGATGGAAATAAATTTAATATGTATTTAATCACATTCAATACCAAAAAAATAATTAATTTATTTTTAAATTAAATCATATAATATGGGGGAAGACAATTTTAGTAGAAAAACAAAAATTTGGCCATTAAAGAGTCTTAATCTAATTTAATATTTAATGAAAATTAAATTATTTTTAATATATTTATTTATGAGTTAATAAATAATATTATATTCATTATTTACATTATTTACATAAAATGGTTTTTAGAACGTCCATGATATTAATAAAGAAACAAATTAAAAAAAATAATTTCACTGTTATCATGGTAATTAGAAATAATTCTATTAATCCAAAATTTATAAATAGAAATTATTTTTAATAAATTATATAATTTTAAACATATTATCTACAATAAATAAATATTTTTTTCAAATTTACTTTATGCTTTTAGGAAAATTATTGTTAACATTGTCATATGTAATGCGAAAAAACCCCATTTATTAAAAAATATTCTTATTAAATATAATATTTTTTGTATCTAGAAGAATTAAAAATGATATTAATATAAATTATTTTATTTATAATATTACTATTCTAATAATATTTATATGACATTACAATAAATCCAATTACTAATTTCCCCTTGTAAAAATAAAATTAAATAAACTGTCAAGAAACATTTTTTCATAATATATTAATATATTTTATAAAATTAAATTCAATGGTTTTATAATTTGAAAATAGTTTGTTCAATTTTTAATTTTAATTTTTCGTTATAATTTTAATATATAAAATGGATTCAAAAAATTATAATCTATATAAAAGTTATGGTTCTATAGAAAATTATAATTTTAATTGTGGACTCAAATAACAATTATTTTATAAATACTGTCAAAAAATAACATAAGACAATTATTTTTTGATGAAGTCATAATCAATGTTTATTTTATCTAAAAAATTATTAAATTTGAAGATTTAGCTTTTATTTTTAAATAAAAATTATAACTAAAACAATATATATTAAAAATAACCTTTTCAAAGTTAAATAATAATTAAAAAATTTTTTGTAAAGGTAATAATTTTTAATTGATAACAATATTGGATGTTTTTATAATGTAATTATAATGCGTTGGGGAATTTTTTACATCATGTATTGTTTGAAATACATGTTATTAAAAAAATTAATTTATATAATGTTGATTGGAATTTTTAGTTGTTATATTCCCCCCATTAATTAGATCTCATCTTGGAAATTTAAATCATAAAATCATAGTAATTTCGACAGGGAATATATAATTAACAATACACCCCATGATGATAGTGGGATTAATTAGGATGTTGAATGAGTTTTATTTATATGAAAATATAATTTTAAGAACATTATAAATAGAGCTATCATATTCTGAATTTCTCATATAATTTTGTTAGGGATGAAGATATATATCCTTAAGTAATAACTTTCTACAAACAATACAAATGAATTATTTAACAAAAATTGAACTATATGTTTGTATTTATAACTTCAGATCATTTATTTTGTGAAAACAATAATGATATATAAAAGTAGAAAATCTTAAATGAAATCTCACTATCAAATTTATTAGTAATAATTACAATGGATTTTCCTTGTTCTCACTATTTTTGGTGACTATTTACCTAATTTTCTATTTGATTGGTATATTGATTTACAGAATTAAAAACTACATTACAATTGAATAAAAAAATTATAATGTTTCAATCTTCCTTATAGTTTTTAGTAAAATTACATTCATCACTTTATCTATTGTGAGACACTATCATTATCATCATTAGTGTGATTGAGACATGGATATATTCATATTTTTAATCAAAATTTTTTATAATAGGTTTGGAACTATCACACACTTTCTTTACCCATATCCTATTATTTTGCGTTTGCATTTGTGGTAGCCCTCACATTGTCCCTCACACCAATGGTTACTTTTATTACCATTTGTTACATTAACTAAAATATTAAACATCGATGACAATCATTATAAGTGCATTATTATAAATAACAAATGGAAAATTTACCCTCAAGAATTATACTGTTATAACACTAACATGATAGCCTACTATTCCTAAAAACCAACATTTATCTATCTCAATTCATCCTATACCACCATCATTTTAGCATATATCACTATGGATCATCATAGGTTTATAGAGAGTTATGTTAACTCATACTTGTTAACCAAATCCAGAAAAAAATATCCAAAATTACCATGCCACTTCATTAATCATTATTATCCTAATAATCATTGATGTATATACTATTATGTTCCACATTATATGTCTTTACGAAACATTAGTCATTCTTACAGTCATATACCCAACTATGTATATACCCAAATCACATACTCTTAAAATCATACATTTCCCCAACCTTATTTTAAAATTTAATAAATTAAACAATTTTGTTATTATAAATTCCTATTAAAATTAACTATATATTTAACCATCAAATGTAATTAAGTACTAATTTATAAGACCACATAGTACTCACTATATATTATATAAAATATGTGATATTCCCTTCACTAAAAATATTATAAATTAATTTTCGATACCAAGGTTACTAATTATTATCTAACATAAATATTCCAAATAAAACTACTATTTATTATTTAAAAATTTCGTGTATATCAATATTATGTGTTATCTAGTCCCCAATCAGGTGTTCTTCAATATTTCTCTAAAAACCCCTATTTTAGAGTCAATAATCATGGTTACTTGATCAAATTTATTTATGATAACATTTTTTAAATTAAAACTACTAAAGAAATATACTTATATGTCTCATATAACCCTCATGACTTTTATAATATACCAAAACATTGTGAATAAATATCACTCACTATAGAAAATATCCATGATTTTTGAGATTATACCAATATCACCACCATAGATAAGTCGAGTAAACTAGTCTTTTCTATCAAAATAGGTATATAATTAAATTCCTATCTATTTATGATTTCTCTATTTTTTTTATAAGAAAAAGTGGTTTCTTGGTAAATACATTTCCATGATTCGTTTATCTGATCCTATTTCACTGAAAAATTAAAAACAATTTGTTATGATAATATTTAATATGTGAATATGAAATAGAAAATTGAATATATATTTAATTATTAATCCTTTTTTAACATATGATACCATCAAATCAACCTGTAACCCTCCTTTTTCAATAAATGGTCATCCAAGGTAATTTTTTTTGGTTATTTAACCTAATCAGATAAAATTATTTGTAAATCCTTAATAATTATTTGTAAATTGAATGTGGTTAACTAATGCTTATAAATTGGCATTTTTATCCAGGTTTATAGTCTTAATCCTATTCATCACACATCATAGTTATGATTTCATTAATTCCCAACCAACCCTTTCATGGTTTTTATAACATGATGTATTTATTCCACAACTACATCGACATTAAATTATCTTGATATGTATCTATTACTTTGAAACCCCTCATAATCACTAATTTACCAAATCAAAAGGATGTTATCTAGTAATTATTTTTATTAGTAAGGTTTTCAATAATGGTTTCTTATTTTAATTGATAAATAAGATTAGAAATATTTCCTTGGAATTAAAAGACATGGTTATCTAAAATGTATTATCTATACCATCGAACATATAGTCAACCCGAATTTATCAACCCAAAAATTATCCTCAATAAGAATCATAGTCTAAATAGTTATATAAAAATATCTTTTTATACCCGTGATGATGCCTTTGACCCAGACCCCCTGTTGTTTTTTTTCTAAAAACATGTTCATTAAATACTTTATTTTATATTATCATTAAAATTCTACATATAACCATACATAATTTCATTATCAATGACAACTATTTATATCTCTTACATCCATAGGATATTTCATCAAAGAGATTTTTAAAATTAAGAGGAATCATAAAAGAATAAATCATGTTTTCTTTTTATTGATAAGACATTTCTTCCTTTCCATATGATGTTACTAAATCCATAATGAGTCTTAAAAATATTCCATAAATTATTCCACATGTGATGTGCTCCTTAACATGTCATTTGTACTAATTTTCTTCATAAACACGGGAAATTGACACACAATATGTGGATAAATAAAATTATCAATAAGAAAAAAATATAATATCGTATTAATGAGTATAAAAATGTGGAATAAATAATAAATCGAGAATAAGTAAACAATATGAATCCACAGCTAATTTGATACTAGCAGAATTCTATATCGATGATAATAAATGAAAACATGTAAACATAATAATATTGATCTCATACTGATGGAATGCATAATTATGGTCATTAATAACTTACAATCATGTTATTCTTCCAAGAAATAGTACTTTTTCTCGAATATTACAATAATGAAATATTATAGAATTGGCTATGAATACACCAAATACTAAGACATGTTTTTTCTAATTAGACATATAGATACAATGATGGGATATTTAATTTTGGACCGCACCTATGACATGATTAAGACTATTTCAGTCACTATAAGTTTAAAAAATTCCTATAATGGCATTCCCTATGGGAACACTTACTGAAAAAAATATTTATATTCATATAATGGTTAATATTGACATATCAATACATGGTCAACCGCATTTGGCAGTTAATAATAATCAATAATTCTTATAGTTTTCCCCGGGTAAATAAAATGGATAACAAGATCATAACCCATCTAGGTTAATATATTTGATAGTATCACATTACATATTCATCCTACAAATAATCACCTCTATTGGAATGAAAATATATTGAACATCAATATTGATCCTCATGTTAATAAAATGGATATCATTATCACAACCAATACATTATACTATGGTGTAATGATGATAAATACATCATTAAAATGAAAATAATCATTCCTATTTAAATAATATCATTCCGAAAACCAATACATTTCTCCAATTTAATAAAAGACTATACCATCTAGGTCAACATCGTCTAATTTGAATTATGTTATAGGTTATGTCTGCTCCATATAACGAAACTAGTATATAGTTAATTCAATAATCAGACAACATTTTGATAAGTTACCCATATAAAAAAGTTGGAAGGATTCAAATAGAAATAACCAAAAAGAAAAAAATATGACATAGGAGGATATTGACATAGAATAAAAACATCCATGTAAAATAATTCTTGGATGATATTATTCAATAAGGGATCTATAAATAGATATTTCAATACACTATGTTAATTCTTAAAAACTATAACATATATATTTGATATTATAAATCAGGATATCTAAACCACATTGGGGTACATCATTTTGAAAATTAAAGGAAAATTAGATCTAAAATTATAAAATATCTTTTAGAAAACATATTTATCATTGACATAAAAGATGAATTTACATGTCACATCCAAAAGTGGTTTTCAAAAGTTGAAGTGATAACTCATCTGAAATATTTAATATTAATAGAATCTGTAATAACAGACCGTTAAAATGAAATACTAATTTATATAGTAAATGTGGATCATGAAAATAAGATTATAATATGGAAATTTTTATTACTAAAATTATCTTTGGTGTAATCCCACATTGCAACAATGGTAATAAAAACATATTTCCATTAAAACATAACATTTATAAATATGGTTATAAAATAACATATAATAAAATATTATCTTTTGTGAAACCATGAATGGATGTAAAATGGTTAATATATTACATTATAACTCAAATAATGAGATTTGAGTTACTAATAATCATTATTGTTGTGATACAACTGTATTAGTAGACACTTGTATAAGGGAAAATTTTCTTTATAGATAAAATAATAAACAATATTATTAAAAAACATATCCATGGTTAGTGACTACACCATTTAATATAACATGGGACACATAATGTATTATATCTCAATGAATACGAATCAAGAGTAACAAATCCATTGTATCATGTGTTAGAGTTAAATCAAACCCCATCAAAGGAGAGGGCTTGTAATTGAACTTCAAAATCCATGATTAAAAAATAATTAATAATATGATACCTCTAATAGGTTTTATATAAAGAAAAAAATTAAATGATTTTCATATTAAAAAAACTTTCTCAAAGGATGGAATTTTAGATGAAAACCCTTACCTTGTTCTAGATTTAATTTTTGCACGCAACTTATATTATGTAAGTCATGACCAGTCCCCTGGGGACTGTGTTGTGACTACCCCAAGCCCGCCTTTCGGTAGGCCAGGGGATAGAGACTAGCATCAGAAGGCGTATCCATGAAACGGGGAGGAATTTCCTTTAAACCTGTACAAACACACATCCCTTGGACACAACAAGCTGTAACCACATAGTAAAAATGCAGTAGTAAAATTGTGTATAGAATTTTTAGGGGGCCAAAATACAAGCCAAACTGAAAGATAAACTATAATCGAAAACAGTAATCAACTCCTGGAATAATACACAAATGATCATACTATAAGGGTAGGTACAACTCATCTTCACATATCTCCATGTCATCCATCACTTCCATCCACTATCTGGTCAATGCCCCCTGATTCTCAGTCAAGGCATCCAGTCCTCTGCACAAGACTCAATAAGGTACGGGTGATGCCCATGGAGGCGTGAGTATAACAATATCGTATAGTGACACCGAGACCCGTAATGGTATCTCATAATTACAAAGATAAATAACATAAGCATGGTATCAATCAAAAATCACAAAGAAATAGACACAAATCAAACCAAGTACTACTTATTTCAGAAGTACAGTTGATTAACTATAAGGATAGATCATCTTACTCTATTAAGAGTCGTTGTTGGTGACCCACACAGTATCAATATGTACTAACCCCTGTAAGACCAGCACATGAATGATAGGTACTTACCCCCCAAGACCATGACATGATAGATAGGTAATATCCACCACAAGACCCACACATGATCGATAGGTGATGATTCACACAAATCACTCTTCATTCTTCATGTCTCATCCAAACATAGGATTCTCAATCATAGTATACTTTTCTCTGGGATAAACCGCTCTTCAATCCATTGATCAAATTACAACTGGTTTGAAGCCCCATGATGAATTAACCTGACGAACGGTCACATCATAAGGTTTTCAATGCAACAGACGATGCGTCAACCAGAAACTTGTTCTGTTAGTTATTGGAATTTTAGTACCAAGGGTGTGGTTGGACTCAGTGTTGTCTATCCCATACCTATTACAAAATTTATCAAAAATAGTGTGGAGTATCTCAAAATATATGTCTCTATCCAAGGATCATAGTATTGTAGATGGTTAGTCAAACATATGTCTAGTTTGAAAGATACAGCCTTTTAGGCATTTCTGGGCCCGAGAGGGGTCCGGGTTCAATCCGAACCGGTCGGCCGACACGCACAGACCTCGTATAGGCCGACCCGACCTTGTTTGATTCAACATCACCCAGACTAGTTCCAACCTGGTAATGCCCGAACTGGCCTGGGCTAGCCTACAGAGGGCTCGGCCCACTGGGTTGCGGACCAGCCCGTCCCTCTAGCTGGGCATCACCCATCGGGCTACACTTCCTTGTGCGCTGGCATGACATGCCAGTCAAGTGGCTGCCAGCTCCTTGAACGGCTAAAGAATAGTCGTTCGGATCTTCAATTAGCAGCACCACATGGTGCAACCACGTGGTCCGCGAGACCCGTGGGGCACAGGTCCCCTTCATGCCACGACGATGATGCCGCATAACCTTCACAACGGCATGCGATGGCGTTCCACCTCACCAACGTCCTCGTCCGATTGTTGGCTTCCCCATTGGGTTCGTCGTGGTGCCATGCGGTGCCACACTCATCTGTAGCCGGCAAGCACAGGTGTCGGTCGCTGGTGTTGTCGTGCCGGTCCCTCTCCAGGAAAATCTTCCATGGGCCACCGAGTGAGCTCTGTTGGTTCGTTATTCTTTCCCGGCACGCCAACAGTCCTCCCAGGATGCCACGGGCATTGTACAACTCTAAGTTTCAAGGTTCTATTAAGTTGATAAAAGCTACCTCTGATGAAAAAAATGAATATCAAGCGGTGGAGAGTTTGGGCCTTGTTTTTTTGGCATGCACCCTCCGTATTAGCATTATAACTAATGGGAGTAATTTTTACATCACATTAAAATAATGATAAACCCTATTTAAATCCCCCACTTTGACCACCTAATAATTCAATAACGAGATGAATAATAGAGTAAATTTCTAGAATTAAAATACAACCCCTACCTCGAGATTCATTGGCGATGTTGCGGTGGTGGAAGAAGATCCCATGTTTTAGGATCCTGTTTCCATTCGTCGATCTCAGTTAGTTGCCGCCCGAGCTTCTGTCTTCGTCGGTAAAAGGTTTCGCATCACATGGACAAAGGTTCATCTCTTAAAAAATATATTCCAAATGCACTTTCCCAAGCCCCATTTAAATATACGGGAAAAGGTTGAGTAATGCACCGAGGAATTTATGAGTTACATTAATTGACATAATTAATTTTTCACATTAATGGATCTTGTTAATGGGCCATGTTAATTACTCGAGGGGTGTTAATGTAAGCAGTGTGTAACTGAGAAATTAATATCACATATTAAATTTCTGACTACCTCTGTGGTCCCTTTCATTGCCGCTAAATAGGTGGTAGGAAAAAAAGTAATAAAATAACAATTTACATGTTATTTTATTATTCTTTAGAAAGTCAAAAAAACTATCTTTTTCTCCTGACCCATTGTAGTCGCATCGAAGCCTCACTTAAGCGAATTTGGACTCTCAAATTTAATGGTGCCCCAAATTTCAATTATGGGCAGTGGTTCAAAAGTTAGAAAACTCTTCCAGCACATTTTCTGAACACACCATAAGAAAATTCAAAAATAATTAACAGTCCCCCTTGACCAGCGTTAGTATGGGTTAGGCTCTGCCTAAGGGGAACACACCCTCATAAGCACAACAATACTCCTAGATTATTAAAATGGGTTACTATTTGGATGTTAAAGATTTTACAATAAAATAAATGTCACTTAATTATATTATTTATGGGCAAAAACTGACATACACTAATGGCCAACATCGGCCAAATTTAGTATCTGCCTAAAGAAATAATACCCTCACAAGTTTGGTGGTGGTTTTAAATTTTATATCTGAATCACAGTTTGTGAGTTATAAGAATTATGAAAATAAAATAATTTTATTTATTTATTTTATTTATGGTTTTTTCATTTTTTTTGGTTTTCCAACTAGAGGCATGAACCTGCTAAACTTTAGTTGCGCCTTGGGTAAACCGGACATCTTGAACACAACGGTGCTCTCAGTTTTCTATAAAAGGAACCCATTTAAGAGTTATTATAGATTTTTATGAAAAATACTCATGAAATATATTTTAATATTAACACTTTTTCAACGGATCATCCCAGGAACTTCGTGCCTCGAAATTACGGGCTCAAAGATTTTGTCATCTAAAAATAATCCCATATAAATAATATATATTATATGGAATTTATGGGTCATTACACTACATAGTAAAATTGAAATTACTAGATAGGTTCTTATAATGCTTATTATTATTATTTAATTTAATATGGACCATTTATTATCCTATTCATTTTATTTATTATATAGTTTTCTATCCTACATCTGTTATTGGAGTTTTTTTAATTTTCTTAACTCTTTATGTATGTTTGTAATTATAAAAAATATTTCAAAATAGTTTCACAATGTCTAGAATAATAATAGGTTTTTGGAAATATTTCTTTATATATGCATTTAAATCAAACAATGATTAGTAGTGAAGAGGGATAAACATCATTGCTTGTGTAAAATATAGTTCCCATGTAACCACGATTAATGTTTCTATTTCTAAATGATTGAGAGGGAAATAGGATAAATGATAATTTGAATATTAAAATAAATATTTACTTTTTAGATATCATTATTATACATCCAATAAATTATTAATTTATCCATTAACAGTGTTGATGAAAAATAGATGATGTTGCTTTGTGGAGGTGGTGGTCTTTGCTACACACCAACACCAATTTTATTTCTCACAGTAGGTAGAGAGGATTAAATATTATTTCTCAATAATATAATCAGATATAAGTATTATAATTCTATATATGTTATAATATTTTTATGGATATATTTATTTCTAAGAGTAATCTTTTGGATAAAAAATTATGAAAATTTTAATACACATGTTAGAGACCCAATACTTATTTGGAAAACTTATTAAAATTGAATGGATTTAGATAACATAGAACTAACATGGTATACTAATGTGTGAGGGACATATTGGGTATTATATTTTTGAACTGTTTCAATGAAATTTTAAATAGGAGTTGTCTGTTTGGTAGGGTGTATGTTACCCCCATTTATAATAAAGTGAAATAGTACTTTTGGAAACACCCTTTTTATTATAATATTTTCATGAAAATATTTCTATGTAAATGGAACTAATGTATTAAAATAGTGGACTATTGGAAATATTTATATTGAGAAAGACACAATGAAGGAATTCCACACATGTTCCAAATGTTTTATTCATAATATTATTTAGTGATCATTACTGAATAAACGAGTGTTAATATATTTATTTATGTGTATTCACATAATATTTGGAGAATTATTTCAGGGGGTATAATTTTACTGTTATTTTATCAATTCCATGATATGAATAATATAATTATTTTAAAATAATTGTTTCATAATTCTTATCATAAATGAAATTCATCCTAATAAATTAAATTTTATACCTCAATATATAACAATCCATCTCAAATAATTTGAACATTATTATGTCAAATAAATTATTCATTTTAAAAAATTATGATTATATTTTTATATTAAATAATCCTAACATTAGAACATATAATACAAAATAACCGATTTTTATGAATTTTTAAGCATTATTTTTATGTATAAAAACATATCAAATTTATTGATTATAGTGATAGTTTGTAGTCACTTATTCTCAAAATAATAATCATGTGCATTTAATATAAATCCATATACTAATTTTTTCTTCGGCTAAATTAATTGACGAAACTGATGAGAGTTGTTTTCGAGAAAATACTACATACTACATAAAAATGATATCAATGGGTTTTATAAATATAAAATATAATTTTTATAATTTCTCGGTTTTAGTTTTAAATATATATTTCATAACATAAAAAATGTTTAAAATTTTATTTTTCATATAATTGTGATTGTTCTAAAAAAAATAATTATTTTCACTATTCAACTAATAACACGTTATTTTTGACAAAATATCAAATATTAACCTTAAAATAATTCTGATATGAGGAATTAAAAATAAAATTTTATCTTATATATTTAAAAAAAATTACTTTTTTAGTTTACTTTTTTATGTTAAAGAACTAATATAAATAAAACTTTTATTGGGGAAAACACACTTTTCAACAGTAATTGATATTAATTGATTGTCATCTAAAGGTAGTTATTTTTAATTAATGGCTATATAAGGTTGAATAAAAATGTAATTATATATGTTTACGTTATGCCAAATGTAGTTTGGATGAATATTTTTCTATCAAATTTACATATTTAAAGTGAATTTGATTATTTTGGTTTTACATCAGCTTTTGAGTAAAGATTGAAACATATGATATCTCAATTAGCACACAAAAATAGACCATAATGATGATCATAAGTGAGTATAACATAAAAATGTGGGTATGAGTAAATAATCAAGGTATTGACTAGAATATAGGGATGTAATATCTAATAACACATGAATCATAAAACATGAATTATAAAAAATATATTATGGAATAACAGAAAATGTCATATTATTTAGGAATGAAATAATATTGTGGTATATGAATAATCATTAAAAATAATATCTAACGGAACAAATAATTACCAAGTCTATTATATCATTGTATAAAGACATGTACTATATAATTTTTCATATGGATTACATTCTATGTCATGAAAAATAACATTATATAAGATACAATCCATTGTCGAATGAATTATATTGTTATATAATTTATATCCAACACATCATATAATGATAAAGAAAACATATTTGTGCAGCATGAAACTAAATACATCAATAAATGAATCATAGAAAAAATAAAAGATTAGAATGAAATAGAATTCATAATAAACATCAAAATACATGGAAAAAAACTATCAATATAAAAAATTTGGATGATTCTATAAAACCAAATCCATGATTAAACATTAGTAAAATTAAAAAAAAAATGAAATCGAATAAAAAAACTCCTAATGAGAACATTGGAAAATAGTTTTGAAAAAAAATTAAAATATCACTATTTCATTGATTAATTTCAAGGGAAATAATTTACAAACCAATAGATTGAAAAAGAAATTAAAATTAAAGAGTTTTTTTTTAAATTGTAAAAAATTGAAAAGGAATCTTCATAACGATAATATATGAAAATAGTATACGAAAAAAAACCATGCTTAGAAGATAATGGAAATAGATAAAATATCCATTCTAACCATTTGATGTAATAAAAATTTTAAACATAGTTTCCTTATGAAAATTTTTTTATATATAATAAAATTCAAGAAAAATATATATAATAAGGATGTTGAAGGGAAATAATACTAACTAAAAAGAAAGAATAATGAAAACTATAATAAAAAGTAATTTTTATGAATTGTTAATAAATATTTAGGGAGACGGCGAAAATTAACAAATTCCACAAAAAATAAATTATGTTTGATAAAACATGAAATATATAGAGAATTTTTATGTGTTTACCCCCAATAGATGATATAGTATTAATAACATAAAATATATAAAATATTTGGATTGTAATCATTACATATACTCTCAAATTATACTAACTAAATATAAAAACCTATAAAATAAACACAACAAAATTAATTAATTATTATAGAAATATTTTATAATAAACAAAATTTTGAAATGTTAAATATTAATCTATTTTACCCATATATTAGTTAGCTATAATTTATTTTTTTCATGAATGTTAGAAATTTCAATTGTCTCATTAATGTTTCTATATTGATATATCGTTCAATTTTCATTGATAACAAGATCACAATTTCTTAGTTACTGAAGGAATTTTAAAAATATTAGTTTAACTAATTATTCTATATGTTTAACATTTTATGAAATTCACATGTATAGTTCGAAATACTAGAATTCATGAAGAGGATGTTTTGGGGAAATTGATCAATAATAAAGAAGTTATAATTTAATGGTCATTACTTTTATTCTCTCTTAATGAATAATTATCATGACATAAATTAATCTATAATACCTTGTATTAACTTTGCTAATATTTTTATACAATAAAATATGGATATTAATAATGATAGTATAAAATCAATCATATAGGTTGATGAACCGACCCAAATAAGATCATATTATACTGCTGAACAAATGATAGTATAGAGTTACATTTTACTAATTTAATTTTCATATAATAATAATGATTTCAATATCACATAATTATAGTTTTGAATTATATTTATGAATAGTGGGGATGATAAGGTATTTTATAAATATATTAAATAACTATATACATATATTGATTAATTTTCTCCTCAAAATGGATTACTTCTTGACGAATTATTTAGGCCTTATTATATTGACTATATTCTACCCAGAATGGAAAATAAATTTAGAAGTGTGAATTTTTGTTGATATTATGTATGAAATTAAATGATAAATTTATGTAATGACATTGAAATTCCATGGAAATTTTTTCTTAAATACATGGAAATTTTTACATGTCGGTGAAATTTTATGGTGCTTGATTCTGAGGCCCGGTGTGCACATGGTAAATTTATGATGTTTGGATCAGGAACGTTCAGTAAACGTATGCATGGGTTTTTATAACTTTTGAATGGTAGCTCGAAATTTAAATATGCGGGCACCATTGAACTCACAGCACCGGTATTCTCTTAAGAAGACTTTCACCTCAAAGGATGTTGGTCAATAATAAAAGGTAGTTTTTTTCTTTTAAAAATAATAATAAAATAAAGTGTGCAACAAATTTATTTTATTGGATCTGCCATGAGTGTGAGTGGTTATTTGTTAAAACCTCCACCAGGAGGTTGAAGGTGGGGGCCACAACACCTTAACCTCCCATGAGAGGTTATGGTGGTGGGGCCCACCTGAACTCAACCTCCCATTGGGAGGATAAATGAGGTTACATCGTGGGACCACACGAGACTAAACCCCCCCCCCCCCCCCAATTATTGGGTGGTTGTAAAATATCCCAACTCCCCTCATTAATGAGTGGGGAGTCCCTTGACCTCTTATACCACTAATTGGTGCCACTCTCCCCAAATTAACTGCGCCAACCCGTGTGAATTAATGAAGGGGACCCTCTTGATATCCTCTAAATTAAATGTGACACCTCTTGTGCAATTATTTTTGTAGATCCGGGTTATTAATTTCACCTTTTTGATTTATTATGCCATCAAAATAATACACAAACTATTTCCCTATTATTTTCATTATTTATTTGGTGTATCTTGGGTGGAGGAAATCTAGGGATAAAATTTATCCCATTGAAGAATGCTCTCCAACAAAGAACACTCTCCCGACGAAGAATGCCGCCGAGGGACACCTTCGACTACCAAGAACGACCGCCCTCTGACCTTCTTCCTTGGACCCCTTTGATGTGGGACGTGTTTGTCTACCACGGATCAACGACAATATTTCCACGACGTTGAAGATCGATGATTGGAGAATCAAAGGTAGGGGTTTAGATTCATTTAAACGTCATGTTCATCTTTAAAAAAAAACAAAGAACGATGATGTTTATCTATTTAGGTGTAATGTTGCGCTTAATTCATGTGAACCAATTGTTACAACCCTAAACGCAGAGGGGGCAGGCAAAACCAACATGGCCTGACCCCTCTGCCGATATTTTTTTTGAACCTTGGCATGGAGATGAGGCGATGATGACGAAGGAGGAAACGACGAATAACGCACTACCCGTGGCCTCCACAAATCATGTAACCCCAAGGTTCCATGGTGCTCCCAGCCAAACACCGCCGACCGAGCGGTGCCCAATCTGACTACCGGCAGCCTCCCGATGACCTACCCAAAGTGCACCCCGGCTGAACAGGTGGCTTGCCCTGCGGCCTGCCCGGCCTCGCCAGCGCCCTGCCTACCGCCCTCTCACACTGCCCGCGCCCCCGCACATGCCCTGCATGCATCCCGGCGCCCCATTACACTGCCTGTGCCCTCGCGCAAACCCCGCACGCTGCTTGACACCCCGACACGCTACCCCGCATGCTGCTCGGCACCCCTGCTCCCTACCCGACGCCCCCAACATCGTGTAGCGCCCTGCCCGGCACCCCCAATGCCCTGTCACGGCCTACCCGGCGCCCCCAGTGCCATACCACGACCTGCTAGACCCCTGCCATGCCCTTCCCAATACCACCACACACTAAATAGCACCCCCGTGGCTTCTCATCTCCCTCGCGGCCACCCAGCCAAGCCAGTGTCATGACCCCCTCGCGGTGCCCTGGCCAAACCGGCTTGTCACGTCCTCTGGGCCGAGTCATGCTGGTTCGCAACCTCGCAACGCCCAGTGCGAAACGGGCCCTAAGCCCGGGCCGAACCGGCCTCATGTCCGCTGGGTCAGGCCCAGTGGACTGGGCCAAAACATAGCGGGTTGACCTACCTAATGGTCGGAGTTAGGCCGAGTGAGCCTGACCGAGTTGACCCAGACTAGGTCAGCCTAGACTGGGTTGGGCCGAGACAGTCTGATCGGGTCGGACTAGATCCAGGCCCATTACTGACCCTTTACCTTCCTGGGTCATATCTTTGCACTGGAAGTCCGTTTGATGAACCGTAATCGGCACTAGTAGTCATGGATTGATGTCGTCCCTTTGATAATACCCCACTGGTGTTCGGGGTACAATTGAGTTACAGTCGGGTTGGATCGTACATGAATCCAATCAGGCCCCTGAGACTAAAAGGCTTTTAACTAACAGACCGGGTGTCCGATTGACGCAATGTCTATTGCGTTAAAACACCTATGATGTGGTGGACCATTGAGATACTTTTTTCCTAGCACTTTGAAAATGTTGGAGTATTTACCAATATCTCATAGGGAGGATCTTTCCAATGAAGAGTAGGCAGAGTGTGGAGACATAGTTGCTGGTTGAGACCTGACGAATGCTTGACCGATTCGACTCATAGTGATCCAACTAGCCCATTGTGGAGGGCCTGGTAGTTGGTGGTAGATCCACGGTGGAGGAGCGCCTGGTAGTTGGCAGCAGACCTGCAGTACTCGACAGGAGGAGTACCTCTGCAGGCTATTAGGGGGAGTGCCTGGTAGTTGGCAGTAGACCCACATCGGTGAAGCACCTGGTAGTTTGAAGGAGAACCGCGATACATGAAAAGATGAGTACCTCAGCTGTCCAAGGTCTGTGAGAAGAACCTTGGTGTCGCAACAGACCCACTGTACTCGATAGAAGAGGAGTTCTCCAGCATCTGTGTTCTCGATAATGAAAATCCAGGTTTGAGCTGAGTCAATCATTATTGTCTTTTTCTCATGATTGAGATGGTTTACTAGATAACATAGGTATATGTATGTGAATATATCTAATTAATGGTTATCTATTGATTTCATACTTGGTGGTTTATCCTTGTTGGATTTTGTGAGACCTTGAGGGTCTTAGGGTCTCTACAGAGTATGGTTATACTCACATCTACACGAGATATGCCCACATCTCATTGTGTTGGTTATAGACGATAGAAAGTGCCAACTGAGGAAGAGAGTACCATGACTGGATGGTACTCAAAGGTGTATCACTTGTAGTGATAGTGGACGGAGGAGATGGAAGGACATGGAATGCTAATGAGTCCATCTGTGAGACCTTTAGGGTCTCAGGGTCTCTACTGATTATGGTTATACTCACATATGCACGAGATATGCCCACGTCTCATTGTGTTGGTTGCAGATGACAGACACTGCTGACTGAGGAAGAGAGTACCAAGACTGGATGGTACCCGGAGGTGGATCACTTGTAGTGACAGTGCATAGAGGAGATGGATGGACATGGAGTGCTAAGGAGGCCATCTGTACCTACCCTTTATGTAGGAACCCCATAGGATGACCTAGTAGAAGATTTAACTTTCTTCAGTTGTACTTGCTTTCCAGTTGTACTTGTACTTTCCTATTGGGATTGTATTTCTGACCCCATTTGCATTCTTGAAATTCTTTTGTATATAGTTTTACTTAGTGTTTTTCTTCCAGTTGTGTACTCTATTGTGTTTTTTTCCAGTTATTACGGAAATTCCTTCCTAGTTATGGATTTATGCCTTTTGTGCTAGTCGCTAGCCCCTGGACAATGGAAGGCATTCTTGGGGTAGTCACGATACGGGCCCCGGGGGATGGGTCATGACAAATTGGTATCAGAGTAGTTGGTTCTACCGTAGAACATATGACTTTAATATTTCTTTTTAGTGAATCAACTTTGTTAAGGGTACTAAGTGTGGTTTTCAGTTGCGGGATTCCAGTGTTGGTATGAGTGGCCTACATATCCATACACAAGGACCATGACTTCTGATTTTCGACTCGGTGCATGAAAAAACAGATTAATGTGTGTTTTCAAAAGTATTAATTAAGTCAGCTCAACCAGGTCAGCTCACTAGGAATAAATCTTTGACCGTGTCACATCTTTTCCTTTCCGGATGCCTCCCTATAGACGAACAATTAGAGAAACGTGAGTTTTATGCACTGATATCCCACCCAGTGATGAGGCATCTGTGTAGGACCATTTACCAACAGACACACCAGCGGTACCACTTCCTATTGGGAAACCGATGCTAGCAGCACCAGTAGTAAATAATGCACATTTCTTGAGCACATTTCAAAAGTTCTAGCGCAGAGGCCACCTAGGTTTAGTGGAGTGATGGACCCACTGGTGGCTGAGGATTGGCTGGAGGTTGTGGTGAGAGTCTTCAGGCTAGTAGGGACACCATCACACTTAATGGGGATCCTTGCAACTAGATTCCTTCAGGCAGCAGCAGGTAGATGGTGAAGCATAATGATCTAGGTGCATGACGAGGTGATGCTACTATAGACAGACTTCGAGATTCTGTTTCAGGAGGATTTTTTCCCAGCCACCCTTCGAGCAGTGCAGATACAGGATCTACTTCATCTACAGCAAGGTATCATGACAGTAGAACTATACTCAGTGAGGCTCACCAAACTTTTGCAATACATTACTGATATAGTACGGGACCCATTCTTCTGGGTTCAGACATTTTATCAAGGGCTCAAGAGTGATATCAGAGCTCCGATGATCTCACTCAGCATCCCAGCGCAGGTGGCTGTGCTAGAGAGGGCCCTCCTAGTAGAGAGTTTCCTTGAAGAGTAGTCTCCAGTAGCAAGACCAACCACTAGACGACACACAATGAAGTATTATGCAGTTGGCAGTAGAAATATTTCTCAGAGGTCTAAGAGGACCCGACCTATAGGTGGTTGACCAAACGGCTCAGGATCAGTTGTGAGGGGAACCCAGAGTGGAGAGAGAGCTAGACATGCCATGAGCGGGTAGTGTTACTCATGCTGGGGACTTGGTCACATGGCTCATGACTATCTAGAAATCCATTCTGATGATCATTAGATGGTTTAAGGACCTCCCAGGCAGAGGTACAGGTTCGATCGAGGTGGTCTGCATGGAGTAGGTGCACGTGGCAGTGGAGATAGACGTGCAGTTGGTGTTGGACGTTGTTTCGAGGTGCTACCACCACCACCACCTAGAGGTCCTCCCGGACTGCAGTGAGCAGGTGGACAGGGTAGAGCTCAGCTTTAGGAGGCTGAGGCATATGATCACGGTGCTCTGGGGATTATTTGAGGTACGATCTGTGTCTACTCAACCTTAGTTTCAGTTCTTATAAACATGGGTTCCAGTACCTCTTTCATTACCACTACTCTCGTTCATATCATGGAGGTTCTGAGGGATCAGTTGGCTCGATCCATACGGCTAGATAATCCTAAGGGAGCAGACTTGATGATTATGCATAGGTTCTGGTAGTGTGAGCTTACTCTAGGAGGTGAGATAATTGGCTGGGATCCCCTCGTAGTGGTGTCAAGGAGTTACGATGTCATCTTGGGTATTGAATGGTTATCTACAGTCTATGATCAGATCGACTGTATTTGGTGAAAAGTGCGGTGTGTCTACACAGATGAGACCAGTCTTACCTTCACTGGCAAGAAGGGATCCTTTGGAGCCCGGGATGGACCTACTCGGAGGAGGGTGCAGCCGATCACTCACCAATGGCTTGCCTTACCCTTGGAGCAGTGGATGTGGAGAGGCCGACTTATCCTGTAGTGGTGGACCAGTACACAGATGTTTTCCGAAATCATGTTCCAAGAATACATCCTCATAGAGAGGTGGACTTATACATTGACATGTTCACTGGGATGACACTGATATCTACTCCAGCATATCGAATGGCTCCCTCTGAGCTTCGTGAGTTGGGGGTACAACAAGAGGACTTGCAGGGAAAGGTATTCATCTGGTCCAGTGCTTCTCTATGGGTAGCCTCGATTATATTCTCCAAGAAGGCGGTTGAAAGCTTGAGGATTTTTGTCGACTACCATCGCCTAAACCATGTGACTCTGAAGAACACGTACCCACTCTCGAGTATTGATGACCTCTTTAATCAGTTGAAAGGAGATCAGTAGTTCTTGAAGACAAACCTCATATCAGGCTATCACCAGCTTAGAATTCGAGATGAGGATGTGCGGTAGACAACCTTTAGGTGTAGATACAACCGCTATGAGTTCTTGGTTATTCTCTTCATCTTATCCAATGATCCAGAAGTGTTCATGGGACTCATGAATAGGATATTCTTACATTACCTCGATCTCTTTGTTGTAGTCTTCATCGACGACATTCTAATCTACTCAACTTCTGAGGAGGATCATGCCTACCATTTGTAGGTAGTACTGGACACACTCTGAGAGCACCATCATTATTGTAAGCTCTCAAAGATCCAGTTTTGGATTTGAGAGGTTCAATTATTAGGACACGTCATCTCAAAGGATGGATTTACAGTGGATCCAGTGAAGATCAAGGTACTACTTTCTTGGAAGCCACCCAGGAGTGTGACGGAGGTACGAAGTTTCCTGGATTTTGATGGATTCTATCAGAGGTTCGTACAAGAATTATACAAAGTTGTAGCACCACTATCAGCCTTGAAAAATATGGGGAAACCTTTCGTGTGGTTGGAGAGATGCCAGCAGAGATTTCCGGAGCTGAGGTAGAGGATGACTAGTGCCCCCCATCTTATGGCTTCCAAGGGAGGGCGTAGGGTACATAGTTTACTGTGATGCTTCAGGGACCAGACTTGGGTGTGTCCTGAGGCCAAAGTGATTAGGGATTGTTTATGGTTCTCAGTGCTTGAGACAACACGAGAAAAACTATGCTACCCATGACCTGAAGATAGAAGAAGTGGTCTTCTCCTTGAAGATGTGGCGGCACTATCTGATGGGAAATCATTTTACTGTGTACTCTGATCACAAGAGTCTCTGGTATATCTTCTCTCATAAGGACATGAACCTGAGACAACGATATTGGATTGAGTTCCTCCACGACTATTACTTCGAGATAATCTGTAATCCTAGGAAGGGGAACATTGTTGCAGATGCACTCAATAGGAGGACTAGTATACAGCAGCTAGGAGAGGCGAAAGAGCAGCTGACTACCTTACAGATATCTTTTGAGGATAGAGATGGAGCAACCTTTATACAGTCTCTTACAGTCACTCCCCATAATTTTCATCGATTCAGGGAGGAACGACATGGGGATTCTGACTGCGAGACATGATGTGCTCAAATATCCACAGGGTAGCACCCTGATGGATTCTTCGATGGTGGGGAGCATGTCATCCTATTTATAGGACGTACCATGCTACCAATGTCACTTCAGCAGTATGTGTTGAGGGTGTTCCACACATCCTCTCTAGCGGTACATCCAGGAGTGGAGAAGATTTACCTGGATCATCAACGATAGCACTCGTGGCCAGGTATGAAGAAATCAGTAATGGAGTTTGTCTCATGGTATCTCACCTTCCAGTAATTGAAGGCAGAGCACCAGGAACCAGAAGGCTTGGTTCATCCTTTAGAGGTCCTAGTGTGGAAGTGGGATGGGATATCCATTGACTTCGTGACAGGCCTTCCACGTACATCCAGGGGTCACGACTCAATTTGGATAATCATCGACCAACTCAGCAAGTCGGACCACTTCCTACCGATGAGATAGCAGGGTTCAGTAGAGATCATGAGATGCCTCTATGTGCAGTAGATTGTGCGAGTACATGGAGCACCTTCCACTATTTTCTCTGACCGTGACACACGGTTTACTTAATGAATATGGAAGGGGTTGCAGGAGGCTTTTGGGACACATCTTTGCTTGAGCACCGCCTGCCATCCTCATACAGATGGTCAGACTAAGAGGACCGTCCAGACCCTTGAGGTCATGCTACGTGCATGTGTCCTCGACATCAGTTGCAGCTGGGAGGATCACTTTCCTTTCGGGGTATTTTCTTACAACAACAGCTTTCGCTCCACCATTAGGATGGAACATATTGAGGTGTTATACGGGCGACTTTGTAGATCACCATTATGTTGGACAGGCCCTAGGGAGTCAGCACTCGTCTGACCTGAGATGGTATGAGAAACTACGGATAAGGTGCAGATCATCCAGAAGATGATGAAGACTGTATGGAGCAGGCAGAAGTCGTATTCTATCAGGAGACAGAGGCCTCAACAGATCGAGGATGGAGACCACATCTTTCTAGGGGTCTCAACTCGACGAGTTCTACAATTATTTGGCTGAGGTGGAATGTTATCTCTGTAATTCATCAGACCTTTCCAGGTCCCCAGCAGCGTAGGTGAGGTGGCTTACCGCTTAGTTATTCCACCTCAGTTGCACCGGGTGCACGACCTCTTCTACCTATCCCATCTGAGGAGATATGTGCATGAACATTCCCACATCATCGACCATGGAGAGATGGACATCAACGATGGGGAGACCTTCACGTAGGTTCTAGTGGAGATTTAGGATCGATAAGAGTGGTTCCTACAGGGACGGTCGATAACTCTGGTGCACATTCTCTAGCCACACGGGAACCTCTACAAGAGCACATGGGAGCCGGAGGCTTAGATTCATGCTCATTATACCCATTTTTTCTCTTAGTTTGAGTTGTATCTTATGGGGTTGTAAACCCCTAAGTTGTGTAGAAATTAAAGACTTTGAAATTCCAAGGAATTTTTTTCTTAAATACATTGGAATTTTTACAAGCCCGTGAAATTTTACGATTCTTGATTCTAAGGCCATGTGTGCCCGGAATCAACTTCTGAAGTATTGTTCGGGTATGTTCAGTAAACGTACGAGTGAGTTTTTATAAAATTTGAACTGGTGCCCAAAATTGTAATCTGAGGGCATCGTTGAAGCCACAACGTTGATACGCTCTTCAGAATACTTTCACATCGATGGAAGTTGGTCGAAAATAAAATTTAGTTTTTGACTTTTTAAAAAAAATAACAAAATAAAGAATGCAACAACATTATTTTATTTGAGCCGCCTTGAGTACGAGTGGTTGTTGGTTAAAACCTCCAATTGGATGTTGATGGTGGGGGTCACCACACCTAAACCTCCCATGAGAGTTTATGGTGGTGGGGCCCACCCTAACTCAACCTCCCATGGAAGGATAAACGAGGTTACGTTAGGGGGACCATAATAGACTAAAACCCCCCAATTAATGGGAGGGTGGAAAATCTACCTACTCCCCTCATTAATGAGGGGGGTCTCCGTTGACCACCTCTACCATTAATTTGTGCCACTCTCCCCTAATTAAATGTGCCTACATGTGTGAATTAATTAAGGGGAGCCTCTTGACATCCTCCAAATTAAATGTGACACCTCTCGTGAAATTAATTTTGTGGAGATGGGTTAATTAATTTCACCTTTTTGATTCATTGTGCCAACATTATTATAGACAAACCATTCCTCTATTATTTTTGTTGGGAATTTGCTGGGGAGGAGGAAAGCTAGAGAGAAAAGAAGTTCTCCCAACGAAAATCTCCAACGAAGAATGCTCTCCTGACGAAGAACGTCGACGAGGGATTCCTTCGACTATGAAGAACGACCCACCTCTAACCTTCTTCCTCGGACCCCTTCGACATGGGACGAGTTTGTCTACCAAAAATCGACGTCCATATTTCTGCGACATTGACGATCGACGACTGATGAATTAAAGTTAGGGGTTTAGTTTCTTTTAAAAATCATGTTCTTCCTTTCTTTAAATAAAAAAATGATGATTTTTATCTTAGAAGGTGGAATGTTGTGCTTCATTCTTGAGAACGAATTGTTACCACCCTAAATGTGGAGGGTGTCGGCCAAACTAACATGGCCCGACCCCTCCGCCGATCTTGTTTGGTTTGAAACTCATCATGGCGACGAGGCGATGATGATGAATGTGGCAACGACGAAGGCAGCGCTACCCAAGGCCTCTGTGAATCGTGCCACCCCCGCGGCACAACGGTGTTCCCTATCATAGAACACAGGCTGAGAGGCGCCCAATCCGCCTACCTGCGGCCTCCCGAAGGCATGCACGGCGTGCACCCCGGCCGCACCTACGGCCTGCCCGGTCTCGTCGGCGCCCTCCCCAGTGCCCCCGTGTACTGCCCTTGCCCCCACGTACGCCCCGCACGGTGGCCGGTGCCCCCTTCCCCCCGTGATACATGTGCCCCGCGTGCAGCTTTGGACCGCCGCACCATGCTTGGAGCCCCCCCCGGTGCATTACTGCATCCTACAAGGCAACCCCAGTGCCCAGCTGTGGCCTGCCCGGTACCCCGGTGCCCAGTCGTAGCCATATCGGCCCATGTCGCGACCTTCCTGGTGCCCACGCGGTGTCTCGGATCCCTCATGGCCACTCAGCCAAGCTGGTGTCCCAGACCCCTCGTGGTGACCTAGCGAAACCGGCAACCCCCGCCATCAAGGATGAGTTGTTCTGGACCATGCCCTCACAACGCTCTGAGCTGAACCGCCCTCGCGGTCCACGGGGCCGGGCCTAGAGGACCAGGAAATAACATAGCGGGCTAACCCACCCAATGGGCTTAGTCAGACCCAGCAAGTCTAACCAGGTCGACCCAGATCGAGTCAGACTGGACCCGGGCCCATTAAAGACCCATTAAATTCTTGTGCAAAATCATTGGCACCAGACATCCGTTTGACGAACCATCAGTGGCACCAATATTCATGGAATGAAGTCTTCCCTTTCAGAATACCCCACTAGTGTTCGGGGTACATTTTAGTTATGGTCAGGTTGGATCGTACATGAACCCAACCGGGGCCCTGGGACTAAAAGGCTAATAACTAACTGAACATGCATCTGATTGACGCACCGTCTTTTGCATTGAGACCCCTATGACATGGAGGACCTTTGAGATACTTATTTGTGGAACTTAGAGATAGTTGGAGTATTGCCCAGTAGCTCATGGAACGGATCATTCCAGTGAAAAACAGTCAGAGTGCAGAAACCTAGTTGCAGGTTGAGACCTAATGACTACTTGACCGATTCGACTCGGAGTGATTCGAGTATCCAAGTTGGGAGCACCTGGTAGTTTGTGGTTGGCCCACGATGGAGGAGCACCTGGTAGATGGTGGCAGACCCACGGTATTCTACAGGAGGAGTACCTCTGCAGGGTGTTGGGGGTAGTGCCTTGTAATTGGCGGCAGACCCACAACGGAGGAACGCCTGGTAGTCAGTAGCAGACCCGCGGTACTCGATAGGAGGTGTACCTTAGAAGTCTAAGGTTAGGGAGAATCGCTTTGGTGTCACGACAGGCACACTGTACTTGATAGAAGAGGAGTTCTCCAACAGTTGTGGTTTCGATAACAAAATTCCTGGTTTGAGCTGAGTCAATGACTTTTGGGTTTTTCTCAAGATTGAGATGGGTTACTAGATAACTTAGGTATATGTATGGTCATATAACGAAGTAATGGTTATCCTTTGATTTCATGCATTGTGGTTTATCCTTATTGCATTTTGTGATACCTTGAGGGTCTCGAAGTCCCTACTGAGTATCGTTATACTCACCCCTGCACGGGATATGCATGTACCTCGTTATATTGGTTGCAGACAACTGATAGTGCTGATTGAGGCAGAGAATAGTAGGAATGGATGGTACCCGAAGGTGGATTACTCAGTGTGATGGTGCACAGAGGAGTTGGACGGACGTGGAGTGCTGAGGAGGCCATCTGTACCTACCTTTCAGGTAGGAACCCCGAAGGATGACCTAGTACCTACTTTACTTTTCTTCAGTTGCACTTGATTTTCAGTTGTACTTGTACTTTATTATTGGGCTTGTATTTCCATCCCCTTTTACATTCTATCACTTCTTTTCTATACAGTTTTACTTAGTTTTTTACTTCCAGTTTTGTAATCTATTGTGTTTGTTTTCAGTTATAAAGGTAATGCCTTCCCATTTTAGTGATTTACGCCTTTGGTGCTAGTCGCCAGCCCCTGGAAAATGGAAGGCGAGCTTGGTGTAGTCATGATACGGGCCCCGGGGGATGGGTCGTGACAATGTATATTGATGTTGGTTGGTGAGGTATCATTGTATAGCTGTGTTTAAAATGATTTTTCAAAATTAACCATTAAATAATATGTATCAAATGTAATTTTTAATAAAAGTGGATCCAATGTGTAAATATAATGGATATGGGTAATTATAAACTTCATAATAATATTTAAAATTGGTAATAGATATTTTAGAAATTTTCCCGTTATTATTTCTCAGGTTACCTTATTTTACCCTTTACCATGGTAAATACCTTTTTACCCAAGAAGCATAATTTTTTGTAAAAAAATGCAATTTTACACCCTAAAAAATTTAAAATTTTTTATTCAAAATATTAAATCCATTTTACTATATTAAATTTATAAATTTGGTAAAGATAAATTTTAATATTAGAATGCATAATGTAGAAAACACAATTTTGAAAAAAGTACCATTTTTAACATTAAATGACATTGATATTATTTATAACCAATTAATATAATAATAAGAATTTTAAAACATTTCAGTAAATATATAAATAATAATGATCATTAAATTCCATACTCGAAAAATTATAAATCATCCCTTTTATTCAAATTATATAATATATAATAAAAACATAATTCTTTACTCATGAATAAAAAATGGGTTTACTGATAATTATATAATTATTTATTAGAATTAATTTTAATATTTTACTGGTCACTTAATTAAAACTTTCATTCTATTTTATTAAAATTGTTCCATAAATTTATTAAATTTAACGAAAAATATTTTACATAAACAAATAAAGTCTTTAAAAAAATATTATTTTTCCAAAAATGACTTAGTGTCCTTAATTCATGTTCCAAAATTAATTTCATTCTTAATTATATTATTAATTGATAATTTTTTACAAAAAAATATTAAATATTAAATATTCTGGTAAGATACACATATACAAAATGACCATATATAGAGTCACCAAATATTCAATACACATGAAATAGTCATACTAACCATTTTTTAACATTATATATTACTTTTATACATAGATAAAATTCATTAATAACATATATTTTTTTCTCTCATGAATGTTTACAATATTTAATATTTTTTTCACTATTATTCTTTTTATTTGGAATCAAGATTATCAAGGGAACCCACAAGGATGAATATTGGCCATCCATTTTGTTTTTTAACATATTGTTGTATTTATCTTTTAAAAATCATAATGATGTTTCATATTTATTTCTAATATTTTATTCATGTTTATTATATTATAAGGCTATTTCAAAATGAAGAAATCATTGTTCTTTTTAGTTCAGTGTTTCGCATGAAACAGTCTATTCAATATATTTATAGAATAAAAATGTGGGGTGTTATATCCTACCTTGTTCAAATAAATTAGCATCAAATTATTTATAATCTTATAAATATGATTATGTTTCTTTTCCCTAATGATGTGTTCATGTTTAGACATCAACTACTAAAGCATAGATTTCTTCAAGAGAAAATTTTCTATGTCATTAGTCTTATTAGATAGTACTCTATCTTTATGATATATTATATCAACTAATTTTTACCCACAAAAGAGATCATATTCCTATTTTATAACCTCTATTTCAGTACATGTGATGATTCTAGAATGGTCTTCTTTAAATATGATCCATGATACACAAAATGAACATGTGAAAGGGTTAATGGAATAACTTGGTGACAAAATACAAAGTTCATATGAGCATGGTTCCTTATGGGGAAAATATAAACACGGACAACCATTATATTGTTCTAAAATTTCATAACACTATTCTATAGTTATATTGGTAAGAATCACTTATCTCAAAATTCAGAACCCAAATCTCTTTGTTTCTTATAAGCACAACTCTTCTATCAATTTTTTTATTCATTAATTTGATGTTCAATGGGTCAAATCTTCATTAAAATATTTTGATAATTATTTCATCCATGTATCTTATACTATCTAAATTCATCCTAATATATTATGGGTGTACAAATAATCCCATACAATTTCTAATTTTATTCCATTATTATGTCGTAGTATAAACTATTGTATTATTGGAACTCTACCCTCGGAATATGATGATCCATAACTCCATTAAAATCCATTGAATATGATAATTTAATATCATTCAATGTTTTTATGGTTCTTTTATATTGACCATATATTTAAGGGTGTTATTTAAAGCTAAATCATTCATATCAATTAAATACTCAATTTTAAATTATCATGAACATTGAGGTAAATCACATATATGGGTCTGATATAATTAAAAGTGGTACACCATTCACCCTTACATGTTACTATATCTATATTATTGAAGTTTGACCGAATAAGAAATCCTCCCAAATAGAATTGAAATGTTTTCATTTTTATGGAGATAAAATATAAGAAAAATGGTATTATAATCTTTAGAAGACTTATAAATACCTATAGAAAAATAAAATTTTCCCCCCATTTACATATATTAATTTCAAATAGTTCCACCATCCCATTATAATTTTTTAATTCATCCTTAACTATTAGGTATATATAACGACTCGTTTTTTTTCATGACTGAGAAATTCCTTAGAAATTAGAATTTCATTTCTTTTGGATTCATAGATGTGGTAAAATGGCCACTTCAACATAGTATGTGAACATAGATAATTTATTTGTCGAATCTTTTGGTCCTAAAAATGTTTTTTATCATAGGACAAGAGTTTTGTGGAATTTCAATCTATTTTAATTTTTGAAGAATTGTTCCTATTTAGTATTTATTTAATATTATATCAATTTAAACTTGCATATTTTTTAAGATAAATATTTTGAAATGATATTCCATTACATTAAATGAGTGCATAATTGTTGTTTTTTTCTAGGAGAGTCATAAAATCTTGTTGGTTGTCAGTGCTAATCGCATGGACTATTTTGTTTTTTATTATATTGTTATCAATTTATCCCTTCTTTCCATTTTTATTTTCTCCCATATCTTATCACATACACCACCAGTGGAATTTCACTATAATGACTAAGTGAGGATATGAAGATTGATGACGAGGGATATAGGAAGGGAGGTATCATTTTCAACCTTGTGAGGAGCCAAATCCTCATGTGTATGTGGTGGATTATCTATCAGTGTGAAGATTATTTGAATACCATCCAAAGGTAGGATAGTTTTATTTTTGTCATATATACTTATAGATTTACCATTTTCAAATTTGAAGACAATTGTATGACAATTAAGGACTCCTACTGGTGTTATGTATAGATTTTGTGGAGAAAAATGGTGATCCATACCATCATAAGGTTTTCCCATTCGGAAAACCTGATCACATGGCATGTTGTTTTGGCATGAATTTTTTTTGGTAGTATTATTTGAGGAAGATTATATTTTTTTAATTAGTTTCCCTAAATGGGGAGTACATTCCATGTACTACTTCTTAGAAATGCATCTGAGCACCTGACAAGATAACTTATACATGGGATCATGGCCATTTGAGTACAGAGTGAGACACCTAGTGGGTCACACACCGTCTAAAAATACACAACCAAGAATAATACATATCCAAGCCATGTTATGTAAATTGGATGCTACTCTGTGTAGGGTACACACTATATACATTCTATACACACTGTATACATGGAACATACATGACATTTTAAGCTAGTGTGCACCCCTAGGTGGGACTATGAGGGTACAGATTGTATACTCTGGTATAAAATTTTTGAAATCCTCCATCCCTACCCCTTTTAGTCATTCTCATGTCATTAAACCCCATACTAAATGTTGGACATATGATATGTCCATTTTTAGAATTTCTCCTTGTTGATATTCATGGTGGAACCCTTCATGTAATTTGGGGACTCATATGATGCATTATGGGGAGAGAGAAATTATATACGGTTATTTAATCCATTAAATGTATTAAGTTTTCTTTTTAGAGGTATGGAGATAGGTAAAGATCTTGATCTGAGATGAGACATGAGACATGTCCCTAGACCGATGATTAATATTATCTTCCCTTAAATTTATGTGGTCATTTTAGGATTACTCTATGAGAGTGTCTACAACTAATCATCCTATATATGATTCCTCCCATTACATATTTATGTTACTAATGATGCTATGTAGGTTGCCATTAAATGTAATTATAAGGATCCCATCTAGAATACCACTTATTACCCTTCACAAGGATCCCATATATAATTCATTTTCTTTCCTATTCAAAGGATCGTGTGTAGTTTTTCATTGTTAGTTTAGTTTTTTGTAGATCCAATGTGGGTTTTTCTCTCTAACATACTAGTTTAGAAGATAACACGAGGGATGCCTTAAATTATGTATAGACCTTATAAATATCGAATAGGATGTTTCTCTAGTTTTTTTACCAGAGGGAACCAATATATAAGGGCCCATCATTAAATATTTACCTATTATTAAATTCAATAAAAAATTCACATTGATGATCTTTTCAGGTTTAGAGTCTTAGAGAATTAGACCCAAAATAATAAATAACAACTTGAATATTACAAATTAGACTCCATGAAAAAAGGATTCATGACTAGTTCCATGTTTTAGGCAAGAAGACTTTTCCTTGATCCCATCCTTGAGCCTATGCATCTTTATGTCCTGTGAAAAACATTTCCAAACATGGGATCAGAATAAGAATATCATTAAGGGTTATAAAATAAATAATGAAAACATTAGTCCATAAAAACATAATATTTTTAACATACCTCATGAAATCATAAGATTTATGAATAACATAGAGAAAACAAAAATCATAATGGTAACATATGGCATCCATAACACACTTACTTTGTAGCTTTCAAAACGACGTATATTATTATATTTGGAATACCCATCACAGTATATTCCATAAATGTCAATATAGAAATATTATAGTTTACCACTTTCATGATACCCAATGAATTGAAGAGCAATCTAGGGCTCACACCCATAGGTTTATCACAGAACCACCCATATACGTAAACAATGCCCAAGAAGCATAACATTTTCATAACACATAAAATAAACGTAAATAAAAGATACCATTTCCACATAATTTAAATATATTTAAATTTCATATCCATTATAAAAAACATTTGCAATACAAAAATACGTAAAAGACTATATGGTATGAATTTTACATTAAAAAACATTATATCTGGTTAATGATATTATAGATTAAATAATACTCTCGGTGGCAGAAAAGGACATTGTAACTGATTAGGTTAAATAGAATAATTTTTTGTTGTTTAGTAAAATGACTCATAGAAAATGATTCCCTATGAATGAAAATTAAATTAAATTATGTATATACACCATATAAATAATTTTGTGTATAAAACAAAATATGAATCAATGAAAGGAGATTGAGACGAAGTCTCTTACCTCGTGGCTGACTTGACTCGTTCTTTAATTAATCTATAGAATAATAAAATAATGTTAATTTCTACTTGATTATGAACCTTTTTAATGTTTATTATTATTGTAATATCACTTATTACCTTGTTATAAACATTATTTAATCATTTACGTTAATAAAGATTTTATTTTCGATATATGGTACTTGAGTCAAAAATGAACTCCTTATAATTAAAAGTTGTCCATCTGGTCAAAAGTACATTATCATTAGAATGATATTCAAGATGTAGATATTAAACATATATATATCATATATATTCAGTATATACATGTATTTCTAATAGTATAAAACATTTTGAGATAAGAAATGAAATGCATCGTTCATGGAGACGGTAAGTCGTACGTATGCAAGAACGCTACTTTCAATTCTATTTCATATTTAATGGGATGAAAAAATAATTATACATATTTATATTATTATTTAAGAATAAAATAATATATAATTTCAGCAACTCCATCCTTTATAAGTTCCATGAATGGCATGAATGACTAATATCACATTTAGGGGGCGGTAGTCCGCACTTCCACAAATGAAATTATCACATTTACCAATTATTTAAGTCATAAAGGTATTCTATAAATGAAAAATACAGAAGTATTGACATGATATAAATATAATATATATCATATTTAAATATAGTTCCATTTTAATGGCCACCATAATAGGTGGTAGTGGAATATTGAACAATCATCATTTCGTGAGGTAGTAGTTTCCCATTCACAGAAACAGTATATTCATTAAAAATTTGATGGAGGTGTGTGTAAGTTTAATTTGAATCCTTCTCATAAAAACATCCTGGTATATTTAAAAAACTGGTTTTGTTATAAAATAAAAAAATATATAGAGTTTAAATCATTGGACAAGGAAAATAAAACAAAATAACTTAAAGAGAAGACATTACCTTTAAATCGGGTAACTCCCATTGGTTCGAATCAAAAGGCTCTATTGAAGTGCCTTTAGTATAAGGAAAGGTTATAAGAGGAAGATAAGGATGTAGGGAGATTAGTTGGAAAGAGTTTGGATGATCTAAGGATCTTGATAGGTGTGAGTAATGGGTTAGAGGTGAGGTCTTCTTATATTGGGGATGAAGGGATTTTTAGGAATGGTTGAAAATATTATTTTATTATATTATGATATTCTATTTCTAAAGAACCAAAACTAATTAATGTCAAAGATAAGATGATTATTGTTCGAAATAAAATCATCCCTTAATAATTATATATGTTTCAATACTGTTTTAATTTTTATAATCTTATTTATTTAAATCATTCATTAATGAGTTAACACTACATCATTAATGCCTAATAATTAATTTTATTTATTTGTTGTCTAAAACATATAAAAACAAATACCATCATGTTGGAAATATTTTATATTTCAAATGAGTATTAATGTTATAATATATAACTTAGATAACCCCATGTATAAATTCATTTACTAAAAGATAAATTTTTATGTCAATTTTGACATTACTTTAAATTATTGAATATAAAGTGTTATTATCACTCTAATGTGGCTCCATGGGGTTCCAAAATAGACCCAAGGATTACCATGGTCAGATATGTATCAACCAATAGGATTAAGACACATTTTAGTTTAATTTATTGTTATTATAATTTTATTTTTACCTTAAATTACCCTATTTACCTTTAACAACGAAAAATAGAATTAAAAACGTTACTATTCCCCAAAAATTATTTTCATCTTATTGAAAAAAAATTTACATAATAATAAAAACCATGTATACTTTATTTTCAAAATTCAATTCCCCAAATTGTTAAAATACCATTTAAATGAAAAAGTCGGTTTTTTAACTAATACTTACTGTTTTCACTATTCATCAAAATTTAATGGTTTTCTAAAAAATTACCAAAAATTCAGGCAAAGTTATATTTGATATTCCGAATTTAAAAATGATTAATATTTTACCAAATTCAAAACATAAAATTTTTATTACTTAATTTAAAAATAATTCCTACTGTCAGAACAAAAATTGAGTTTTTAATAAATAAAAACTATAAAAAAATTTACACTTGTTTATATCCAATTTCAAAGTGAAATTACCTAAAATGAGCAAAGTTTGATTATTTGTTAAAAATATAATCTAATTACCCTTTATACAAAATTAAAATGATTTTCTGACCATATATATTATTTATGTTAAAAGGAATTTTGAATTGAAATACAGTATTTTTAACTATTCATAAAAAAATGAATTTTATCAGAAAAATACCAAATATTTACCCAAAAAAATTTGGATGTTACGATTCCAAGGAAAATTTTATTTTGTCAAATAGAACATATTAAAGTAAAAAAATATATATTTAAATAGTTTTTTCCATCAAAAGGTAGTAACTCAACCATTTAATGAATATTAGAGTGTTTAAGCTTAAAATTGGATTCATTCACATTTTAAGACTCTAACGTTTATTGGACAAATGTAAAAACATTTAACAAAAATGTATAATCATATTGTAGTTAGTTCTATTCATTCCTTCCAATAAAATGGCTTCGCATTAACTACAATTTAAAATAATATTATAATATTATGTATCTTTATAACTCAACATTTTTTCCATCATAAGATTTCAAAGAAACATGTTTATTCATATCAGGTACACAATTGAACATAGAATTCTCTTTAAAGTGAAATTGATATTTATTTCACAAGTATTATTCATCATTAAAATGTATTGTTCTTTCTTTAAATGGGATGTAACATTCTTCCCCCCTTCTGGAAATTGAATCATTGCAATTATATTCACTTATAAAATGAGTGGGGGTATTTATCCCTCATATCATTTTATTATTATCATGTTTCCTCTCCAACCATATAGTTTTTTCAAAAAACCATTACATGAAGAATTACTGTATCCTACAACACATTCTCTCTTCGATCAAGAATCTGGGCTGGTTGATCCTCAGAAGAGAGATTCTCTTCCAAATGACTGATCTCTAGGCTCAAAACATGATATAGATCTAGAAAATACGTTATCAACATTGAAACATGTAAAAAATTTTGTACCTAGGATAAACATGGAGGTAAAGACACTCTATGTGCAAACGATCCAACATTCTCTATGATTTCACATGTTCCAATGATCCTCAGACTCTAAATTCTATTATTACAAAAATTCATCACACTTTTCTACAGAAAAACTTTGTGAAAAACAGGACCACCTACATCAAATGAAAGACACTTCCTCCGATTATCTGTATAACTTCTCTGTATTCTCTGAACTGTTCTCATGTTCTTCTAAATCAACTAATCATTTTCTGACATCTCTTCTACCAATTCAGTTCCCTTCAACTTCCTTTCACCTACTTCATCCCAAAAAGGTACATTACAACAATGCTTCCCATATAATACAACAAATGGGGCCACCTTAAATTTGGATTGAAATCTTTTATTATAAGAAAATTCAATGAAAGAAAGATGTTGTTCCCAACATACCTCATAATCCGGTGAACAATAATGTAGAAAATACTATAAGGTTTGAATTGTTCATTCTGTCTACCCATCTGATTGAGGGTGAAAATTTGTACTAAAATTTAATTCAGCACCCAATAACAATCTTAAGGCCTTTCCAATAGTTAAAAGAAAACCTCAGATCATGATCAAATACAATGGAGAGTGGAACTCCATGAAATATGACAATATCATTAAAATATAACTATGAAAGTTTATCTAGATAAAATGTATCTTGAATATGAAAAAAATGAGTAGATTTAGTCAATAAATCAATAATAACACTGATTTAATTATTACATCAATTTTTCTTTGGTAATCCCTCATTGCTTTCCATGGATATATTTTCTCGTTTCCACTCTGGCACCAGTAAGGACTGAAGCATCCCTTTCGGTAACTGACACTATGCATGAACATGCTGACATGTCAAACACTTCAGTGTAATGTCAACAATATCCCTTTTCATTCCATCACACTGGTAATAATCCCAATGATCTATGTACATTTTAGTTCTTCCAGGATAAACTAAAAATGGAGAATTATGGGCTCACATAACTACACATTCTTCAACTGTGAATCACAAGTCACAAATTATCTCTTTTTAAATCTCAAAATACAGTCATTACTAATGTTAAAATCAGGAAACTTACCCTTATGAACCAACTCTACCTTTTTCTTCAACTCACTGTGTTCCTTATATGCTTCCTTAATTCTGTTTGATAGATATGATTTCACTAACACCTGAAATAATATAGTGTAATTTCCTACACCAACAACTTCTATGCCAAAGTTCATCAATTCTTTAATCAAATGATATTGTTCCAAACTTAACAAGGTTAATATAGAATTAATTTTTTTTACTCAAAGCATCATCCACTTTATTTGATTTTCCGAGATGGTAATAGATCTTGTAATCATAATCCTTGATTAATTATTGCCATCTCATATATATCATGTTCAATTATTTCTAAGTGAGTATATACTTCCAACTTTTTTAGTAGGTATATATTTCAAATTATACTCCATACAAATGATGGCTCAAAATTTTTAAAACAAAAAAAGTTGTAGATAATTCCAAATCATGTTTATGTTAATTTAACTCATGAGGTTTCAATTGACTTGAAGCATAAGCAATTACTTGTTCATTCTACAGAAGGACACAACCAAGTCCTTTCAATGAATCATTAATGTAGATAACAAAATCACCATTTCTGGAAGGTAATTCCTAAACTGTAGAAATCACCAATCAACTTTTCAATTACTAAAAAAATCATCACATTCTTTTTAAAAAAAACATAACACCTTTTCAAGTTAACTTAGTCAATGGGCTAGATAACCATGAAATATTTCAATGATCCTCCAGTAATAACCTTCCAAAAAAAATATGGATATCAATTATATATGTGGGTCTTGGACATTCTTCAATAACTTTTGTTTTAGTAGGCTCAACTATTATGACATTTTTAGAAACAACGTGACTAGGGAATGATTTTTTTTGTAACCAAAACTCATACTTGCGGAATTTCCCATACAATTTATTTTCATTTATGGTTTAAAATAAACTCCCATAAATGACATTCATGATCCTCTTTACCTTTATAATATACCAAAATATCATTTACAAACACAACCACCATTTATCACCAGAATCAACTGATCCATCATTGCAAAAAATTGTTCAATTATGATTATGACCATCTCTAGATACTGATTTTGAAGGTAATTTACCTTTGTATTAGTTCCATGCATATATTCCATGTTTCCTCTATGAAAAACCATTTTGAATATAGAAATATATTATTTAAAGAAACATGGTAATCTGTAAATGCAATATAATTTCAATTTGACCATAAATTAAATTGTGGACATAAATTTAACAATATCACAACTTCTAAATTTATCTAAACCGACCTCAGATACACTCTATAAGAACCAACCTTAAAACATTATATAATTAGGAATTAAATTAACAATTAACATTGAGGATCTTTTTAGGTTTAGATTTTTATGGAGTTTGGACATAATAATTAAATAACAACTTGAATATTACAAAGTAAACACTTCTTCTATGTTTTCATTTTATTTATAAAATAAAAACTCATGAGAAAAGGAGTCATTTTTAGTTCCATGTTATAGATAGCCTGAAATTCCTAGGATCACATAATTGACCCTATTCATCTTTAAGTCCTGTGATAAAAATTTCAAAACTTGGAATGAGCAGAAAAATCTCAATAAGGGTTATAAAATAATGAAAGAAAACATTAGCCCATAAAAACATAATATTTTTAACATACCTCATTAAATAATAATATTTATGAATAACAAATTGAAAACATAAATCACAACGGTATCTTTTTTCATCTATAACATACATATGTTGTAGCTTTCACAGCTATGTAGCGAGTTACATTTGGAATACACATCAGAGTATATTCCCTAAATCTCATAGGATAAATATTATCATTTACCTCTGTCACACTACCTAATGCATTGAAGAGCTATATCAGGCCCACCCAACATTGGTTTATCACTGAACCACTCATATACGAAAAAAATTCCCATGAACCACAACATATTCATAACACATAAAACAAATATAAAGGAAAGATAACTTTTCTCTATAATTTAAATATATTAACAGAAAAAATGCATTATCAAAACCATCTTCAAAAACAAACTACATAATAGATTATATGGTACTTATTTTCCTTTTAAAAACATTACGAATTGTTATGGAAGCTATCGATCAAATAATACTCGCGCTGGCGGAAAAGGTCATTGTGACCGCTTACATTAAAAAGAAACATTATTTATTTTTTTCAATTAGTAAAACACTTCGTAGAAAAAGATTCCCTTTGAATGAAAAGAAATATTAATGGTGTTTATACACCGTATAATTTAAATTCATGTATGAAACAAAATATTCCTCAATGAAAGGAGATTGAGATGAGGTCCCTTACCTCATGTCCTAATTGACCCGTTCATTATTTAATATCCAGAATAAAAAACTAAAGTTAATTTATAATTTCTTAAGAACATTTTTAAATTATATTATTATTTTTATATCACTTATTACCTTTTGATAAAAATTATGAAATCATTTATGTTAATAACAGTTTTTTTATATATTTTGTAGTTGAGTCAAAAATGAACTCCTTAAAAATACAAGTTTTCCATGTGGCCAAAATTCAATTATCTCCAGAATGATATTCATGATGTAGATATCATAAATACATATATATATATATATATATCATATATATCAAATTTTTATATATATGTATTTATAATAGTACATACCATTTGGAGATAAGAAATGGAATGCACTATTCGTGTAAACAGTAAGTCGTACATGTGCATGAATGCTACCTTAATTTCTATTTAATATTTAATGGAATGAAAAAATAATGATACATAGGTATATTATAATTATAATATAATATCATATATAATTTATTTAACTCCATTCTTTCTATGTTCCATGTATGGCATGAATGAGTCATATCACTTTGTGGGGGCAGTAGTACGCACTTAGTCAAATGAAATTATTGTGTTTACCCATTATGGAAACCATAAAGGTATGAAATAAATAAAAAATAAAGAGGTATAGATACTATATTAATATAAAATATATCACATATATATATACAGTAAAATCATAATTTCCATCATTAAACATGGTAGGAAAGATTGAACAATCATCATTTCGTGAGGTAGTAGTTTGTCGTCAGGAAAAACAATATGTTCTTTATCCATTAGATGAAACTGTGTGATTTGTAGTTCAAATAGTTTTCTAAAAACAACATGTTATATTTAATATACTTTTTTTGTTATAAAATAAAGAAATAGATAGAGTTTATGGGGTTGGATAAGGAAAATAAAACAAAAGAACTTATGAGAAAATGTTTCCTTTAAATATGTAACTCCCATTTTATTGAACCAAAAGGCTTTATTGAAGTGCCTTATTTCTAAGGAATGGATTCTACAAGGAAGAGAGGAATGTAGAGAGATTAATTGGTCAGAGTTTGGACAATACAAAGGGATTTATAGGTGTGAGTAATGCGTTAAAGGTGAGGGTTTTTTATAAGGGTAGGAGGGGCTCTTTAGGAATGTTGGAAAATACTATTTTATTATATATTAATTTTAGGTTTCTAAAGCTCCAAAACCCATTAAAGTCGTATATAAGATGAATATTGTTCGAAATAAAATAATACAATAAGAATTATAAAGTATTAGATATTTTTTTAATTTTTATAATTTTATATTTTAAATCATTCATTAATGAGTTAAACACTACATCATTATTGGGACGTAAATAATTTTATTTATTTGAAGTAAAATAATTATAAAAAAATACCTTGATGTAGTAGATATTTTTAGATCTCAAATTAATATTAATAGTTTATGGGATAACTTATATAACCCCATGTATTAATTTATTTACTAAAAATATATGTTTATGTCATTTTTTCAATTACTTTAAAATAATTAATATAAATCATAATTATCACTCTTAAGTCGAACAATGGAGTCCCAAAATCGACCCAACGATATACATGGTCTAAAATTTATCAACATATAGGATTATGACTCTAGATTGGGTAATTTAATATTCTTATAATATTATTTTTACCTTGAATTACATTATTTACTTTTAACCGTGGTAAATAATAGACAAATGATACTATTCATCAAAAATTATTTTCATCTTATTGAAGAAAATTTTTCATAATAATAAAAAAAATTATGATATTTGAAAATAAATTCACAAAAAAAATTAAAATATCATTTAAATGAAAAAAATTTTAACTACTACTTAGTGTTTTCAATATTCATAAAACAATTTATGGTTTTCAGAAAAATACGAAAAATTAAGCCTAATCTATGTTTGATAATATAAATTATAAAATGATTTATATTTTTCCAAATTAAAACATAGAAGATTCATTAATTAATTTAAAATTAATTCAAATTGTTAAAACAAAAAAGCTTGTTTTTAAGAAATAATAACATTCAAAATATTGACACTTGTTTATCTCGAATTTCAATGTAAAATTGCTTCCAATGACCAACATTGGATTAAATGGTAAAAATATAATAAAATTAATCCATAAAACCAATTAAAAGGATAATATATCCATATAAATAAATTATATTAAAAGGCGGTTTTGAATTAAAATATAGTAATTTTTACTATTCATTAAAAAAAGAATTTTATCTGAAAAATACCAAAAATTTACCCAAAGTAAATTTTGAAGCTACAATTCTAATAAAGAATTTTATTTTGATTAATAGAACATATAAAAATGAAAAAATTATATTTAAAGACGGTTTTCCATTAAAAGTGGGTAAATCGACTTTTTAATGAATATTAGAGTGTTTATGCGTAAAATTGGAATCATTCACATTTTAAGCCTATAAATTTTATTGTATAAATGTAAAAACATTTAAAAAATGTATAATTATATTTTAGTATGTTATATTAAATCTTTCCAATACAACGGCTAGGTGTTAACTTCCATTTAAAAATAATTTCATATTATTATTTTTCAGTACAACTCAACATTGTGTGCAACCTATGATTTCAAAGAAACCAGTTCTTGCATATTGGGTATGATATCAAACATAGAATCCTCTATAATGTAAAATTAATATTTAATTCACATATATTAATAAATATGAAAATTTATAATTCTTTATTTACCTGGGTTGTTACACAATAGGTTCCCTTTATTTTAATTACCCTAGGATAGTGCATTTGTGGTTTTGGGTTGAGATGGTAACCGGTGTCGTCATAGAACATACAAAAAAAATGTGACCAAGAGGTAGTATTATTGGAATTGGTTTTATATGTTTTGGAAACCCACACCATTATATTTGGGAATTCAATTATTGATTGCTAATGTAGAAAATATATCCAGAGGTGTTGTTTATGGAAAATTTTCTTGACATGACTTGTTAGTTATTGGGAATATAAAAAATATTAAATGGGGTAAAAAATATAATTAGAATATATAATTTATAATATTATGGTTATTCCCAGATGGACATCTTGGAATCTAGCTAATGTGGATACTTTCTTATTGGGTTACTTATATATACATCTTAGGATATAGCATAGGTTCCATGTTTTTATTTGTATTTTCATACATTAATTACGGGGTATAGCCTATAAGACTTTTAAATTATGTATTATATTATGGTTATTATTATATTTACCTTTTGGGCTTCACTTGTTGGCCTAATTATTTATCAGAACACTCAGACATTCTTCCCAGGATCCAACTTATGACACATATTTTACCATACTATTGGACATTGATCTATTCATCAATTATTTGAGACCATATAAAGGATAATTACAATCTCCTAAATTGTTTAAAAGGATGATCTATAGGGATGGGTAGACACATCATTAGTATAAGAACCACAATTTTTATTGAGTGGGTTGTTGATAACATTATTGAATGGATACATGGTAAGTACCTAGATCCACAGAGAATTCATTAAATATTGCACAAGAATCAAACCCTTCAGGATTATTCATGTTTTATTTTAATGATAGTATAAGGACCTGGAACTAGGAAATATATGTCATACTAGATTAACATGGCATTAGTGGTATGAAATCTTACTCAGTTCCATATTTATAGGTTGCTAAAATATTATCAGAATCCTTCATTACAGTGATTTGTGGTGAGTATGGGAGATTATGGAGCTAAGACATGTACCCCCATAAGGTTACATATATTTTTTAGAGATATTCTAGGACAAGAAAAAGTAGGTATAATTTATTGGGATTATATAATCTTGGATGGATAAAACTATAGTCAGATAGAGTTGTATGACATTCAACTCATTACCATTATCATAGGATATCCATTTGATCATGATCACAAACCCATGGATTTATTGTGGGTGGTCTTACTATTGTTTTTTCACCCTTTTTATATAAATAAAAAATTACACATTTATAAAAATTTATGTGGATATATATTAAAATATATATATCTTATATATACTTATTTATAATCTAGAACCATATCTAGAATATTATGATTATAGACCTAAGGTTCATCATTCCACTCACTTATTTTATGTTATTTCATTGCCTTATTTCTATTATAGTTATTTTTCAATATGTATAAGCATGTTTTATGAGAATTTTAAATTGAAACTACTTTATAGGTTCACCATTTTTGGTGATATACTATGATTTTTTTTCCCGCACCCTGTACATGATCATTTGAGTGCCTACAAACATTATGTCTACTTTCCATATAGAACACTTATTATATGATGAGTATGGATTGGAAAAATATATTAATGATCCATCAAATACACTCATGTGAATTATTATGTTTGATTTTTAGTATCTCTATAATGTCTTTGTGATCGGGTGTGTCGTTTTGGTCAGATTTAGAAGTGCTGTGAAATAATTTTATTTCAGTTTCATTATTTTCTATAGTTGAATTGTCGGAATAGTGGGAATTCATACTTTTATGTATTATATGGTTCATAATGTTTTTACAACATTAAATTTATTATTATAACCTTTGTTTTATTTATTTGTTTTTCACATTGTATTTTCTATACATAGGATGATGCATAATAATATTATTTTCATACTACTCTAATATGATGGAATTATCTCTCCATAGACACATATTAGTGCCTCAGTAGTAGTTGGTAGCCTCTTACATGTGGATAGTAAGACTTGATGACTTCTGTTGAACATGATCGGGGAACCTGTTTAGTCGATTTCTATTCATGAAATAATATTGGTGTATTTGGGGAATTGTTTACTTATTTTAATATAAATTTGGATACATTATATTGTATTTTTATGAATATATAGGAACCTATGATAGATTTATGACTACAACATCATGAATTCTCATTCCAATAAGAATTAATTTTTTCTAGTGATATGGGATTTTTTTTCATATGCGATGTTATGTTGTATATTTGTTTCACTTTGAGTGACACACATATTTTGTGGTGTTATGAATTACTTTGGATTTATGTATCCTAGCCATTGGATAGAGCCCAATGAATGATTTTTATTCTTCTCTAGAAAATCCATGATGCATATCATTAATCATATTTTCCTTGATGGTTTCATATGATAAAATCCTTATACTGTGTGATTATATTGATGATTGTGGATAACTGTTTAAAGTGTCAATAAAAAACATAAATGATGTTTTCCCAAAAAAGTTATGGTTGAAATGAAACTCTATTAGATAAATTTAAAAATGTATATATATATATATGAAACATTCCTCGTTAATTGGAGTTTGTGTCACTATAGTCGGTCAATATGGAACAAAATTTCATTTTATTAGACCCCTTGTGGGTGTTTCTTTTTAGGAACTATTAACGAAAATTCATAAAAACCTATATGAAGTTTCCCACCTAGAATAAAATGATGTTTTTCATAATCATCCTTCATTTCATGTTTATTTAGTTGGATCCCCTAGTTTGATGATGATTGGTTCCTAAACATTGATAAAAAATGGACTTATAAGGGGTATTACCATATGTGGGTTCCTAGTGAGTGTCAGCTTGTTATATTTTTTTCATATATTAAACTCCATGGAGATGTTCCTTATGAGGTTGATCTATGTGGATAAAGTCCTTATTCGTTATATGCTTGGAATTTGATGTTTCTAAAGTTATTTCTTTAACATTATAGTAACAAATTATTTTCAATTAAATAGTAATCCAATTTAAAAATATTGAGTGGTTTCCTCTATAAATATTCAATTCAGAACATCTATAATTCAATCCATGTGGATGGATTTTACCCTAGTAGGTTGATGTTTCAAAAAAATATTTTTGATATAGAATTTTAAGAACGTTATATGAATTTAATTTATATTGGTGTGTGGATGAAACCCGGGGTGATGTGACCTTTGTGAGTTTTTGAACTATGGAATATGTGGTGGGACGTAGTTACATATCACGTGACATAATTAGTAGGGATAGTTGGGATACCAATATACAATTAGTTTTTATTGATTCCATTTTTATTCAATTATTTTTATTGAATTAGGGTAACCTATGAGGTGGGTTTTCGAAACATTTTGAATAACTTTTTAGGTTGTTATCTTGGATTAATGCCTACTTTGAGAGTGAAGAATGGGAGGTTATCATGTTTTGTGAAAAAAGAATAACGAATCTAATGGTTTTGTTAAATCATATATGATTCTTTTTTTTTGTGACTATATTTACTGGGAACGACTATTTGTGTACCTAGACATGTTGAGAAGTACTTTTGTGCTCGGAATATTTGCTTCAAAGAAAATGAAATGTGGTGGGTGTGTGTGGATAAAATGATGTGCAAGTGAGGAAATATATATTGAAAATGATTTTAAAGGGAGCATCTGACTTATTTTGACTAACATTTCAATTGGAAGTTTCATCTATTCATATGATGGATGACATGTGGGAGAATGATTCTGGTGACAATGGTATGCATTCATTAAGCATGGTACCATTTAAATAATTTATCTATGAGTTGTTGTGTTTTAGCTATGGAAGAATGGTTTTCAGGAATTCTATAGACATAGTCTCTTATGAGTTTTGTTAAATGATAAATGTACCTTTATGGTAGATGAGACATCTAGAATAAACTGGGTGTCATGATATAGTCGATCATGGGGGTCCTTTGACATGAATTTTTTGGCGATGTAGTTTCACGGGTTGATTAAGGAATTTATGTAATGTTTTGATTTGAGTGTGGATCGGAGAGAGAGAGAGAGATACACTCCTATATATGGAATATTACCATACTACAAATTTATATATGTCCATTCTTGGTATCTTGAAATCATCCCGATTACACTAATATTCCATTCATTCTATACTTCTATATTTTTAAATACCCTTATTTTTTGATGATTATTCGTATTGAAGTTTCTCTCATGGAGTGGTATAATGTATTCCAAATAGTGGGGAGTGTAAAATTGACCATTTTAGGGTAATTAAACTAATTATGTATAACGCCCGGAGCCTGCGTTTCTGGACTCAGTGCTGTAAAATGTTGTGTTGTTAATGTTTTTTATAAATGAAACTGAACAATTACACAACATCTTAAACAAAATAGAACCTTTTTGGGTCTAGGTTCTGGAGGATTATAAAAAACAGTACATTTATCAGAGATGAATTTTTTTTAGAAAACACCTACTATACTTCTGCAACGTGCTAACTCCAAAAGCGATGAAATCTATGAAAATATCTTATGATAACTATGAAAAATAATTTTAAAATAAAATGGTGAGCATTAAACTTCCTAATAATGAATTTTGAAAACCTTTGGTAAATTCTATTTATAAATATTACATTGATAATAAATTTATAAATTTTAATTGTAAATAAATTTGTAAATAAAACTCTACAAAATAATATAATGATTTAAAAAATAATTATATTTAGAAATACTTTTAAAACCATTCCATTGATTCAATTAAAAATATTAAGCAAGCTTTTAAAAACAAAACAACTAAGGACACTCGAAACGTTGAAGGCTATCTTGGACCTACTCACTTGATGGATGGATTCACTATCCAATTACCTATCGTATTGACAAAGTTTTAGTACTAGTTTTTATGAAACTTTTTTATCTTTCCTTATATATATATATATATATCACTGGGGTCTTAGTTTTGACAATATATTTATAATCATTCTTGGGACAAAAAAATATTAATATTTACTAAAATTTATATATTTGATTTGATACAATTAAATATTATGATATATGATGATTCATAATCACACGAAAAATTAATCAACAACCACACACTTAAAATTCAAACATATTTCAATAATAATCCATTTTTAATGCTTATTTAATCATCTAGTATATATAGATATACCTATATGTATATGTGTGTATGCATGTATGAAATTTTCATGAAAACTTATCAATATATGGCCATAGTCCTGATATGAGTATTACATGCATGGAGATCAGTAAATTAAATTGATATAATTCAATGTTAACTATTTTCTATATATTTTTTAAAAAATAATTTTTAAAAATAAATTAAATAATTCTAATGAACATATTTTGTTTATTATTATATATATTTAAATAAAATATCTTATAAATTTTAGGATTGAGAATCATAAAATATTTCTAAAAAATATATCCTTTGCATGTAAATATATAAAATGGACATTATTAAATAAGATTGAAAATAAATATTAAATATATACCAAAAACAAATTTAAATAAAAATCATATGTTTTCCAATAATTAAACAATCTATACTACAAAATTAGATTAAAAAAATGAAGACGCATAAGTGTTTAAAAATAATAATAATTGATTCTGTTGCACAAAAATAAATAAATTTGGAAGAAAATGATAACCAATGGAGTAAAACTCCATCAAAATAAACTATGAAATTAAAGATCATTTAGGAAATAAGTAATCGAATGAAACAAATAATTTGATATAATAAAAATTAAAATCCCATGAAAAAATAAAATCTTAAATAAATATATGTTTTGAAACAAATATTTATCCTTTACTAAATAAAACATGTAAAACATAGATTGACATAAAAAATGTTTAAAAAGAAAAGATATTAGTTCTTGGTAAAATAATCTGTTTTAAATCTGTGAAATAAATTGCAAGAACCAATAGTCTCTTACCTTTAATTGTTTTGTAGAATAATATTTACCCAAGTGGTTCACACACCCAATAGGGATGTGAAAAACATCAAACACGACATTAGAATTGAAAATGAAAAATGGAATTAAAAGGGTCCTGCCTCGCCCGTTTTCTTCTCACACATTGCAACAATAGAACATAAAAAAATTTAAATCTAGGGTGTCCAATTCATCCTAACTAAGATACATATTTATACATAGCGTTATTGGGTATTTGGAATAACATATTAATTGTTAACAACATGCATTTTGAAAAATTTATTCCAAAAAAATATTCTAACAGTTGATTTTATTAGAAAATTCCATCCCAATCATGAAACAGAAAAAAATATTTAAAATTGATGTCTATACTTAACTTATCTATTAAGAAATGATCCACAGTCGCATATGAAAACTTCCAAAACAAAATCGTTGACAAAAATGATCGCAAATTAAATTCTTGATTATAAAAATCAACAAACACTGACATCAAGTAAGAATTTCCATTCCTTAACCATAAGAAATGGAGAAAATTGACATAAATCCACTATTAAGAATTTGTCCACAATATTCAGACATTGATGTGAAATCCAGAGACAAATGATCATGAAAAATACTAAAGTCAATTATTTGAAGAAGGAAATGATGTAAAATGAAAAAGTCACTTGTTCTATTATGTCCGAAGAAGAATAAATAGAATCATTAGATTTATTATACATAAACACAAAAACAAAAACGAGATGCAGATAACATAAGAAAACCTAGTAGCAGTTTTAGAAAAATTGGAGGACATTTCTCGTTCAAAATCGCAAGGCAGATCTGGATCTACACTTCTCGTTCATATTTGACTTAGAATCTAAAAAATAAAACCATAAACTACTCTGACTCGTGCTCACCTTCAACATTGCTGAAGCCTCGAGCTCCTCCCTTCATTGAAACTCTATCCCAATCCATCCCCCGCGAAAACTGATTTTCCTTCAACATTTCTTCTTATTTCATTTAATGTATATCCTTTTCATATTCATAAATTTTTTTGACCATTATAAAAATATATATAATCCATTAAAATATTTGATTAAATATTATTAAAAATAATATATATATATATATATATATATCAAAATATACAATATTAAAATTTCAATTATTCATTTTTTTAATTAAATTGTATATTATTTCCTTATTATTATATTATTTCTTATATATATATATAACACTTATAATTCATACATACAAATTAAATTTAAAATAATCATTACTTAAACCTTCATTTTTTTATATATAAAAATATAATATATATTATAGTTAAATAAATTTACAATAATCATAAAATAAATTAATAATTACATAATATTAAGTCTGTTTTTAAACTAAATGGATTTCTTTTAATTATTATTGTTTTTATTATTATTCTTTTTTCCTTAATTTAAAATAATTATTATTCATAAATATAATGGAGGTTATTCTAATGTAAAACATTAAAATAATATATGACCTTTATTATTACATTTAATTATATTTATTTCTTTTGATTGATTTATTAAAATCTGTAAAAAAGTATATAAAAAGTATAATTAATTTTTAATATTTCAATATATAGTGATTTGATAAAACATAATATAAATTAAATTAACACATTTCCTTTTGATTAAAATAAATCACATTATTTTATAAAAACATAACATTATTTACTGATATTATAATCATTTTATTAATTACATAAAATTTTCTAGGATGTTGCCTTCTCATCTCCATCAATAAATTGTGTCATCGCAATTTGAAATTGTTTTTTGGAAATAAAAGGTTAAAATAGAAAAATACTTTTGTGGAAAACCCACATTGGATATTTGGTTAATAAAATATATTCTTAAAAAGAGGGAATGTGAAATGAAAATGTAACCACCAAATTATGATCTTGATTAAGAGAACATTGGAGGTAATTAGAGACACATAAATGGAGGAAATTTTAAATATTTATAGGTAGTGATTGAGGTCATCAATCACAAACAAGTGTAAAATTGAGGTCCTCAAAGCCACCAATATATGATGATTTAAAATATCCTTTGTTCAACAAAACATAATGTATAAAGATAATAAATTTTTGTTTTAAAGATCCCTTCCCTAAATTTTCAGAATTAATTTATTCATAGAATAGGAGGAAAAAAATATACCGGACATTTAGAGTTTCATCCCTCAACAATTTCCAACGACAAAATCATCTTTTACTCCAAAATATAATAGAATATAAAAATATTATATTAATCCTAATTGTATAGGGTTATAAAAATACTGAATTTATAATTCATTTGATAGAATATTTAAAAAAACTACATTATAAAAACCATGACATCACGTATTCCAATGGTAGGTGATCCACCATCGTCGCCCTTCGGTTGTGGGTTCAAGTCCCGTGACCTTTCCAGATGCGACAGGTTGTCACCCAACCTCTAGTTTGTCCTTTTTATAATAATCAAAAAATAATATTAAGAAATGATTTTACCTTAGTAATAGTATCCAATGTCAAACATAATCTATTAATAATTTTAGTCTTACCCAAAATACTTCTTTCCAAATTCACAGTGCAAAAGTTATATGGAATGTAAACAGAGTGAAGATTCATTTTTCCATGTCATAAAATGTGAATAACTTCATCATGTATTCTATTAAAACATGGTATCACCATGAGTTACCATAAAACCATATTTATTACAACCATTCTTCCTTATTCCTTATTTAATACCGGATATACTCCTTATATCCAAATATTTTGTAGACTCCCACAATGAGAGAATATACAAATCATTAATCAGTTTCAAGGTAGTCAAGAATATCCAATATAATTTATCCAAATTAATCATATACTATTTCAAAATCACTACCTATGTATCATAACTAGATTATGGTTTATCATTCTCTCAACCATATATTTTCTAAAGAAATATAACCTAAAATTGAGTAAATTTTCTTGGATCCACACAATTTCACGTCCTTAATAAAATAATACCGCAATACAATCCTTATATGATCTATAATTCTTATAACATGTTAATATTTAATACAATACTCAAATGACACAATACTTTAACAACAACATAAAAACTCTAATCATTCTTCTTTTTCTTCAGTAGTATCATAACTTGATTATTATCCAATAGCATCGTTTGGGGTATACTCTGATTATTTGGACATGGATTCACATAGTGTCCCAACTTCTTGCAGATAAAGCATTGTACATTTGAAACCTTTTTCATACCCTTGAAATCAACTACTTGGTGTCATTTTTCTTCACACATATAACAAAATCCCATTCCCTTCATGCATTTACCAAGGTGAATCTTTTCAAAGTTATCAAATATGGGAAAATCCTTCTTTCCCCTCTTCCCTTTATCTATCTTTCTCTCTTCAATCATGTTCATCCCTTGCATCCCTTCAAAGCCATATGACTCAAAGAATTTTATTTACATATATTATTATCACATGATAATATTTCATCATATGATGAGAATATTTGGGAGACTATTCTCCTTTTAAATGTTGGCTTAAAACCATGAAAGATATGATCCTTTTTAATCTTTCAATCATGTGTATTGCTGGAATTATCATTCCTTATACTGTGTGTAATTTCTAAACAATAGAACACACTAGGTTAGTTTATGAATCACAATGCATAAATCCAAACTAGTAAAACCCCTAACATAAATCCAAAAGATTATGCATATAATCTATAATCATAGAATGTTTTCTTTGAGGAAGTATTACTCTTAAATCCTTTATAATGTCTTGTAATGAAAATTTGAATTATCCTAAGCATATCCCCTAGGAGTGTCATTACCAAGAGTGCAGAAAGGCCCATTTTCATGTACCAGGATTCCCCGGGTCAATCCCGAAACTCCTTGTCAGAATTTTTACTCCTACGTACATTTGTGCAAGAGCCGCCTCTACCTGCTCGTATCCATAACGGGATGTATTGCTGGTATAATACACAAAATCTATACATTACCAAAATTTTAAGAAGTTCTTATATACTAATCCTCAATGTATGTCATAGGGTAATGTTCTCTAATTAGATTTTATCAAAATGTATTTCTAAGGCGGTTGCTAAACTTTCTTTGATACCAACTGTAACACCACGAGCACGCTCTTCCTGACATAGTGCTGCAAAATGCTGTTTAATTAATTTTTTTGATAAAAGAAACTAAACAATCACCCAACATCTTAAACAAAAGAGGACCTTTTACCAGTCAAGGTTCTAGAGGATTAGACAAAACATTGCATTTATGACAGTGGATCAAAAATTCATCAAACACCTATTATGCTACTGTTGTACGCTAACTCAAATAGCAATGACATCTATGATAATATCTTATGATGCCTCTGAAAAATCATTTTAAAATAAAACGGTGATCATTCAATTTCCCAGTAAAGAGATTTGAAAACCATTGACAAATTCTATTAAAAATTATCACATTGATAGTAAATTTGAAAAATTAAATTGTCAATACATTTTTAATACAAACAATACAAAATATTATATTGCTTTTAAAAAATAAAATTATATTTTGAAAACACTTGTAAAACTAATACAGTGATTCAGTTGAAAATATTAAAAAATCTCTTAAAAATAAAACAACTGAGGAAACTCAAATATTTGAAGGCTATCTTGGGCCCACCCACTTTAGGGATAGATTCACTATCCAATTCCATATCGTATTTATAAATTTTAAGTACCAGTTTTTATAAAAAAAATTAGTTTTCCTTATATATATATATATCACTATGGTCTTAGTTTTGAAAATATATTTATAATCATGCTTAAAAAAATAAATATTAATCTTTACTGAAATGTATATATTCGATTTGATACGATCAAATCTCACGATATATGACGATGCATAATCACACAAAAAATTAATCAACAACCAGAGACAAAAAATTCATCCATATTTCCATAAATATCCATTTTTGTAATGTTTATTTAATGATCAAGTATATATGTATATACCTATATATTTATATATGCGTATGCATGTATAAAATGTCATGAAAACTTATAGATATATGGCCATAATCATGATATGAGTATTACATGCATGGAGATTAGTAAATTAAATATATTAAATTCAATGAATAACTATTTTCCATATATTTTTGAATTAATAATTTATATAAATAAATTATTATAATTCAAATGACATATTTTGTTTATTCTTTTAGTATATGTAAATTAATGCTAATATAAATTTTAGGATTGAGATTCATAAAATATTTTTTAAAAAATATATCCTTTTCTTGTAAATATATAAAATGGACCTTAATAAATATGATAGAAAAAAATATTAAATATATACCCAAAACAATAAAAATAAATAACATATGTTTTCAAATAATTAAACTAACTATACTACAAAATTAACTTCGAAAAATAAAGATTCCTAATTATTTAAATATAATAAAAATTAATTACATTTCCCAGAAATAATTAAATTTTTAAGAACATGTTGAACAATAGAGTGAAACTCCAACAAGATCAACTATGAAATTAAAGATCATTTAGGAAATAATTAATCAAATGAAATAAATAATTTGACACAATAAAAATTAAAATCCCTTACAGAAATAAGATCTTAAAAAAAATAAATTTTTTGAAACAAATATTTATCCCTTACTAAATAAAACTTGTAAAACATAGATTGAAATATAAAAATGTTTAAAAAGAACAGATATTAGGTCTATGTAAAATAATATGTTTCAAATCAGCAAAATAAATTACAGGAACAAATAGTCTTATACCTTTAATCATTATATAGCATAATATTTACCCAAGTGGTGAACACGCCCAAGAAGGATGTGAAAAACATCAAACACTACATTAGAACTGAAAATGAGATATGGAAATAAAATAGTCCTACCTCACCAGTTCTCTTCTCACACATTACAACAAAATAACATAAAAAATGATATGTTGGGTGGCTTGTTCATCGCAACTGAGATACTTATTTATACACTGTGTTACTATGTATTTGGAATAATATATTAAAAGTTAACTATATGCAGTTTGAAAATTTTAGTCTAAAACAAATATACAAAAACGTGATTTTATTAGAAAATTACATCCCAATCTTGAAACAGAAAAAATGAATTTAAAATTGATTTTTACACCTCACTTATTTGTTACGCAATGATCCACATCCATATACCAAAACATCCAAAACAGAATCATTGAAAAAAATGATCCCAAATTAAATTGTTGATTATAAAAATTGGAAAACACTGACATCAAGTATGAAATTCAATGCATGAATGAGAAGCGAGTGGAGGAAATCGACATAAATCCACTATTAAGAATATATCAATAATATTCGGACATTGAATTGAAATCTAGTGGAAAATTATTGTGATAAATACTAAAAAAAATTTAAGAAGAAAATGATGGAAAATGAATATTTCATGTGTTTGATTATGGTCGAATAAGAAAAAAAGACATCATTGTATTTAATGTACATAAACACAAATATAAAAATGAGATTCGGATAACATAAAAATAACATACTTGTAATTTTTGAAAAATCAGAGGTCATTTCTCATTTGAAACCAAAAGGGAGATCTGGATCTAGACTTCTCGCTCAAATTCAACCTCACATCTAAAAAAGAAAACCCTAGATTGGTTTAACTCATGATCGCCATCAACATTATGCCTTAGCTTCTATAACTAGTGATGGCTCTCACCATATAACTCTACCTTGCCTCCTGATCCCGACCTCTAACCCCATACACTAAGATGATTTCTCTCTCAGATCAAATGGGCTCCATCGGTTCATGACATTGCTAAAGCCTTGAGCTTCTCCCTTCATCGAAACCCTATCCCGATTCATCCCCCATGAAAACTAATTCTCCTTCAACACTACTTCTTATTTCAATTTTTTTTAACGTTTTACATATAATATAAATAATAATAATTTTTATTATTATTTGTTTAAGATTTATTTCAAATATATATTTGTTACAAATATAATGTAGGTTATTTTAATGTTTTACATTAAAATAATATATGGACTTTATTATTACCTTTAATTATATTTATTTATTTTGTTTTATATATTAAAACATGTAAAAAAAGTATATAAAAGTAAAATTAATTTTAATTATTTCAATATATAGTGACATGATGAAAAATAATATATATTAAAGTAAAAAATTTAATTTTGATGAAACTAAATCACATAATTATTTTAAAAAATAACATTATTTACTTAAATAATAATCCATTTAATAATTACTTAATATTATCTAGGATGTTACATTATGAGTTGAAATTATGTGTTCTCCTTAGAAATAGTTCATAAGAAGATGGAATATGTAACACTATGAAGAGACGATAAAGATACTACAATGGTAGGGAGTCTTATATAATTCGTGATTAAACATTTATAGTGTTTAGAGTATTAGGAATTCAATTAACGAGTTATTGTATGTTTGATATTGTTTAGTCATCATGATACTCTGGATGAGAGAATGGTAGTTTGGTGAAATTCTGAGTAGTTGGAATTTTCAATGAATAAGATTTATTTAATATTTTAAAAATATATATTAATTAATTCAAAAATGTCCATTGGATAATATATTTTGAAAATAGAATCATATTTAGATTCCATTTCCTTCTTTGACTCCTAAATAGGGTATTTTGTATATAATAGGTATAAACTCGTGGAACACATCAGGGACAAGTTGGGGAGAGTGAGAGGCTGAGATATAAAGTAGAAAATTGTAAGATATGTGCCTACATAGAGCTCAAGAGGAGCTGAATCCTCATGCAATATTGGTGAAATGTTATTCGGTTCGATGATTCGATAGATTCAACTCTCGCATAGTACATTTATATTTTTTCTAAAAAATACCCTTATATTTTCTTTATTAACTTTAAATATACCTACTATGACCACTAGGGGGACCTAGTGGGTTGATAAATAATTCATTTATAATGAATCATGGGTAATCGAGGCATTCGTAATACTTTCATAATAAAAAATCCTTATCGCATGACATGTATTGTATGAAAAAATTCCTTATGTTCTTCCCATTAAGGGAATATGATCTTATTAGAATTACGAGACATGTTTTTTATGTACAAAACATCTCTTGGTATTATCTTTGTTTATGAACACCAATCCAGATAATTTTTGTAGGGAACATGACAATGTAGAGAATTCAGATAGACCCTGAGTCAATCACACACCGTGTATAAGTCAAGGTCCCAGAAAAATACTTTTCTCAGCTTTGTGAGGTACAATAAAAAAGTATTCAATGTAGGGTACATGTTTATAAAATGTTATACACATAATGAACATGGAATTTACATTCCATCTATAAATAAAATACATGCGAAGGGTTGGCTTTGAAGGTACATGACTTATATTTCAGCAAACACACTATGTACCCCCCCCCCCATTCCTACCCTTTTCATTGGATTCCATATATTTAAACTATAGTGTAATAATTGTACATATGAGTATCCCATTTTAAGAGTTTTTCCATGTATATATCTATGGATAAACCAGTGTGATTATTAGTGGAATATTAATAGGTGTTTGGGTGAGTGAGTTTATAGAGAGTTGTTCTCTTCCAGTTAAATGTATTTTCTTATCTCTAGAGAGAGATTGAGACATTGATCTTAGATGTTCCACTATCCATCTATCTTTAAAAATGATTACAATTCCCTTCACATTAATTGAATTGGTTCTTAGAGTTTAACCCCAAGATAATAGTTGTGACCAAGTATCCCATTTAGGATGCCTCTATTGACATTCATACCCTTATAAGAATCCAATATAGGATTCCAATGATTACTATTTCCGAGGGTCCCCTATATGTTTCCTCTACATACCATTTTGTAGGATCCAATATATGATACCTCCACATACTTATTCTATAGATATAGTATAGGATATCATCACTATATCATAATTTTTAAGGATCCTAAGAGGGATATCATCTCTTATAAGATGATTTGGAGGATCCCAATAGGGATTCTTTTCCTTATTTGTAGACCATACAGATCCTTTGTAAGTTGAATTTCTTATGTTTTAGCCTATGGGACCCAATGGTATCCATCGTAATTTATTGACCATGATATTGTGCATTGGTGGATTAGGTAGAGATAGTTGAGGGTTTCACCTAATTACATATAACAAACTTATGAACGTAATAGGATGGGGTAATAGTGTAGTGTTTAGGATTTTTGCCTCAAACACTCTCTTATATATGAATACACTTGTTTAGTGTTGATAGATTGATGATTTTCCTTGGTTTTTTCTATTTTTTATTGATGTGCATAATGAAATGCGTTTTCCATTGTGATTCAAAAACATACTTATTGGGTTCCATAATCGGATTCTTTTATTTGATTTGTTTGTTTTTGTAAATTACCAGGTTTTCTTCCTAGAATCTAGATTACATGATTACAAGAATATTAGGATGGTCAAATATATATCTCAGGTTCTTGATTATATACCTACTTTTTTATCAGGATACAGAGAAATACTACATAGGGTCTGTATTTTCAGGAATTTACATGACTAATTATTTTATTATGATGACCAAACGTACTTCCTGGGATCCTGCTCTTTATCCAACTTGTTTATCATGGTTCTTAGAGGCAATTCCAAGGATTTGGAATATGATTCAAACCTGAATTCATATTAGGACATGGAACTCATCATCGATGATATGAGATACTTCCAAGGATGATTACTCTCACCTAGATTAATGACTTGGATGATCTATATGGTCACATGGATGCAAATTTCATAAACTTGCTATAATTTCATATGATTGGGTGGTTGATCAATTTATTTAATAGATATAGAGAACAAACATGGATGTGGAGATCATTCATTACCGATCGACTAAGGATCATCACCATAAGGATAATTTAGGTCACAATTTCATGAGTTTCTATAGAACTGTATGTAAAAAATAGTTATTGGACAAGATTTATGTGGATTAAGGGGTGTAAAATCCAACTTATTTCTTTATTTACAGGCTTAATAGATATTACATAGATTCATTAATTAAAGTTATTGGACGTGATGATGAGGTATCCCAGCTCGAGTAAATGTATCTCCTATAGAGATATATAATTATCTATGATATTCCGATGCTGGATGAAGAAGTTGTCATTGATTGTGATTAAAACCCCGAGGATTGAAAAAACTATACACATCTTGGGTTGTATAACATTGTGCCCATTGCCTATATCTCATGTCGTCTATTCAATTGGGATCCTAGACCAAAGGGGAATCAAGGGATGGGTTTACTCATGTAATTTGTTTCATTGCTTCTAAATATATTTATATCTATACACAGACACATATATTTTTGGTGTTGTATATATCAATTTTCATATATAATTATATATTTGATGACTCAATTTCTAAATGTCTAGGATTATATAACTAAGGATATGTTTTGAACTCATGTATTTTATATTATTTTTTCCTTGTTTTTATTTTAGTTACATATCTACTAGGATAATCATACTGCATAACCAATCACTTATGGAATAAATTTATATGTTCACTATTGGGTATGAACTATAAATATTTATATCCCATCCCTATACATGAACCTTGGTGTGTTTCAAGACCTAATGTATGAATTTGTACCTTGATCACTAATTTCATGATATATAGGGCTATGGTATATGGTGGCACGTTCGAGTGGTGATGAATTCTATATATTCAAATAATCAGGAAGGTGATGCTCAGAAGTGTCTTTGAGACCATGTAAGTTGTTTAGATCAAGTTTTGTAGTACAACCATGTACTTTTATTTTAGTTCATTTATTTCATGTATGTGCATGGTTGGCGTAGTGAACATCAAATGTTGTATGTATGACATGGTTTTTTTGGGACATTACTCTATTCCATTTAATATTACAATGATGTTAATATTTATATCATTAACACTATGATTTTTTTTCATTTTCATATTTTACATAGGTATTTATTTATTTTTTATACTTTGATAAGAGGTCACAATCTATCGGTGAAAGATATTCTCTAGGACACATCAGATAAATTTTTCAATGTAGTGATATCTAAGAATTTATAGACTATAAAAAATTTTAATCAATGTTATAGGTATTAAATTTATAGATATAAACAATAAATTATGTTAAAATTGATCCATTATTTGTTGACTTAAATATTACAATGATGTTGATGATTAGATGTGATTTTTGAAGATTTTTTTTTTTGAATTGAATAAGATGAAATAGAAATAAAATCACAAGATAATTATATAATTTCAAATATAATGATATGAAATCATTCATGTTGATCATAACAAGATGTATTATAAAAATAAATATCTGACTTGTTTTTATAGAGAATTAAATGAATATTATAAGTATTTGGGTAAAATCAATTGAGAATGTTTCTGGAAAAAATATTATGATATAATAGTGAATAATTGATAATTAAATATGTTTTTGGATTTGTGGGGGATTGACTTATTTGGTTCTTTTGAGAATATTGTGAAGTTAATGGGGATAAATATCATAGAATTAAAATAGAAAATATATTGTAATAATATTCACATGGTTTTGATAATTTAAAATGGAAAAGTGAAGAATGTGATATAAGATGCGGAAAATATATAGTCCTTGAATAACATTAAGCACTGAGGAAGAAAATAAGAAATAATAATTATAAAAATTATGATCAATTTATAGGTTATATAAAACCATTATCCAGAATATGTGACACATACCTAATACATCGATATATTATAATTGAAAAAATGGGGGAAGAAGAAGAATCTGGTTGATGAGAATTTATTTTAAGAAGGGCAACATTGTTGTTATATGAGAAAATTATGTGATTAGGATATATAGAAATAATTATTTGGTTGAGGTAAGAATAAACATTTCTTTATTAATATAATTATATTGTGTATCTGAAGGATCATATGTAAAAGGGAAATATGTCCACATGAAGGAACCTATAGTTTACATTTATTTTTCATTTTTGTAATTGAGTTAACATGAAGAGAATGGTGTGTAAGCTACTAAAGCATAATATATGTATGTCGGTTAATCCATTTATTGGGAATGGATATTAAAAATTACTTTGAGAGTAGTCTAGAGAATTTAATAATATCTTCTTCATTTGTGTGATTGGGGAAATCCACTATAAATAGTGGAAGTTGGTGACAAGAAATTGTAAGGAGATGGCTCTTATTTTTAGGATATAAACTCAAGGAAAATGATGGTATTTCCCCCACCTATATTTAATTTATTTTATTAGTATTAATTTATGTTTTATATTCAATAAAAAAATAGTAATATTGTATTCAACTACATCAAGGGAGAGCCTTATAAAAATACCATCTGTTTCTATTAATGATTATTTACCAATTTCCAGGTTATGTGGTGTTCATGTAATTCATAGGAAAATATATTCATCATTAAAATTTAAATTGTTAGAATGTTAATAGTGGTAATTAAAAGTTATAATGAGTTCATAATATCAAGTTCACACAGATTCCCCCACTCTCAGTTTGACTACAGATATAATTATCAACTTTTAAAAATTATTCCACTAAATAATTAGGTTCATTTAATGAATTATATGTGGAAATTAATACAACTAATTACATTTAATAAAAAATAAAGAATTATTTAAAAAATACACTTGATAATTTTTTGAAATATATATTTGTATTTATGAAGGGTCTACGAGAAGAAAAAACATATATAGAGATGTAAGTGTATTCAGGCAATATGGATTTAACACTCTTGTAAAATTAGAGGAATCTAGGGGTCAAATATTATGGTTTAATAAAAAAACTATTATATGATATAATACTATACAAAATTTAACATTAACTATAAATTCATGATTAGAATATTCTATTAATAAAAGGTCGATGATTTAAAAGAAACTCTAAAATAAATTAATGATTCATAGAATTATCAATTATAATCCAAATTAAAAATAATATAAGTACATGATCATTTAGTAAAAGGACATATAAATATTACATAGTAGGATATTGAGAAGTTGATGATTAAATGGGAATGCATTTTGATATTAATTTAGGATGATAGTAATACCATCAACATAATGTTTTTTAATCTAAAATTAAAAAAATGAATATTCTAGAATTAATATAAGTTGAGTATTTGCATGATACTGGGAAAAACATGCTAATTTTATTATAGGATTTATGACAATAAATGACTCACTCAATTGTAAATAAAATCATGATATCATATGAATATATACTTATTATTAGGTCAAGGAAATATGTATCATTTTTTGTATTAAACCTATATTAAAAAATGTTGTTTTTGTAATATAACTAATTTACAAATAACATTTCTGACATATAAAAGTTGATAATTTCTTTTAAATAAATACACCACCACATAAAGGGTGATTCTGAGAATGTTCAACAATAATTGATCCCCAATATATGGATAAAAATGTTTTTTGTTATAATAAAAGTATGGGGAAAATCAATCTAGATTACTAATAATGAAAAATAACATGGTGTATTTAGGACTATTATTTTTATGAATGTTTTGGACATGGGACCATTATATGTTGATACAAATATAAAATTAAAATATTCTATAAAATCTATAAATTAGGTGTGAGTGGATATAATGTTAGTAATGATAATGTTGAGAAGAATAATAGTACATAGCATGTAGTGTATATTTCCATCCTGAACATATGGGAATGTCTTGGAAACTTATAATGAATTAATAAAATATATCATTAGAGTGATTGTAAGTTCTGGTTTATTATTAACAATCATGCACCAAAATATCTCAATTGATAAATACCAAATTATATGTGGAAACAATTTAGAAATATTTTTTAGTTTAGAATGGTTTAATATAACAAAATATTAACCAAACAAAAAGAAACATTAAAAAATAATTTCGATGAGGATCGTACACGCTGGAATAAATTATACTACTAGTGGGGAAAATGTCACATAATATACCTTTATAAATAGGACATTTAAATCAATATTGGGAAAAGAAAAATTAAAAAATTTAATCCATTAAATAATGAAAAATGTATTGGTTTGGGGAAAGTTAACCAAAAATAAGAACATGCGAGGTATCCAGAGAATGGTGTCCTAAGAATTATTGAGAGGTAATTTCAAAAATATATGAAATCTAAAAATATTCCGAAAGAGTTTATGATAATTTGTCAAGAATTTTTTGAGATATCAAGGAAGTTTAAATAAAAATAATAAATTGAAACATCCTTTATAAGAGATGTGAAAACCCAATTCTATATTAGAATAATGATTAAATTAATAGGAAATCCAAGGTACCAATGAATGATCAGGTTTGGAAGATCAATGGAGGTGAAACCATGAATTATTCTCTTACTATTGGAATTAAATATAAAGTATTTCTTAGTATTAAATAATCTCAAACCTTTTTCTAATATTAAAATTTGAATAATAAAGCACATTATTCACATATTCAGTGAGTTTATTTTTCTATATTGTGAAATAAGGATATTTCTATCATGGAGTAATCAAATTGGTATCATGATGACTTATTTAAACCCTTATATTAGTATTAAAATTATATCCTTGTAGTTTTACATAAATAATATTTATCACGATATATATTGATTCAGATTATCCTTTGATGGGGAGTTTTTTTGAGAAAACTCTAAAAGGAGTAATTTTATGCAGATATATTTTTTCTATTTCATAGGGAAGTTTTGTAACAGCCTTAGATAATGGGAAATATATTTTCAATGATATTTATTCATTATTATATTTTTTTATACACCAAACACAAATATTATCTCGAATCTCATGCATCACGGATTTCATATTATGTTAAACCCAACACTTATTTTGGATTTCATTACACACAATACAAATTTTAATAGAAATGCGAAAGAGTATTAAGTATTTATTATTTAATATGATATTTTTCACCAAAACATTGAAATGAAGGATATGAATATGATTAACTAAAATTTGAAAATCTGTGGTTTAAACATTTATATAATATTAATTCTTTAATGAATAATTAATTTGAAATAAAAATAAATTCTATTTGAAAAAAAAATCATTCGTTATAAAACTATTTATATAAAAAAATGATTTTTACCTCAGAAAAATAAATAAAATAATTTTTTAGTGATTATAAATAAATATATTTAAAATATATTCAATTAAAATTTTAATAATCAAAATAATTTTTTCTAGAAAATAGATAAGAACAAATCCAATTTCTAGTATAAGAACTATATAATTTGAATTCACCATCATCTCCATTTGAACACTTTTTTTAAAAGTAGTTTTTTACCTTTTAGAAATCTTAATTTAATTTATAAACCAAAAATTTCAAATTATAAAGTTAAAATTAGCTCCGATTCAATTTTTTATAATTTTATGAAATGAGTAATTATTCAAAGAAAAGTGAAAAATTCTAGTTTTTTAATGAATTATCATTTATTTTTTAATATTTAAAGTCATCGAAATTTCTTAAATATGGGCTTAAAAGTAAAATTATTTTAATTATATATCTATTAATCCAATTTAATTATCTTTAGTCAATTATATATTGAATTTTGATATAACAAAAATTTTAATCTTTTGAACACCTTCTCCTCAGAAAACCACTCCTTATGTGATTAGAATTTAGAAAAATGGATTCTATAGTTTTAATTTTAGTAATTTATATTATCTAATAATTCCAACTTAATTTTTTAGAATAATTAATATTAAAAAAAATAAAAATTATTTACTGCAGCTAAGGTAAAAAATTGTTTACTTGGGGTTATTCTATATAAGATAACAATTAAAAATACCCAAAAACATGCCAAATACATTTTTTACAGACATATTTATAGATTATATATTCTAGTAATGAGAAGTAACTATTTTTTGACCATTCTTCGAGTAAAAAATGTAGGTAATTATTTTTCTTTTGAAAACATACATGTGTGTCAAACACCTCACATATAAAGGGACACCCCATCTCATATCCACTTTACACATAAAAAACACTATTTTAGGCAATACTAGACTAAATAAAATTCATACATACCTTATAAAATAATATAATACTTATTTTATTCATAAATCCCACCAAGGATGATTTTTTCCCATCCCTAAAGAATTTTTTTAAGAATAAGAAACATGCTTGATAATGTGTTTTATTTTATTTATTCCACCACATGAATCAATTATTATTAAAACACAATAATTTAACAACCTCCTTATATTACATATACTAAGATGGTTTTATCTTAATTTGATTACCTATAACCAGAAAAATTCTTATCTAATGGGATACAAAATCATCACCCATGTGTACAACAAACTACCACCTCATGAACTGATGTTATTCACTTTTCATTAGAACCTCTCATGGTTACATGTAATGATGTATTTCATGTTTATATGTGATATATAATTTATTATTATTCCTATTAAATTATAATACACATCTATATTGTATGTTATTGGCCTTAAAATACATAATATATGAATTTTATGTCCAGAATCCATTATATTACATTTGAAGAACTTTTCAGCTTTACAGTTTTTGTGAATTAGGCCATAAATCATAAAAAAATGAAAAGAAATAAAATGTTTAAACATAATATTATTATCCATTTATCCCATTATAGGACAGTTTTAAATTAAATGCTAATTTCTTTTTATAGAAATTTTTATGACATTTAACATGAATTATTCCTTTCAATTACATATTATTTAAAACTTGGAAATAATTTTAAAATATGGGATTCTTACAAAAATATTATTAAGGGATATTAAATAATAAATATATTAATTAATCAAAATACGTAAAATCTTGTAATATTTACATTTAACATCAATGTTCTTTGAGCATGTAAAATAAATAATTTTTACATAAAGACATACACGTGTTTTTTACTAATTCCATTAAATCACACAATAATAAAATAAAAAACTTCTTTGTAAAATAGATAATCATATTCATAATAACCTTAAAAACCCCTTTTAATTTGAATAACCATATGTCCCGTTTCAAATATACTCATTAAGCATTGCATTAGACATCTATGATGGGGATCATCCTTTGTGTAAGTCATATCGAGCTCTACAATGATCTATAATGGGGAACAAAACCTCATATAAGCTATGCTGGGATAAAACATTTTATATATGTCTCATTTATCATATTATTAATAAATAACAATATTCATAAAACCCTCTGAGAAACTCTCTTACACCCATATGAAGAAACACTTTGAGACAATAATGCATTTTTCACTAAAAACCATATTTAATGAATGAGATAATTTAAAAAGGGAACAATTGTTTCCCATAAAAAAACATTATATCATTAAAATTAATATTGATATAAAATAATGGCTAAAAAGGTGGAAAATTCAGGGTCATTGTGTCTTTTAAGAATAAAAAATTCTTTTTGTCATTTTCATAACATTATGTATTAATCATGTAAAAAGAGTCTATATAGAAACCATAGAAAATAAAGTAAAAAATATAAATTGAATGTATATTATAAGTCTTTTATTTCCATATATATTCTTTCAAAAAACCAATTTAAAAATTATGGACAGGGAAATGAAATAGTTGGATGGAAAACATTAAATCAATTTTTTTTAATAAAAGTCCATTACCACTTAGAAAGTATTGGAATCAAAATTTCCAGGAAATTATATCCTTAAATAAATATTATTAGAATATAAATATATAAATTATTGATATAACATGTCAATGGGGCTGTATATATATTTTAAAAATGAATAATGGTTTATAACATCAAAATATTTCTCAATAAAAGGAAAATGACGTGAGGTCCATTACCTTTTGTCTGTTAAAATGTGTATTTATAATTTTAAATTCTATATTATGTTAATTATTAAAATTATTTAGAAACATTATATATTTTATTATTATATTTACTTCACTTATTATAATTTTATATACAATTAAATAATAAATTTTGTTTAAGTCAGATGTTTTGACCACATTCAGCTTCCGTGTCAGAAATGAAATTTGTTGGTCGGATATGGTCAAATACATCCCATTTTTTAAAATATAAATAATAATAATAAAGATTTTATTATAATATTTATAAAAAAATTATACTTTTAATCAAATCATGAATTATGGTTATAAAAATTTAACTAACACTACAATCATGGAATGGTAGGTCGTACATACTCATTAGCTTCTTTTCCATATTCTATGATTGTTTATGAATGAGAGAAAGAAATAATTTAATTTAAATAATGATAATATTATAAATAAAATATTGTTAATTATATATAGTTATATATATCATCAATATTATGTGGTGAAAAAAAATAATTGCATCATTTCGAGGAGGCCGTAGTATATAGGTCCCCAAACGACGTTATCATTTTTTATTTGAGTGAACATGTAACTGAAAATTTTATATTTTATTTACAGAATGATTAACATGATACTAATAATAAATATATTTCATTTATATCACATATATTTATTATCATTTTCCTTATTTACCTACTTGTAATGTGTTAGTGAAAAAATTTTCACATCACATTGGGAGGTGGTCATCCATTCTACACTCGAGTTACATTATCATATCCCTTAGAAAATAGAATTTACATAAGGATATATATATATATATATATGATATAATTAACCTATATGTATAATTAATATTTAAATATCATATATATTATTTATATCCATCATCATACCCAATCGTGAGAAGTTGTAATGGAAAAAAGTAACGTCCTTGGTTCACGATGCGGTATTTCATCATACAAATAAATAATGATTTCATAAAACATTATTTGGATATGGAACATGATTTATGTTCATTAATTAAACTAATAAAATCTAAATTTATTTAACACACTTATTATATTATATAATCATGGTTTATGGAATAATTTAAGTGGGTAGAGAAATAAATAAAATAATGATGCTCATTGATGACCGTTACATCTTCTTCGAGTATCCTCTTTAGGTTTCATCCAAAGGATTTCTTAGGTTAGATTTATACAAAGAATAATACATCTAGTATTATAATATGTATTTTGAGAAATTATTTTTTGTGTTATTTTCTAATCCTATGTTGTTTTAAGGTATGTAAAAGGGAATATAGGGTTTTTCTTTTATAAGTTCGGGAGAGGACACACAATGTATTTTAAAACGAATTGGGCGATCCCATAAGTTTTATAAGGCCCCAGCCTTAAACCTTACTTAATCTTGAGTTATTACAAGATTACACATTGAGGATCTTTTCGGGATTAGAGTTTTAGAGAATTAGATCATAAAACTTGCATTACATTCCACATATAAACAAAGTGGTTACATAAATATAGTATTCTTCATTCCCATAAATGGAAACATATTTAAAATAAAACATGGATTTTTCTTGACACTTCCTTGACACTATCATCATATCATGTACCCTTCCCTTGACCTATGAAAATCATTTCAAAAAAAACCTGGGATGAGCATAAAAAGCTCAGTAAGGGATATAAAAATATGGAAAGGAAACATGGTACATATATACCTAAGGATGATATCATACTTTACCCATAAAACATAGGCACGTTAACATACCTCATAAAATCATGAACAAAACATAGAAATCATAAGACATAAATGTAACTTGAGGCATTCATAACATTCTTACGTAGCAAGTAACCCTCTTGGTTACGTTTGGAATACCCATCACAGTATATTCCCTAAATCTCTTCAGAGAAACCTTAAAGTTTCACTCCTTCTCATTACCCAATGCATTGGAGAGCTATATCGGGCTCACCCTCCCTTAGTTTATCATGGAACCACCCGTCTTCATAATAATGCGCAATAACCATAACATAATCGTATCACATAAAACATGCATAAAGGAAACATAGCATTTCCACATTTCAATCACAAGATATCAATACAACACAAAAAACATTGTGAAGACCATTTTCAATAACAAAATAAAAGAAAAGTAAAACGTGGTATTTATTTTTCTTTTAAAAAAAGGTATGGCTTGTAGAGGAAGCCGAAACTCAAATAACGGTCACGACGGTGTAGAAGTCGTTGTCGCCGCATACATACGAAAAAAACATTCCGTTTTTTCATTTATTAAACGCTTCGTATAAAAAATATTTCTTTTGAATAAACGTAAAAGTCAAAGGGTTTTATACACCGTATAAAAGAAAGTTGTGTATAAAATAAAATATGCCTCAATGAAAGGAGATTGAGACGAAGTCCCATACCGCGTATCCGACATGACCCGACCATTCTTTAATCTCCTGAATAATAAACTTGAGTTAATATATACTTGCTTATGAACCTTTTTCATGTTCATTATTACTTTTATACCATGTTATGAACATCATGTAATCATTTAAGTTAATAATGTTAATTTTGTTGGTATTTGGTTCTTAAGTAAAAAATAGACTTCTTACACTTACATGTTGTTAATTTGGTCAAAGGTTCGTTATATCCAGAATGATATTAATGATTTGGATAACATATATATCATATATATTCATCATATACATGTATTTATAATATTACATCACATATAGAGGTAAGAAATGAAATGCACCGTTCATGGAGACGGTAAGCCGTACGTACGCATGAATGCTACTTCCATTTCTATTTCGTATATTCTGGAATGGAATCATAATGATATAAGAGTATATTATAATTCTAGTAAAATAACATATATAATATAATTAACTTTATCCTTTACACATCCCACATATGGTATTAACGAATCAAATCACTTTCAGGGGGCGGTAGTCCGTACTTCCGAAAATGAAGATATCGTGTTTACCCATAATGGAAACCATAAAGGTATTCCCAAAATGAAAAAAACATAATCTTAAGGAAAACATAAACATATTATATATCATATATAAAAATAGTGACATCATAATGGCCACCTTTGTAGGTGTTAAATGATTATTGAACAATCATCGTTTCGGGAGGCAGAATTTCGCCATCCACAGAAACTGTATGTTCTTTAACCATTTGATGTAGTTGTGTGATAGTGTAGCTCAAATAAATATTATAACAACATCCTAGTATATTGAAGATACTGGTGTTGTTACATAAGAAGTAAATAAAAAGAGTTTAGGGGGTTGGAGAAGGAAAATAAAACAAATGAACATGAGAGAATGAATTACCTTTAAAAGTGTAACTCCTTTTGATTTGAGCCTAAAGGCTTCCTTTGAAAGGATTCTGCCCAAAGGGAATCCACTAGGATTAGGAGAGGGATGTGGAGAGAGTAAATGGTTAGGGGTTGGCCGAGCCAAAGGCTTGAGGAGTGTGTGAAATGAGGTAGAGGTGGGGGCCTTTTATAAGAGGAGAGGAGGAGCACTCTTGAAAAATAAAGATAAGTTACTTTATTTTAAAATGAGTTTCGGATTCAAAGGGTCCCATATTGATATAATTCTAGGATAAGGTGATAAGGCTTCGAAATCCACTAATCCAATTAGTTTTTTCCATGTGTAGGTTTTAGATTTTACATTATCATTCCATTTTATTTAAATCGTTAAATAATGAGGTCATCGCTGCATCATCATAATGTCATTAATAATTTAATTTATTTAAATCTAAAAATCATAAAAAAAATACTATGATGTAGGAAATCTTTTTATCTTTACAATGACTATTTATAATCAAAAATATGATCTTTATATCTCCATGTAAAATTTTTATCCTAAAACATATTATGTTTGTGTCGTTTTTAATTTTATATTAAATAGAAAGTTATTTATGTCATTTCCCAACCAAAGTGGATCCATGGGGTCCCCAAGTTGACCCATGGCTTGTCTTGGTCGGCCATGACACAGACAATGAGGGTAGGATATGTTTCAAGCTCATCTTATTTTATTAATGCATTATTTTTACCTTAAACTACACTAATTACCACTAATCGCGATTAAAAACATAATAAGTTACTATTCACTAAAAAATTATTTTAATCCCATTGAACCAAATTTTACATACTAATGACAACCATGTATGTAGGATTTTTTAAATTCAAAACACAATGATGGCAAAATTTCATTTAAACGGAAAATCAGTTTTTATAAGTACCACTTAGTGGTTTCACTATTCATAAAAAATTGAAGTTTTTCAGAAAATTACCAAAAATCTACCCTAAGCTATATTTGATATTCTGAATTCAAAAATGAAGTCTATTTTAAAAAATTCAAAACATATAAGTCACATTAATTAATTTAATAATTAATTCCCGTTGTCAGAGCAAATAGCGTGTTTTTATGAAACAATAAGTATCAAAAGATTGACACTAATTTCAGTCCAATTTCAAAGTGAAATTGATTCCAATGACCACCATTGGATTAAATGGTAAAAATATATTCTAATTTTACTTCAAAACCAATTCAAAAGATATTATAATCATATAAATAAATTAGATTAAAAATCCTTTTTGATGTAAAATGCAGTATTTTTCACTATTCATTAAAAAACGAACATTGTCAGAAAAATACCAAAAATTCACACAAAGTAAATTTTGATGTCCCAATAATAAAGAATATGTTTATTTTGACAAACATAGTTTATAAAATTTTCAAAAGATAGATTTAAAAAGGGTTTTCCATCAAAAGGCAGTAAAACAATCTTTTAAGAATATTAGTTTATTCCATGCTTAAGATTGGATTTATTTTCATTTTAAGCCTCTAAAACACTATCTTAATCATTAATAGACATAGATAAAAATATCTATTATTAATTAATTACTTGGGATTTTACATCCTTCCCCCCTTTAGAAAATTGCGTCCCCGCAATTTATTTACTTATCAAATAAATGGGGGTACTTATCCCTCATTGCATTTTCAAATTCCCATGTTGCCTCTTCAATCATGTGGTTTTTTCACAAAACCTTTACCTGATTAATCACCTTATTCTGTAACACTTGCTCCATGTGGTGAAGAATCTGGACTGGTTGTTCCTCATAAGATAGGTTCTCTTCCAGCTGAACTACCTCTGGACTCAAAACATGAGATTGATCTGGCATATACTTTCTCAACATCGAAACGTGAAAAACATTGTGTACCTGAGATCAACTCGGAGGTAAATCCACTCGGTAAGCAACTGATCCAACTCTCTCAAGAATTTCTTATGGTCCAATAAACCTTGGACTCATCTATCTTTTCTTACCAAATCGCATCAAACTTTTCCATGGTGATACTTTGAGAAAAACATGATCACCTGCCTCAAAAGAGAGATCCTTCCTCCTGTTGTGCGCATAACTCTTCTGCCTGCTCTGAGCTGTTCTCATGTGTTTCTGAATCAGCTGAACTTTTTCTGCCATCACTTCTACCAATTCTGGTCCCATCAACTTCCTTTCACCCACTTCATCCCTGAAAGCTGGTGTTCGACACCGCTTCCCATATAATGCCTGAAATGGTGCCATCTATATACTGGAATGAAAACTGTTATTATATGAAAATTAAACCAAAGAAAGATGTTGGTCCCAACATCCCTGATAATCCATAGAGCAAGAACGTTGCATATCATCCATGGTCTGAATTGTTTGTTCCGACTTCCCATCTGATTGAGGATGAAAAGCTGAACTAAAATTTAATTCAGTACCCAACGACTTCTGAAGGCCTTTCCAAAAGTTAGAAGTGAACCTGGGATCACGATCAGATACAATGGAGAGAGGAACTCCATGTAACCTGACTATCTCTTTAAGATACAAACGGGAACATTGATCTAGGGAAAAAGTATCTCGTATAGCAAGGAAATGAGCAGATTTGGTCAAGCGATCAATAATAACACAGATTGCATTATTACCTCGAGATGTCTTCGGTAATACCACAACAAAGTCCATGGATATATTCTCCTATTTCTACTCTGGCACTGGTAAAGGCTGAAGCATCCCTTTCGGTAACTGCCACTCTGCTTTAACCTACTGACAAGTCAAACACTTCACAGTAAAATCCGTAATATCTCTTTTCATTCCATCCCACCAGTAATACTCTCGAAGATCTCTGTACATCTTAGTAATTTCTGAACCAGCTCTACCTTTTTCTGCAACTCACTGTCTTGCTTCTGTGCTTGCTTGATTCTATCTGATAGAGATGATCTCACTGATACCTGAAACAAAACAGAATTACTTCCTGCACCAACAACTTCCATGCCAAGTCCCATCAAATCCTTAACCAAAGGATCACGTTCCAAACGCAAAATTGCTAATGAAGCATTACTTTTTCGACTCAAAGCATCAACCACTTTATTTTCTTTTCCTGGATGGTAATGAATTGTACAATCATAATACTTGATTAATTCTATCCATCTCCTTTGTCTCATGATCAATTATTTCTGAGTAAATATATACTTTAAACTTTTGTGATCGGTATATATTTCACACTTTACTCCATACAAATGATGCCTCCAAATTTTTAAAGGGAAAACAATAGCATCTAATTCCAAATCATGTGTAGGGTAATTTACCTCATGAGTTTTCAACTGTCGTGAAGCATAAGCAATTACCCGATCGTTCTGCATTAGGACGCAACCAAGTCCTTTCAATGAAGCATCACTGTATATAACATACTCACCATTCCTGGAAGGTAGTGCCAAAACTAGAGCATTCACCAATATTTTTTTCAATTCCTGAAAACAATCATTACATTCTTTTGTCCATATAAACTTAACACCCTTCCGAGTTAGCTTTTTCATTAGACTAGATAACCATGAAAATTTTCTAACAAACCTTCTGTAATAGCCTGCCAAACCAAGGAATCTACGAATCTCAGTTACATTTTTGGGTCTTGGCCAGTCTGCAACAACTTTTTTTTTTGTAGGATCAACAGTTATCCCATCATTAGAAACAATGTGACCAAGGAAAGAAATTTGTTGCAACCAAAACTCAAACTTGCTGAATTTTCCATACAGTTTCTTTTATTTTAAGGTTTGCATGATAACCCTTAAATGTCTTTCATGCTCCTCTTTACTTTTAGAAAACTCCAAAATATCATCAATAAAAACAACCAACATTTTTCACCTGATTCAACTGAGCCATCACTGCAATAAATAGTTTAGTTCTGATTCTGACCATTTCTGGATGCGGATTCGAAAGGTTATTTCCTTCTGTATACCTTCCTAGCACTGCTTCCCTATTTCCTCTGCGGAAAACCATTCTGAACAAACATGTCTTTGAGGAATCAACATGGTAATCTTCAAATGCTATATCATTTTAAAAAAAGTTTTGGATAATCATTTAATAGAATTCTAACTCCTTAAGTTATCTAAACCGACCTTTGATACCAACTATAAGGCCCCAGCCTTAAACCTTACTTAATCTTGAGTAATTACAAGATTACACATTGAGGATCTTTTTGGGTTTAGAGTTTTAGAGAATTAGATCATAAAAATTTCATTACATTCCACATATAAACAAAGTGGTTACATAAAGATAGTATTATTCATTCCCATCAATGGAAACATATTTAAAATAAAACATGGATTCTTTCTTGACACTTCCTTAACACTATCATCATATCATGTACCCTTCCCTTGACCTGTGAAAATCATTTAAAAAAAACATGGGATGAGCATAAAAAGCTCAGTAAGGGATATAAAAATATTGAAAGGAAACATGGGTATATATATACCTAAGGATGAGATCATACATTACCCATAAAACATAGGCACTTTAACATACCTCATAAAATCATGAACAAAACATAGAAATCATAAGACATAAAGGTAACTTGAGGCATTCATGACATTCTTACGTAGGGAGTAACCCTCTTGGTTACCTTTGGAATACCCATTACAGTATATTCCCTAAATCTCTTCGGAGAAACCTTAACGTTTCACTCCTTCGCGTTACCCAATGCATTGGAGAGCTATATCGGGCTCACCCGCCCTTATTTTATCACGGAACCACCCATCTTTATAATAATTCCCAAGAACCATAACATAATCGTATCACATAAAACATGCATAAAGGAAACATAACATTTCCACATTTCAATCACAAGATATCAATACAACACAATAAACATTGTGAAAACCATTTTCAATACCAAAATAAATGAAAAGTAAAACATGGTATTTATTTTTCTTTTAAAAAGAAGGTATGGCTTGTAGAGGAAGCCGAAACTCAAATAACGGTCACGACGGCAGATAAGTCATTGTCGCCGCATACGTATGACAAAAACATTCCCTTTTGTCGTTTAGTAAACGCTTCGTATAAAAAAGATTCCTTTTTAATAAACATAAAAGTCAAATGGGTTTATACACCATATAAAAGAAAGTTGTGTATAAAATAAAATATGCCTCAATGAAAGGAGATTGAGACGAAGTCCCATACCTCGTATCCGACTTAACCCAACCGTTCTTTAATATCCTGAATAATAAACTTGAAATAATCTATACTTTCTTATGAACCTTTTTCAAGTTCATTATTCCTTTTATACCATGTTATGAACATCATGTAATCATTTAAGTTAATAATGTTCATTTTTTCGGTATTTGATTCTTAAGTCAAAAATAGACTTCTTACACTTACATGTTGTTAATTTGGTCAAAGGTTCATTATATCCAGAATGATGTTAATGATTTGGATAACATATATATCATGTATATTCATCATATACATGTATTCATAATATTACATCACATTTAGAGGTAAGAAATGAAATGCACCGTTCATGGAGACGGTAAGCCGTACGTACACATGAACGCTACTTCCATTTCTATTTCATATTTTCTGGATTGGAATCATAATGATATAAGAGTATATTATAATTCCAGTTTTATAACATATATAATATCATTAACTTTATCCTTTACACATCCCACATATGGTATTAACGAATCAAATCACTTTCAGGGGGTGGTAGTCCGCACTTCCTTAAATGAGGATATCATGTTTACCAATAATGGAAACCATAAAGGTATGCCCAAAATGAAAAAAAATAGAATCTTAAGGAAAACATAAACATATTATATATCATATATAAAAAAAGTGACATCATAATGGCCACCTTTGAAGGTGTTAAATGAGTATTGAACAATCATCGTTTCGGGAGGCTGTATTTCGCCATCCACAGAAACCGTATGTTCGTTAACCATTTGATGTAGTTGTGTGAGAGTGTAGCTCAAATAAATCTTATAACAACATCCTAGTATATTGAAGATATAGGTGTTGTTACAAAAGAAGTAAATAAAAAGAGTTTAGGGGGTTGGAGAAGAAAAATAAAACAAATGAACATGAGAGAATGAATTACCTTTAAAAGTGTAACTCCTTTTGATTTGAGCCTAAAGGCTTCCTTTGAAAGAATTATTCCCAAAGAGAATCCTATAGGATGAGGAGAGGGATGTAGATAGAGTAAATGGGCCGGGTTTGGCCGAGCCAAAGGCTTGAGGAGTGTGTGAAATGAGGTAGAGGTGGGGGCCTTTTATAAGAGGAGAGGAGGAGCACTCTTGGAAAATAAAGATAAGTTACTTTATTTTAAAATGAGTTTCGGATTCAAAAGGTCCCACATTGATATAATTCTAGGATAAGGTGATAAGGCTTCGAAATCCACTCATCCAATTGGTTTTGGCCATGTGTAGGTTTTAGATTTTACATTATCATTCCATTTTATTTAAATCGTTAAATAATGAGGTTATCGCTGCATCATCAATATGTCATAAATAATATAATTTATTTAATGTCTAAAAATTATTAAAAAAATAATATGATGTAGGAAATCTTTTTAGCTTTCCAATTACTATTTATAATAAAAAATATGATCTTTATATCCCCACGTAAAAATTGTTTTCATAAAACATATTATGTTTGTGTCATTTTTACTTTTATATTAAATAAAAAGTTATTTATGTCATTTCCCAACCAAAGTGGATCCATGGGGTCCCCAAGATGACTCATGGCTTGTCTTGGTCGGACATGACACAACCAATGAGGGTATAACATGTTTCAAGCTTATTTATTTTATTAAAGCATTATTTTTATCTTAAACTACACTAATTACCACTAATCGCGATTAAAAACTTAACAAGTTACTATTCACCAAAAAATTATTTTAATCCCATTGAACAACATTTTACATACTAATGACAACCATGTATGTCAGATTTTTGAAATTCAAATCACAATGATGGCAAAATTTCATTTAAGTGGAAAAATCAGTTTTTATAAGTACCACATAGTGGTTTCACTATTCATCAAAAATTGAAGTTTTTCAGAAAATTACCAAAAATCCACCCTAAGCTATATTTGATATTCCAAATTCCAAAATGAAGTATATTTTACAAAATTCAAAACATATAAGTCACATTAATTAATATAATAATTAATTCCCGCTGTCAGAGCAAATAGCGTGTTTTTATGAAACAATAAGTATTAAAAGATTGACACTAATTTTAGTCCAATTTCAAAGTGAAATTGATTCCAATGAACACCATTGGATTAAATGGTAAAAATATATTCTAATTTTAATTCAAAACCAATTCAAAATAAAATATAATCATATAAATAAATAAGATTAAAAAGCAGTTTTGATGTAAAATGCATTATTTTTCACTATTCTTAAAAAATGGACATTGTCAGAAAAATACCAAAAATTAACACAAAGTAAATTTTGATGTCCCAATCATAAAGAATAAGTTTATTTTGACAAAAATAGTTTATAAAATTGTCAAAAGATAGATTTAAAAAGGGTTTTCCATCATAAGGTAGTAAAACAATCTTTTAAGAATATTAGTGTATTCCATGCTTAAGATTTGATTTATTTTCATTTTAAGCCTCTAAAACACTATCTTAATCATTAATAGACATAGATAAAAATATCTATTATTCATTACTTACTTGGGATGTTACATGTTTCATGTCACCTAATTGTAAAAAATGTACCATTAATAAAAAATAGATTTTTAAGGGTCTAAATATCTCCCCCATAATAGTTTAATACAATTTTGTAGGTCTTTTTTACCCTACTCATTTTAGTTTCACCCCCAACAAACGCATTTTTTTCTTAAACGGGATAAATAATTTTAACTAATTTAACTTTTAATATCCATTATTAATTAAGTTTATAAAATCAGAAATTATATAATATTATTATTGATAATTTTAAATTAAATTTACCAATTATATTTTAAAAAGTGGAAAATTTAAATATAAATTTAATTCTACAGATGTGATGAGAATATGGGGTTTTAAAGAGAAAATGCTCAAATGATTACAATTTTTTATATCAAAATAATATATATAAATTATTCTAATAGATGAAATTCGTTTAATATAAATTTTATTAAAACAATATCTTCAAGAAATTTTAATTATAACATTTATAATTATAAATAAATAAAATAAAAACAATATATTCAATTAAATTTTAATAATTTAAAATTTTTAAATTTAAAAAATTTTAAAAAAAATAAGAATTCATTTACCAGAAGATAATTTTGGTTATCCAATTTAAAAATTATTATTCATTTTGAACCCTAAATCTTCTAAATCTTCTAAAATTTAGTTTTAATTGATGTTTTTAAATCACGAAAAAACCTTATATTAGAAAACAATTTAGTTTTTCAGAAAATATTTATTTTTCTTCAAAATGATTCTTATTTTATTACTAATCAATAGGTGAACATACATTTCACAACTGATTTGGCCTCAGTTTGGAATGTAACCTAAGATAACATAGTTCTGAGTGTAATGCAAGGTAAACTCGGTGTTTCATGTAATGAAAGATATTAAAGATATTGAATTTATTATTTCAAAATATATATATCTCTAAATATATTATGGAGTTATATTTTCTTCTAGTCACTTTATTGGGTGTGACATACACGATCAAAAATAATATTCTTATTTTAAAAAATTCAGGTGTTATATCATCCCCCTTTAATAAAATTTCATCCTCTTAATTTTAAAATTATCTTAGTAATAAATGGATAGAAAAATGATAATAATATTGTTGTAAACCCACATTGTAAAAATAGATAATTAATAGTCATTTTAATAATTGATAAAGGGATGTAATAAGGTCATATGAAATAACACATAACTATGATTCCAAATAAGAGAACATAGGTGAGAAATAAATATTTGGACATGTAATAAAAGGATATATAATCATAGAGATTAATTGGTTCCTAGATCATAATAAATTTAATGATAAATGTTATGTTAATACCTCATTATAAATTAATTATTAATGATCTAAAAGGCCACCTGGTTCCTCAGATATGAATTTAATATAATGAATTTTTTTTCAATATCCTCTTTATAATGTTTAGAAACTATACTATTAAGTATGAACATAAATAAATATATTTTCATTCTATATTTACATTTCATAAGCACAATTTCATCATTTAGTTCTTCATCGATCAATTCCAAATTCATCTTTTACTCCAAAAAGTTATATTTTTATTCCCCAAGAACTAAAATTCACTATTAGAGGATTCTAAGATCCATAAAAGAGTTAAAATATATTACGTATATCTATTTCCATTTTATAAATTCAATATGTTTGTCAGAAGTTATAAAATATAATAAATATTTCTCTAAACGTCAAAATTTTTCACTAGTTGTTCATTATTAATAATTATTTACAAAATGTTAATCTAAATATAATAAATATTTATGAGGGCATCTCTTACGCCCGGGATTGGTGTTAAATCCTTATCATCCATAAATCAAGGGTACATGCTTAATGAAATTTCCCGATGTGATGTGTTTTCCACAACCATATGCATTTTAATTTTCTTAAACTATGTTAATATAATTTCAATATAATTATAAAAAATGGAAATCCTTGAAATAAAATTAATCATTAAATGACTGTTTTATAATGTTTTCAATAATTTTTTTTCACAAAGTCAACTAATATTATTTGAATTTTATTAAATTTTCACTAATGATCATAAAAACCTTAAAGGTTGTTTATACCTTTATTATATTTCTATAACATGTAATGTTATAATTCATAAAATAAATTTTCCACTAAATCAAATATTTTAGATATCTATGAATACTAAATAAATGTCTCAAAAAATAATTCCATTACTAAAAACATAAAAATAGGAGTACGTAAATAATTGATAATATGTCAATCCTTTGAAAAATACCTATCTCCCTAGAGTTTTCCCCACATCACCGGATGGGTCAACATCAAATTTATAACTGAAAATGATTTGCACCTCTTTTTCAATCTTATCATGATAATTTCCACTAATAGTTAGTAGCATCATACACATGTTAGAATTATTTCCCAACTCCTTACCACTAAGGCATCTCATAGTTTTTTGGCTATCTCTAATCTCATTCTTCAATTATTTAGTACTCTTTTGTTTGTAGTCAAGAACCTTGTGAGAAAACATACCACACAAAAAAATATTTCTAGATCATTACATGTATTCCCTAAATTAATTTTTTCACACATATAAGACTTTTACAGCTACCTATAAGATTATTAGTTATTTTCTTCACTATTTCTTAAAATTTTGGCCATTTTTTACACTTTTTAATCTCTTATAATAAAACTGTTAGAAGAAACAATTTCAACTTTCTCATCATAAAAAAAATATTTATCATAGAATGTAAATTATTATGTTTAAAAAGGAACATCATAAGATTTGTTTTCTTCCTAAGAAAAATATTTCAATTTTAATTTTAATGTCCCAAACAAAATTTGGTATTTAGATATCCCACCATATAAAATTATATTTATATTTAGTCAAATAATTATTATCTTATTTCATCAATTCTATTAATTATTTCCTGATCCTTAGCTGAAAAAACATAGGTAATATTTTTCAATGAGAACATGTTCAAATTTATCCCATTACATTACATAAATATTATATTTACCTCTATAAATAATAATGAAATAACATCATTAATCATCATGATCTTCAATGTGATAAATGGAAACATTTACCTCTTGAAATTTTGAACATCACAAAAATTCAAATATATTTTATATGGTATCGATATATTCTTAAGCTACCACAGGTTCAAGTGATATTCTAAATGATGGGTTATGTTGTATCATGAAATTAATCAATATACACAGGTTACATAGTAGAAAATAAGGATCCTCTCTAGAATACATACTACCTCAATTTATATATTCTTTAAATTGTTCAAAAACTAAAACAAACCGATATATGAAAATTAGAACTATCTCGAGATACTGATTTGGATGTATATTTTCCTTTTAGGGACATCCATTTATATCATTCCAGTTTCATCAATAGAAAACAATTCTAAACAGGAGTAGTTTAGATAAAGAAACATGGTAATCAAAAAACGAAATTCCATTTCAATTTAACCATAATATAAAATCAGATAAGGTAATTACATTAAAATAATCCTAACCTCTAAATAATTCCAAATAATCACTTGATACCAACTATAAGGACCTAGAAATAACAATTACCTAATAAAGATTATTACATCAACCATTCATTCACTTATATTTTAGGATATTTTTAGGTTTATAGTTTTGGATAATTAGGAAAAAATTCATACATAAATACCCTTGAAATAAAAATAGAATCCTTTTGATTACTAAACATTTTTTCCAAAAATATTAAAAATTTAAAATATAGAAATTTTTTTATAGAAAAATCTCCCTGACATTTAAATTAACTTCTTCATTTACATTACCCATCTTTATAAACAATGAAAAAAATTAAAAACATTGGTTCAATAGAAAAAAATAAAAAAGTAAAATAAAAAATGAAAATCATTATAATGGTGGAAAAATGAAGACTCATATAATTATTACCATTAGAAACAACTTTCATTAGCAGCATGAAGTAAAACATATTCACATACAAATATATAACAACATTTTTCTCAATCAAATCCTTGAAAACCCACAATAAGAAATTTATCGCTTTTTGATAACATAGACTATTCTATTCATAATACCATTTCCAAAATCTATTTTAATTGGAAGAAACATAGGAAAAACATAAAATATCATAATTACTCAATTAATTTGAGAGAAATAATTATGTTAACCCTTCAAATAATATATATTAGGATCACCCATTTTTCATGACCTATAATGGTGTTAAATCCATCAAATAAGCTATAACAAGGTAACCAATGAGAAATAATGGGGATGAAAACTTAATATAAAGCAAATCATTCTCACCCATTTCAAATTATTTTCATTTGATATATAAATAATAAAAATAATTTATCCTGAAACCCTTTGAAAATATTGTTAACTCCATACGAAAAAGTCATTCGGATAAAAATTACATTTAATTTAAAAAACCATTCTCAATGATAAAATAGCCAAAAAAGAATATATTGGGTTTTGATTGAAGAAAACATTAATGGATTTAAAATATGGTAGAAACCAAATAATGTCTACAATGGTATAAAAGATATTTTCACTGTGTACATTAGTAACAGAACTTTGTTTTTGGTTTACTAAACATTCTATATAAAACACGTTAAGAGATTCATTTTTAATAACCTTGAAAACAATGAAAAAAGTGAAAAAAAATTTAATTTATAAATATTTGTATTCCCATATATAGGGATTAATAAAATCAACATAAAAAACATGGTTTTTTAAAATACTGAGTTAGAAGGGATATTTTTTATTGAAAATAGACTTAAGAAAATGACCAAATCTGTTTAGAAGTATTTGAATTATAATCCCCATGAAATAATATCAATAAAAACTATAAATACCATGAGCATATTGATATTAATGATATAGAATATAAAAGGCTGTGCATTTAGGACTTATAAATGAATAAATTCATTTAACTACAAAATATGCCTTAATGAAAGAAAAGCTATATGATTCCCCTTACCTTGAGTCTGACATAACACATGTGTCATTACATTCCGGAATAATAAAATAATATAAATTATATAATTTCTTCACAATCATATTATTTTTTATTACCAAATGTAATTAACAGAAAAACCTATTATATATAGTTTCATATTCAATTATGTTTAGGTAGGTTGTTTTTACCATATATGGCATATGAACTGAAATGACATTGCTGGGTTGATTCTAGTCAAAGAGATCAATATTTGAAAATATATAGAAAAATAATAAGGAAGTAATAATCATATTTATATATAAAAATTACTATTAGAACTAATAATGAAATATTTTCATGAAAAATTATATATTATTATGATCATAGAGACAGTAGGTTGTATTTATGCAAAAGTAAACATTATATTTTTCAATGATCATTCTAGAATGGAGGTAACAAAAATTTATCATTCCAGAATGATCATTATATCATCAATACCATATTATTTAATTATTTTTTCATATATTAATTATTCTTGTTATGTGGTGAAAAAACTATCAAATCATTTTGAGGGGGAGATTTTCCACCCATCCATAAATCACATTATCATTTTTAGAGTGGCTGAAAATGTAAAAATACAATAAAATATTATATTTATAGAATGATAAATATGAAATAAATATCAGTAAATAATAATTTAGTTTAGATATTTTTATTATATTAACCTTTATTACATCCCATGTAATTTATCAGGGAAACACAAATCACATCGCTTTGTAAAGCGGCAGTTCTCCATACACAGGAGAAATGTTATCGTATCCCCTACAAGAATGGAATAAAAAAGGGTATATAAGATATATTTTCTACAAAGTTATAACTATGGAATAATAATGATATATATGATTTATATATGTCATCATAGAAAATGATGAGTGGTTGTAATGGGAAAATGAATGACATAAGTTAATAAGTCTGTAATCCATCGTAAACAAGAATATTTATTTGGTATAACATTTGATAGATATTGGAAATTATTGGGGTTAATACATTAAAAAAATAAATTACCAATATTTTGATTATATTTACTTTATTATATAATAATGTATCAATAATTATTTAATGAGGTGGAGAAAGAAATAAAATAAAGATTCTCGTTAAAGAACATTACCTCGTACTCAAGGACCCTCTCAAGGAAATCAAAAAAGTCCACACAAGGATGAATTTATGAATAAAATTAGTCTTCTAGAATTATTTTAGAGAAGTAATTATGTTATTAATGATTATAGTTTCTATACCAAATGTTTTTGAATGTGTGATTAAGGGAAGAGATGGGGTGTCCTTTTATAAGTGTGGGAGAGGACACACTGGGTATTTTTGAACTAAATTTAGTGCTCCAACATTTATCATATGTCAAAAGGGTCCAAAATTAACCAATTCCCAACAGTTGACTGTAAAGGTCTAAATATGTCCATAAAAGTTTTTACAAATTTCTATAGGTCAATATTATAGTTATCTTTTTAGTTTGACCCTCAATAAACAAGTTTTTACGTTAACCATGAAAATAAATTTATATTGGAAAAAATATGTTGAAATTATTATACATTATATATTATTATGATTCAAAATTTGGAATCCATTCTTCTAAATTCAATGTAAATTTTTTTTAAAATGTAATTAAAATTAAACCCATAGACTTGATGAGAAAGTAGGGGTTTAAAGTGAAATGTTCAAAGGGGTATAATATTTTTATACCAATATTAAATATAATAATGATTATAATGACCTAAATTGGAATAATTGAAATGTAAGTTAACAAATTTGAATTCAATACAAATTAAATATAAAATTTTACATTATAATTTATTTAAATTATAATTTTTTATCAATTAAAATTCAGTAATTTTCACTATTAATCAAATTATTAAAATTTTCTTGAAAATACCTAATATTCGCATAAATTTAATTTATTTATTTCAATTCCAAAAATAAATTTTATTTTCTTAAATGAATTTTTTAAAAGTGGTAAAAATTAGCATTAAATTATGTTCTCAATGTGTGACCAATTAATCATTTCTACTGATGGCTAGTTTTGATCCGACATGGGAGATCCCTCCTCCTGCTCCTGTTGCTGCTGAAGCAGACTCTACAAAAATTGAAGTGGGAAAAATAGAAATCCCTCTTCGCTCTGCACCCATCTCCTTTCACGATGTCTTACAAGGGGCCGATCCTAGTGATGCGAGATTATGTAAGCAGCCTCTCTTTAAGAAGCTTGAGGATGGTTGTTTTATGGTTGATGCAGATCCGGAAGCTCTGAAGCAAAGGATACAGCTTTGTAAATACTTGATTCTGGGTCGGGTGACATACTCCACGGGTGATCGACCTTGGTCTCTCCTGGAGCTCAAGAACAGAATAGCCCACTGCTGGGGCTCTTTGAAATGGATGATGATCCCCATCGGTAAGGGGTACTGCCATTTTCTCTTCAGCACTCAAGATGAACTGGACCAGGTATGGAAATTCGGTAATTTACAACTTAAGCCTGGTTTTCTCAGAACTCTTGATTGGGATCCTAACTTTAATCCATTCACACACAAGAATCACTTGGCTCAAATCTGGGTTAGAGTTCATGGTCTAAATTGGTTCTATTGGCATCCGAAAATCCTAAATGATATTGCTTCCTGCATAGGGACTCCCATAAAAATTGATCATAGAACATTGAATGGGGAATTAGGACTCTATGCTAGAATAATGGTTGAGGTTAATCTAGCTATTGAACTGCCTTCCATCATTATTTTCAATGCCCCTGACTACAAATTTGAGCTCAGAAATGAATATGAATAGAAGACACCCTATTGTGAAGTAAGCAAATTGATTGGTCACAACCTCTCAAATTTTAGGGTGGTTAGAAAACAAATGGACCCTCCAAACACTAAAGATTGGCAAGAAATATAACATGCCAAAAAGGGGTTTTCTACCTCTGTCAAACCTCAGCCCCCCAATAAGGAAAAGTAGGACATTTGGGTTAAGAAATCCAATGTAATGTCAGCTCTGGATGGAAAATCCTAGGGGGATTTAGTTGAGGAAGAGGAGACCCTCCAAAAAAATGATAATCCTGTTATTTTTTTTCATGATCCAGTGGCTGTAATTGGTGAAATTAATCACACTTCGGCCACTGATGCTTCTTCCTCACATTTTCTAGCTTTGGTTGAACATGCTAGTATGGACTTGGGGTCAGATGCTTTTTCCCCTGTGGATCTTATTGTCAACCCAGAGGTCTCCAATACAACAACAAGAGATTAGCTAAAATCTGCAGACCCAGGTTCTTCGAATCCTTCTATTGCTCTTGTAATGAATAATATGACGATTGATGCTGTCAATTCTGAAAATGATGCAGTTCACTCTTCTTATATTTCCACTATCACTGCTCAGAGCAATCCCTTCTCCTCTGCTGATGATTCTGTTCAGCATGTTACTGCTGTCCAAATTGCTAGTATAGTTTCTGTAACAGGGGTCCTGGCACCTCATGCTATAAATGCTGATACCTTAGCGGCCAGCAACATATCCAACACTACACACACTTCTGAACCTGCTCCAGCTACATCTGTTTCTATAATAAATCTTCTATTATCTACTTTAGAATCCGAAAATCTGGCACCTCATGCTGTCAACCTTGACACAGTTATGGCCATCTCTACCTACAGCACTGCTCCTGATCCTATTATTCCCCCTGAACCAACTCATACTGATATTTATTGTACTACTAACAATGTCGGACCTTTACCCCTTGCTGAATTGCAGACTTCTAATTCGGAAAAATCTGCATCTGCAAATCCCATTCATTCTACTTTTGATAAATCCAGCAGCTTGGCTTATTCCTCACAAGTTGATAAATCTCTCACAGCCTCTGATCCTCTGGTTCAGAGCTCTCCTAAAACTACGGATGTCATTCCTTCTCCCATGGATTGCACTGCTATCCAGAATTCCGCACATACTCCAGCGGATCATTCTGCTGATCAAGCTGTTGGTCTTGGCATCACAGCCTCTGAGAGCAAACCTGTAACTGCTTCTAGCAATGAGGCACCTTCTAATGCCAATATTCAAACAGACAATTTAAAGTCTTCTTCTTCCCCTATGGTCACTAGATCTCAAAGGAAGAATGATTCTGGAAAATCCAAAAAAAAGAAGGGTTCCAACCCAAAACGCAAATAGAAATGAATTTTCTCTGTTGGAATTTCCATGGTCTAGCTAACAATGACACCTCCACTACAATTAAGAGGCATATAAACACTCATAAACCTCAACTCTTTTCCATCTCCGAATCTAAAGTTAACTTCAAAGCCAACTACATGAGACTTGGTGCTCCTAAATATAGTTTTCTTGGCTCGTGTAAACATGGAACTCAAACTGACTCCATGTGGATCTTTTATCACAATTCCCTTCAAAATGTGCACATATTTAAAAGCACAGATAAGTAGGTTGCGTTTGATTTCTTGTTGAACGGTTGCCTGTTTTTTTGTACTATGATTTATGATAATAATAAATATCAGGACAGAAGGTCTTTATGGAATTACCTTTCTGACATGGCCCGCTCAATTAAGGAGCCTTGGGTTGTTATGGGTGATTTCAATGCCATTATAAGCCCTTGTGAAAAAATTGGCCCCTCACATCTTACAATTTCCTCAAATGAGTTTAGGTCAGCTATTGATGACTGTAGCCTTTTTGAAGTTATTCTTACTGGTGCCAAATATACTAGGTACAGAAAACATCATAATAAAATGGTCACCAGTAAGCTTGACAGAGCTTTTGTAAACATGAAGGCCCTTGATACTTTGGATAATATTTCTAGTATAACCCTAACTAGAATTAATTCTTACCACCATCCTATCTTAGTGAGCTTTTGTATGATCACCCGTAGGCATATTCTCCCCTTTAAATTTAATAATGTGTGGTCCTCGAACCCAGACAGTGTCGCTCTTATACACCGCACCTGGAACTCTATGAACCACCATAAGGATTTATTTGCCTGTATTTTTAAGTTGAAAATCCTAAAAAAGGCCCTTAAAATTTGGTGCAAATCTACAAGTTCTCAAATTGACCTTGAAATTTCCTCTCTGGAAAATGATCTTAGTTGTGCTCAAACGCAAAACCCTAAATCTGATTTCAGTTTGGATCCTCAGCTGGAAGCTAACCTTGCCATTAAACTTAATTCCTTTCTCACTTTTAAGGATAACCTTCGTAAACAAATGTTTAGGACTAAATGGCTTCTTGATGGAGATCGTAATACAAAAATTTATAATTCTCTCCAAAGAATAAGAAAGGCAAATCATCCGCTTACCAAACTTATTCATGATGATTTTCTCATCGATACTGAAGAAGCCATAACAGATCATGTCACCTTGTACTTTTACAACATTTTTAACGGTCCGGACATAAATATTGACATCAGGGACAATATTATCCCCTTACCGGTTGATGATAGAGACAATGAAACTCTTTTAAGTACACTGCTTGATCAAGAAATTAAAGATACTGTCTTTGGCCTTAATCCAGAAAGTTCACCTGGTCCAGATGGGTTCAATAATGGATTCTACCAAAATCATTGGGACATTATCCAAAAGGATGTTTGTAACCTTGTTAAAACCTTTTTTCCCATGGTTCTCTGCCTCATGGTATTAATGCTCGATTTTTAGTTTTAATACCTAAGGTTGAAAATGCTTCAGAGATTCATCAATTCAGACCCATTGCTCTCATTAAGACTCTTTATAAGATCATTAATAAAATAATTGCGAATAGGCTGGCGCCCATTTGTGACAAAATAGTTTCTTGGAATCAATTTGGATTCATTAAAGGTAGGGCCATTCAGGAATGCATCTGTATGGCCTGGGAAGGTACCAATAGTCTTAATAAAAATACTAGAGGGGGGTGTGTGGACATTAAACTTGATATCAGAAAGGCCTTTGACACTATTGACAGGAATTTCATCTTCAGGGTTTTAAAAAACTTTGGATTTCAGGACTCTTTCATTGGAAGACTGAAAACTCTTTTCAGATCTGCCTATATTTATATTCTAATCAATGGCTCTCCTAGGGGCTTCTTCAACTGTTCTAAAGGTGTCAGGCAGGGTGACCCCCTATCGGCCATCCTCTTTGTCATTTCTGAGGACTACCTAAGCAGACTTCTAAATAATCTTGTTGCTCAAGGATCCCTGAAGCCTATACAAGCTTCCAGGAACTTAAATATCCCTACCAACCTTTTATATGCTGATGACATCATTCTTTTTCTTAAGGGTGATCAAAGGAATATTCATGTCTTAAAACATGCTCTTAACCATTATGAGGAAGTCTATGGTCAATCGATATCCTGGAATAAATCATATATTTATTTTGGAAAGAGCTTTCCTGTCCGAAGAAAAAATACCATTACTTCCTACCTTGGAATTAAAGAGGGACTCCTCCCTTTCTCTTATTTAGGTGTTCCAATTTTTTGGGGTCGTCCTAAGGCTAGCTATTTCACTAATATCACTGAACAAATTGTAAACCAACTCTCTACCTGGAAATGAAGATCCCTCTCTATGGCTGGCAGGATTTTTCTAGTCAAAACGACCATTGTCTCTAAGATGGTTTACACTATGATGATTTAAAAATGTCCCGCCAACATTGTCAAGAAGATCAATACCTATATCAAAAACTTCATCTGGACAGGTAGTATTCTTGAAATAAAACATGTCACTATTCCCTGGAAAAACTGTTGCAAACCTCTCGACAAAGGTGGCATTAGTATTAAAAATTTAAAGATGTTCAATAATGCACTCCAAGAACGTCTTACTTGGCGTATTATCAATGGTAATTCCAAATCTTTTGATTTCTTGAACCATAGATTCTGCTCCAAGATTTTAAGTGGGAAGCTCAACTACATTAACTATTCAATCAGGCCCTCGATTAGAGGCTCATATCAGAAGATCATGGAAAATTCTAGATGGATGGTTAGTGCTGACTCTTCCATTAATTTTTGGTGCGATAAATGGTGTGGTAACCCCCTGATATCTTTGTTACCACATAACATCACTCCCGATGACTATAATCTTTCCATAATGGATGTTTTACAATATCACAGGCATTCTCTCCCCGACAATATTGCGCAGATCATTGATGATCATCACTTTTCTTCTAATGGTGATTTCCTTGTTTGGGAACCTGCCCCGAATGGCATCCTTGACTCCAAAAACATCTACCAGCATTACTTTTCTGAAAGCGATTCTATTTTAAACTGGGTGGGCCATTTTGATAAGCCATGGATCAAACCTCCTAGGCTTAATCTCATTTGGATAATTTCCCATAATAGATTACCCACTGAAGCATGTCTTCAAGCCTTTAGCATTCAACTCTGCTCCATCTGTCGCTTGTGTAATCAACACAGGGAATATGCGGATCATCTTTTTTTGTCGTGTGCGATGGCATCTGATTTATGGAATTATGTTTTTGACTTATTTAATTGCAGATGTTCCCTTTCTGACAATATTTGTTTATTCCTTAAAAAGTGCACTAGTTATGTTTTCTCTCCTCAGGTTAAAAATCTTCTTCTTAAGGCGGTGGAAGAACTGCTTCATGTGATCTGGTATGCTAGAAATGACATCATTCATAATAAGCGCTCATTTAGTTTAATTGCAGGTAAATCTCGAATTCTTATTGCGATTCATGAATCTTCTTCCATTCAAAAAGACTGTTTCACCAACTCGATGGGTGATTTTGAGATCCTCCGTCACCTTCGTGTGCCCGAAATCTTCCCTCAGACCAAACGATCATTTGATGTTTTCTGGCAATCACCGATGTCGGGATAGATCAAAGTGAATGTTGACGGTGCCTCCAAGGGTAACCCAGGCCCTACTGGTTGTGGTGCTATTTTTCGCGACTCGGCTGGTCTTTGCTAGGGTTGATTATATGCTGGCTGTGGACATTCCTCTTCCCTGGAAGCTGAAATTCTGGGTGTCATCCACGCCGTTGATTTTTCCCTTCAAAGAGGCTGGAAAAAACTCTGGATTGAAAGTGACTCTACTACTATCATTCATGCCATCTGGAATGGTACCATTCATCTGGCTTGGTCTCTCACCACTCTTTGGATGAATTGTCTCAACTCTCTACATGGGATTGACTACATAGCCACTCACGCCTATCGGTAAGCGAATACTGTTGCAGATGCTCTTGCCAACAAAGGCATTCATCAGACCATGACTTGGCTGGCCTCTTTACCTGGTGAGTTCTTATCTCTGTTTGATAGAGATTGTAAAAGAATTTCATCTTTTCGCCTCTTGTAACGTTTTCATTATCAATAAAAAGCCTTTTACCTTTAAAAAAAATAAGTTTCTAGATTCATAATTATTTAGTTAGTAAAATTGGAACTAACAAATTTAATGGAACAATTAAAACTAGCATATTAAATTATAATATTTCAAATATAGTTCACACTTCGTTTAAACTCAGTGTTTCATGTAACAAAAGATAAATTTAGTGTTACATATAACACAATCTAAACAAAGTGTTGTCTGTAATGAACATTTATCATAGTGTTTCATGAAATGAAATAAATTAAAAAGATTTAATTTATTATTTACAAATAAGTATATCATAAATTATCTGGGTTTTATATTTTCTTAAATCATTGGGATTTATGTAACATATTTTATTTAACATAATTTCATTCTTTTAAACAATCAAGGGTGTTAAATACCTTATTAACTACAAACCTATTGGAAAACAATAAAGTTGCTTGTGTAAACAAAGGAAGACCAACTTGAAAAATGATGTTATATGTTTTTAATTTCTTTTTACAAGGATTTTAATAAGGATAGATTAAATAAATATCTATGATATTGGTGACATATTTACACTTTTGGGATTATTATATCACATATACATCTATAAATTCTATTTTTCGAGAATATGATAAGGCCACTCTGGTGTATGGATGACTACTTTCTCATGAAGTGATGTGATTCATTATTAATGTTCACTTTACATGGATGGTAATATGTATGGAATAAATATACATATTTTATATATATTTAAATGAAATAATAATGACTCTGAAATGGTAATATATTACTGAACATTTGTTATTTTAATCTGTCATGAAAATGGAAACAATATCCATGCAAATATAGAGCCTATTATCTCCATGAATGGTGTATTTAATTATAAATACCTCAAATTAATGGATTTACATTAATTAATATATACTTTATATAAATGTTATTTATATTATGGTTGAAATATTGGATATTTTGAAAACATGATAATTTTAATCTGACCAAAAATAAAAAATCCAAACATATAAAAAAATCAATAATGGTATTACTTGAAAATTGATTGTACTTGGAATTGATGATAAAAATAAAATAAAAGATCATAAGTAAATCATTAATGGTATTATAAATATGTGCAGTATTATATAATATATTTATAATAATTATATATATATTATTCTTGAAGATTTAATTTTTATAATGGTACTTAGGACTCAAGGTAGTAGATTTCCATCAAACATTTATTTTTAGTGAGACAAATGTCATATTCACCATTTGTTTCATTTATGTGATGTATATACTATCCTTGAATTTATTTTATTATTCTTATAAATAAATTAATGGGGAATCGCATACCCATTTGAGAATCTCTCTTTTACGGGGTTTACAATTTAAAAGTTACTTGGGAGTTAAGCGAATTTTGTCTAAATTTTTCTTTCACTGCGACATTTGTTATGACATGCACCTATGTTTTTCCTTTGAGGGGTTTATAAATCCCTATAAACATGTATTATCACGGTTTTATATTTTCTCATGACATTCTCTATTTTATTTAATTTTATTATTTAAGGGGATTTTTTATTCAATATTACCAAATTGGAAATGTTTTTATGATACAACATCATCATTTATCGATATTGGTTATGATTTTATTTTTATTAATGAATTCATATAATCTATAACTCATTAAACACACATATTTTTATTATCTTATGATTATATCATGAGATTATCAATTTTCTGATAATTTTCTTTACATTATTTACTCAAGAGTTCAAAATAATTTTTATTTAAAAATCATCTTTATATTTTCATTCCATAGAAAACCATTTTCCTTCTAAAACCATTTTCTATAAAAATATTTTAATTCATTTTTTGTTTATAGAAATTGTTTATAATATAAATGTTTACCCATGTTTTAGTATTTATAAAATTTTTCTAAATGAATCATAATATTTTTTTCCAAATAGGGACGATTAGGATTTTGTGAAAATTTTGATATTAATATTCATTTTAATGTGTATGAAATTACTAGAATTTCCAAAAAAAAATATGAACACTATATTCTCTAAATATTCTTTTATATATTTTAATTATATTTTCAATTGAAATTATTTCCAAAATATTTAATGAATTTTTATTTTTTATGTGATTTAGAAAAACATATTTTCCTCAAAAATGTTCCATTTGTTTTTTCAAAATCATTTACCATATATGATTAAATCATTTGATGATACTTCTGATTTATAGAGGATATGATCCAATGAAAAAATTATTATAATTTCCTAGATGGTTAATTATTTTGATGAGCATATTTTTATGAACCCCATTTCTCTTATATGTGATATAAAATGATAAAATACAAACAGAACAAATTTCTTCTTCAATTGGTTAATCATTAATGAAATGATGAAATAATAATGAAACATAAATATTCTATATAGGATGTGATATAATGAAATTTTTTTGAAGCCCATTTATTTTCATCCATTCTAATAAAATGAATGTTTTATGATCTTTTGTCACACTTATTTATGATTTTCATTATGTTACGGTGGTTTTTTTATTAACAGCGAATATTGTTACGTTATAACAAATGATGGGTGGGGCCAATAACACACTATAATAAATTTATTATGGAATAATATTTTATGAGACTGATAGGGATGAAATTCGATGTGAACTTCATTTGATATAAGAATATTTCCACAAATATTGTCTTGGTAGTGATCCTTGACTACAACGATAGTTTCAAGAGTGAATCCATTCCACTATGATAGTTTGGGAAATTATCCTTTAATAATAGGGAAATACTTTTCTATGATTTTTTGTATGTAAAAATTATATGTCTTATGTCCATTTTATACTCTCATAGATCATGTTCAGTTATTTCACTATGATTCATGACATATGAACTACTAATCATTATACCCTAACACGAGCGTTTGATCTTTCATATGTAGGTTATGTTTTTCAAATTTCAAAATCACATTTACATATCACTATTATTATGTAATTCTTATAAAATTTCCCTTTTATTCCTGTAATGAGTACATGCACTCACCCTTTATTATTTTATAATTCCCTTGGTAACGATGAAATGTTTTAAGTATGATGTGTCAATGATGACTACAGGAATATTTTGGAAGCATTGAAGATAGTTTACTAATTAAATGATTTTATACCTTGTCCCTAATGTCACTAAACTAATATGATAATCATAAATTTTTATTTTTGTTTAATTAATATTCATTTCAAATATTTAATATCTATGAATGAAAAGTATTGGTCAGTATTGTTGGTATTAGAGGAAATATTTATTTAACCTTCAGAAACTAGTATTTTAAACATTTAGTTAAATACCTATGGAAATTTATATGTATATTTCTTGGTATATATCTAATGTTATATAAATGAATGAGTTGATTTATAGTAAAATGTCATGGAATTCTGGTATTGGACAAATAAAGCGGTTTACATGAAAGTGATCCATTTCTATATATTATAGGTGTATATGGATCAAGTATAGTGTTAAGTAGGGATAATTACTATAAAAATGGATTATTTATTTATAATTTATTATCATATAATGTATGATAATGTTTCTTAATTCCAAAATTTTTTGTCACCAATGGTGGAAATGTTTCGGAAATGCAGAAAATCATGGCAACCCATAATGAAGGATTTGAATAATGAAAATTAATGACCCTTGTTAACTCGTAGGTGTCACAGATTAAAAAGATTGTTTCGTGATATACACATCTAATAAATTATTTTTTATTATTATTTGGTTCCCCAATTTGATGATTTTTTATTACACTATTTTTTTAGATAATGGAGGGGACCAAAATTAAATACATCATCATTGAATGTAATTGAAAATGAGAGGATGAAAACAATCGTATGATAACTAGAGTGAAGGATATTGTGATTGGAACTAATAAGTTATCATTATAAATGAATAAAAACATTCATATTAACTTACTCAAGAAATTAATAAACAAGATAATAATAATGTTTATTGAGAATTGAGGTGGTGGAGTCTATAGGGGAAATGAGTTCAGTTTTATATATGTCCTGAATATTAGAAGAAACACTCCATGGATTGTTTCTTTAGAATGAGTTGATATTTTGAGTGTGTAGAATAAGGACACGATGAAATTAAATTAAGAGGAAAACATAAATTTTCATTTAACATAATGGATGATATTAATGGTCCCCCTATGATATAATCAATTGATGAATGTTTCAAATGCGTAATGTTCGAGCATTATGTAAATTGATGTCATAAAGGTATATCTCATGATGAGAATCATCATGGTTTATGAGTAATGGTTATATTGCTGAAGATGAGGAGAATATAAATTAAATATGAAAGGAAAGAAGTTTTAAGGAATAATATTATTAAGCATGGAAAATGGTGTGTGACGAAACTGGAGTCCTTAACGTGTTTTTGTCTTTGGATTCAATGAATTCAGTTTCTGTGAGTGGTATTTTTATTATTAAAAAAATGAAACCTCAATGTATTGTTACACATATTCTTGTATTATGGAGTTAGGAGAAAATATTAATTGGTATTTATGGCCAATAGATTTGATTTAAATGGAATGTTAATATTTGGATTATTATAAGATATCGCTTAATATATTCTTTATGTTGAGAAAATGGTTTTTATTTTGGATGATGATATAATATATATGCATAAATAAAATTAGATATTATTGATGACTGTGGAATAGATTAATTATTTCGGGAAAAATGAGTTTATATAATAATTTATAGATTATATTAAATTATTGTATTAATGAAATATAATAAATAAATTATGGTTTTATTCATGTAATGTTGAAGCTTACATGTTTTTATTTAGGTTTGATAGTAATTATGGTAATTAGTATGAATTATGTGATTATATGGCCAATGTATTTACATATTTAATATGTGATCATTTTGATAAACTTATTGAAATTTTTGTGATTAATGTTATGATGATTTTAGAAACATAGTTACCATATTTATATATTTTGAATTTGGGAATGGTCATAAGGATACCAATTTCTAGAATTGATTAAATTGAACTTTGTAAGAGGTTTTGGAGATTAATTTATTTATTCACACTATAAATATTTATATATATTTGATAACCTATGAAATATATTTTTTATGATGATAAATAGACATTAAAGTAATGAATATTCATTCTATATAGGACCTTGTGATCAATTAGTGCTTCCAACATTAAAAATGCATCTTCATTTCTTCATATTAGAGATTTTGTGGAATTTGATCCTGGAACACTAAATAGATGTGATTGTTCTTATGAAATGGAATGAAATCTTGTAGCTAAATATTCTCATTAAATTTATTCATCCTAATTAAAAGAATCATGAAATAATGTTTATCTTCATGCCATCATTATAATAATATCAATGTCCATTTTCAAATGATTTTGGATTATGGTTTTTTAATTATTGAATTTCACAACTTCATTCATTTTCTTATGATAAATGATCTATGTCACTATACATCATTATTTGGAAATAGTTTTTATTTTCCATGTAAAAATATCCACTTCAACATGCATTCTCTTATTTGGAACCCTAGATTTTGTTATTCTAGATGAACTTTTCACATCCCTTCTACACATTTCAAGAGGAATTTTTTAACCCTTTTTATAATTTGTATTTCCCACATATGTATTTTGAAATGTTAAATCTTTTTTTAATGAGAATAATTTCAAATATGAAGGAGTATTTTTATTTATGGGGCTGTTTGGAATGTAACATACAAAGATTTCTAGAAATAGTCTTTTTAGATAAATTTAGTTTTGAAATATATTATATTATGAATAAAAATATCATGCATCAACGTGCAATAAATAATTTATATTGTGTTTCATACATCACGAGGTTTATATTTTATAATAAATAACACCGATTTTAAACGAAATGTGACATAATATTAATATATTGTCCTTTAATAAGATAGTTTTCACCTATCCATTGAAATTTTATGAAATAATTGTATTTAATAAATTATGAAAATATATAGTTTAAACATGTATAAAAATGTATTATTTAGTGACCAATTGTTTATAAATAGAAATGAAATCTATTTGAAAACAATGTAAATACTTTTCTGTAAAAAAAATTTTATATCCAAGAATTTTGTTTAACCTAAATAAATTATAAAAACAAGTATTTTATAATTATTTTAAAAAAAATAATATATTATATATTCAGTGAAATATTTAATATTTAAATTATGTGTTTTCTAGAAAAGATACATGAAAAAAAATCTAATTTTACTCTCAAAAATATATATTTATTGAAATGTTGTTGTGAAATATTTTTTACACTTCTTTTAAAATTAATATTTAAAAATTTTATAAAATTTATTTGGAAATATAAACTTTCAATTTTAAATAATCATGTAACAATTAACTTGTTTTTTTAGAATTTTCGGAAATGATAAATTGTTTGATAAATAATTAAAAAATAAAGTTTTTTTTGATAATTTTCATGTAATTTAAAAACATTAAATGCGTAAAAATCTATCTATGTTGATTATAAATGATAAATTAGTTCAATTATAAATCTATAAATCTAGTTCTTTTCAACATAATCAATTAAATCACGAATTTTTTATATAAAAAATTTCTCATGTCTGTGCAATAATATTTAAATTTAATATTTTCCACAAATGTTTATTCGAATTCTAAAAATGGAATCAATACATTCAATAATCATAATTTAAATTATCTAATAAGGAAAAATAATTTTTTACCATAATGAATAGTAAAAGTAGTTCAAATTAAATATCACGATTAAGATAAAAATTAGTTCACCAGGGGTTAAATGAAAATGATAGGTGTTGAAAGTGAACCATAATATGTATAAAACATATTTTAGGGACATATTGCAACCCTATATGTCATTTTATCTAGAATGGAAAATTGTTAGTGTCTTTTTCAACTGAAGAACATCGGTACACAATTTTCGTTATAAAAAAGTGTGCCACACACCCCACTTATAAAAGGCAATCCCCTGTACACCCATTCAAAATCCATTTGATCGTCCAATACTAGAATACATAAAATACAATCTTTTCAAATCCCATCCTAGACTAATTTTTTTTAGTAATTCAATATTAGATGGATTTTAGAAGAACGTGAAAGATATTTTCTAATGAAGAGGTATCATCCCAAACAAAGCATTTTATTTTATTTCTTCGTCAACCTCATTAAATTTTCATAAAAAATTTATTATATAACAAAATCATTATATTTTATTTACATAATGTTTTTTATATTAATGTAACTACATAACACCATCTCCATATCCATAAAATAGGATATAAAATCATCTATCTTGTGTAAGACATACTACAGCCTCATGAACTGATGTTAATGTTTTTTCATCACCACCTATAACTAATGATTATAATAATGAATTAAATGGTTTTATTTGATTTTTATTATATTATTATGATTTTATAATTATAAAACCATGTCCTCTTTCTTACATCCCAAATCGTTGTAAAATAATATCATCGCTTATTTGTAAGGTCAACTACCACTTTGTGTACTGTTGTGATGTGTTTTTAATTTCTATATTCATCAATAGTAATAATGAAATATTAAATAAATACTTAATATATTCAAATAATATTTATTCTTACTGAATTATGATATTATATATATCACTATACATTATTCAGAAAAAATAAATACAACTATACATTCCATTTCGTTGTAAAACGATAATGTGACATGTGTCTACAGCAGACTTCCTCCTCGTGAAGCGACGTGAATTGTTCTACACATACAATTTAAGAGGAAGTTAATAAGGATAAGTTTGAAAATAAATATATGATACATATTTATATAATCAAAGTTATTAAATAAGGGCAATATATAATTTTTTATTCTTTATTTCTATCCTTGGAGATAATGGTAATAACATTTATGTGTACGTACGACCAACCATCTCTATGAACAATGAACTTAATTTTCTATCTCTAAATTTTATGTATTTTGATAAATAAAAATATAATGAATACATATTTTATTAATATAATTGTTATCATTATATATATTATCTAACCATGATCAATTTAATATGACTAAAAATGATAAATCAAAAAAATAAATGAAAAACAAAACAATTATTACTCAAAACCTAATTTTTACATGGAATTATTGATAAATGGTTAAAAATGTCATCTGTAAATAATATATTTTATGATGAATATTATTATGTTTTTTTAATAGTATTAAATAAACATATATATTTTAAATAGTATTTTTAAATGTTTACAAAGAAATTAGGCCATATAGGAAGTGATTTTATTCTTATTATTAATTTATTGTGAGAAAAACTATATGTTCTCAATGTGTTACATTTATTTGGTGTATATACTGAAGAAGAATTTATTTTATTATGATAATAATTAAAAATAAGTTGATTTATATATCCAATATCATATCCATCATTCAGGGTATTTATGGTTTAAAATTTACCAATCTGGTAACGAGATTTTGTCTCAACATGCCTTTTGTGAGGCATATGTTATCTGAAGGACATATATTATAGAATGAGGTTTATATAAGTCCCAATTAACCTATAATATAATTTTCTTTATATTCATGTGATATATTATATTTCATTTATTTCTTTTCCTATCATGGGGTTAATGATTCAATTTTCCATGTGTAATGTCAATTTTATTATTTCTTGGATCATGTTATTTTATTTCCTTATAAATATTGTCTTATAAACTATAAGTGTTTATTTCATCAAGCATGATTTTGATCATTAATATAAATGGAATAGTTTTCATATATTTTTTTGACATACTCATACAATTATACTCACTTAATGTTTTTGTATTGTCCCTTTTTACCCATAATTATCATCAAAGATCACCATTTATTATGTTTCCTTTCCCAATTTTTTTATAAAAGGTTTTATGTAGGGTATTCCGATAATGATTAATAAATTGGAAATTTATTGTGAGATTCATTAAAGATATTTTACTAAATATGAATATTGTCAACCCTGGCTCTAATGTAACTTAACTACTTTGATGTTAGGGCGTGTTTTTTCATAATGTAATGAATATTTTTATAAAACATGTAACATATATGTCTGAAATGTATTCATTGGTAAACATTTAAGGTTGTAATTTCCATAAATAAAACTTTTCCCATAATATTTTTGAGATGAATGAAATCTAATTTTAAATGTTAAAATAATGTGTGATGATTGAGAAGATAAATTCCTTAAAAGTCATGAGAGTTTATTTTTATTGAATATATTTTATCTATTTTTTATGTTTTTAGAATTTCTTATATTACTAAAAAATATGCCTGAAAATCTCTATGAAATAGATATTTGAGATAGTATCACAATTTGAAAAATTTTAGAGGCATAATTAATGAAAACATTATCAATAAATATTTTTTACATTGATATAAATATTGTATAATTATAATTTATTTATTTATGTCCCTTTATATATAATAATTTAATGTCATCTTCAATTAATAGGGTCATGATTATTTTCAGTAAATGTGAAGATATGATGTTTTTATCATGATTTGATCATGTAATGAGTCTGAATTTACCTTTAATCATGATTTGTTTAATATATTTTCAATAAGGGGATAAATATGAAAGGAATATTATCGTATTTATCTTTAAGTGGAAACAAAAACTGGTATTCAAAATAAATAAATTTGTGGAGATTGAAGTAACAAATTTATTTTTAGTATTTCATTTTTTTTCAAAAAGATATGTAGATATTTAAAAACTACTAATGTAAATATAGATATTTTAATACAAAATACCCAACATGTGTACATATTTATGAAATGGGAATTATATATGTACTAATATAGATTCAGCTATAAGTTATAAAAAGAGAATGAGAGGATTCCATAAAGAAGAGAACAACGAGACGAAGTTAATACTTGGAGTTTTTAAATTAAATCATTTCTAGAATTATACAATTATACATATAATTATAATAGATTGATTCTTAATCGTAATCCATTAAAATTTATTATTTCTAATGAATTGTTTTTTATTTATATGATCATGTTGAGTCTAAGAAGAATTTTATGAGTAGATAAAAATTGATATAATTTAAGATATTTTGAGTTGTATAAGAACAATATATAGATAGGGGAGTATATAACAATCCTTGGGTTGTCATTTATTAATTTTGTGTCATATATAAATTATCACACTTGGATAATAGTTTTATAATAAATATTTTTGATCTAAAATAAGTATTTTATTAATTTTTACCATTTTTTTATCAATTTCAATGAATAAGTGTTAGGAATGTATAAGAAATTAATTAAGGTAGTGGGGTTTTGAAATACTCAAGAAGAGTTTATATTCTATAAAAAAATTGGAAAACTACCATAATATAATGATATACATTACATTATCTCTATGTTAAAAAAGTAAAATAAGATAGTACATAGAGATACATAAAATCATTGATATGGAACACAATATTTTATTATAGATATATAAAATATGACGATAAATATAGATGAAATATGGTTAATTTCATAATAAAATTTGGAAAATGTAAGAAAACAATTTAATTCTTAATATATTTTTTGCATATATATTGTTTTCATAGAATACATAACATTTCATAAATGGTTATATATATTTTACAGTGTAAGAGTTCATAAAAAATTATATTTTTGAGATATATATATTATTTGGTTTGATATGGAGGATATTTTTTAGAATATATAATATCCTAAAGAGAATATATAATATATTTATGAGGATATGTAAGATATTTTAACTCACTGTTGTGTTACATAATATATTTAATTTCTTACATATGATTTATTTGTTTAATAAATATGAGCTTATGGAAAATTAAATATAATAATGATTCTTTTAAGCTATTATTAAGCTATTTAAATATCTTAGTTTAGTTGGAAATTATCCATGATTCGGGAATCATTTCTTAAAAAATTAAATGAGAATAAATTGTGAATGTTAACATTTGATAATCTTATAATTTAGAATATAATTATTTAGAATAATTTATGAAGATTAAAATATGAGGTTCTATTAAGAAACATTTGGACCAATTTTAAAGGATAGTTAAATTAGATTAATGGGAATTTATGGGTAAAAAATACACTAAATTTTCTGAAAAATTATAGTATGATATCATAAAAAACAATTTAGAAATAAAAGATGATGTAGATAATGGGGTTAAACCAATGTTATTATATTAACATCATTTTAAAGAGCATGGTTCCAAATATAATAGAATTTATAAATTTGAAATATTTAAATAGTATTCCATTAATTATTTTAATATAAAATATATGGAAGAAGAAAACAGTGTAAGATACTGATGATATAATTCTTAGAAGAACCTTGAGAATCTAAGAAGGAAAAAAGATTGAATAAGAAAGATAATCATAAAGTATAACTACACCATACTCAATAATTTTTGAGTAATAAGTGTATATATTCTTTTTATAGACTTATATTGTAATTAAGGAAGTGAGTGATAAATATGAATAAAGAAGAGAGGAATAAAATTGAGGAAATACAACACTATTTATACATATAAATTATATGTGTTAAGGAAATCAAATAAGAAAAAGAAGTTGGAAATAAAAAATATATACTTATTCTGATCTAATAAAAGTTTAGTTGAAAAAAATTAATATATGAAAAAAGAAAAAAACATTATGGAAATATTTTTACATGCGTTTATCCTTTTGACGATTGATAAGATATGGGGAGACTAACTTACTTTCTATTATAAAAGATTTTTTTTGAGAAATAAAAAAAGGTATAAGTTCAATAGTTTTTTAGGGAGAATTATGGACAATTGAATAATATATTGATAAATAGTGATATGGGTATGAATCCTTATAAATGGGTGGGGATATTATAAATAACATGTTGGTAGTGAGTAAGGAATTTTTGGTGATTAACATAGGGTAAAATATTAATTATTCCCCAATTGTATTCAGGTGATATTTCAAGTGTATATCACAGTATACAACTCAACTATAAAACCAAAATGATTTATTCATACACGTTGAATTTTTAATTTATAGGAGGAAGTACATTTTTTTCATGTTCTACGGTAGCACTGTTCTGATATTTATGATACATGGGAGTGAGAGGAACTGTTTGGAGGGATGTGACATCATCTTTTGACAATAATAATTTTTGATAGGATTTCTATGGATTTAATGTTTCTATGGTAGGGATAATGTAACATATAGTTTCTTTATTTTGGGTACTTCTCTAGAATCCTTTTGGTTCATGACTTAGTTGGGGTTTTTCTGAGGTGGTTTTGGGAGTAAATTTACAAATTATTGAATTTTATGGGTTATGCATGGTGTGCGCACATTTATTCCCAAACCATGGACCAACATATGAAAAAATCAGGAAAACCCAAATAATAGGGATTATCATGGTCTATAAAATGTACAAATATCCATGTAGCAACCTATTAGAAACTATGCACCCCATGAGAGGGGTACATTGTGAGCTTACATGTTTCGGAAAACCATGTGGCCTCCTCTACGAAACCATGTACACAAAATTTTTTATTTAAAAATATATTAAAAAGCTAGAACCAATATTTTATCACCATCACATCTATTACTAAGGATTTAATGTATTTATAGGTATTTGTAGTTTAAATGAACCCATTTCCCCTCTATACTTATTCCATGTTAGATCATTGCCTAGAAAACATCAAACAATTTCCCTCTAGTAAGAGTTATTCTTATATACATTCTATCTCCCTCCCCTTATACCCGCCCATAGACCTTGATAGACCATATAGTTATTTATGTATATAGTATCATTTTTGGAATCATCAATCTTGGTTTGATTCCTTAATATTCCTTCCCTCATTTTTGTTAGCATTTTACATTGTGGTAGTTATGTTTCATGGTCTTCGTGTTAATTTTATGCGGTTCTGTTGAGATTTTTCATTTTATAAACCCTTATGTTCTTTAATTTCAATTAAAATGATTTAATTTTAATGATTGATAACCAAAATGATGTTTTTTAAATTTTAATTTTTTTTATGAATTATTATGGAAAACCCCCAATTCCAAAGGAAATTTTAAATTGGTGTGAGATTTGAATTTGAATTAATTTATGAAAATTGTTTCGGAAATTATTTTTGACAATAAACCATAATTTTATTTGATATAAGAGAACAATTTCATTTATCTTGTTAAAATAGTAATGTTTTTAAAAACGAATGTTTTTGTTTTTAAAATGGAAATTGGAATATTGAAACCGGAAATGGGGAAATTTTATTTTAGGTAGTTTAAATATAATTTTCCCATTATTTTTTATTGTTTGAGAACATGAGATCCTATATAGTTAGTGAGGTAATTTTTAAAAACACTTGGATAGGAAATCTCTATCAATGTATTGATTCTTTAAAACTCTAAAAAACCTTGTTGGGTAGATCATATCCTCAGTGGTACATTAACGAGTCCACATTGACCATAGTCATAGAGACACGAGTGCTCATTATCGTGATCACTGATATGAGATGTGTTACGATATAGTATCTTGGATCTATCACACCACTTATAAAATTACCGTGTTTCTTATTATTTATTACATTGATATATAATCTATTTATTATGAAATATCTTTACTCATGCCTAGTAATATATATAAAATATTTAAACAATTTTAATTAATTGTTTGAAATTATTTCTTTAATTGAAATGAAACTTTTATTTTGTTTTAAATATCAAATTTTACTTCTAGGACTGATATATTATAAATTGAAATCATTGTATGCATTATTTGTAAGGGAATCTTATCGTAGAACACATAGTGAGTCCATACTATGATTTTGGGTTCACTGCCATCCTTTTCCTTTAGGTTTTTTAAATTTCCTTCATCCAAGCTCGAGCAAGGTGAATGAACCACATAGAGGTGGTTGTTGTTGAGGGTTCATTGAGGCTTTGAGTATTTTTTTACATTAGGACTTTGGTTGTTTTATATTTTCATTTTGGTACTTTTTGATTTACTATTTGGGTTTTGTTATAAAATTTTAATATCTGGTACAATCTCCATTAGGAGATATCTTTGAGCATACTGATATATATCTATTTCATCCAATATATATATATGGGAGAAATATAACCAATTTTACCTTTTACAGTGATATGTTCTTGTCACCAACCCATGGGGATCGAGAATGCTCTTCGGGCTATGTTCGGACAAGCTTATTTATCAGAGTACCAGGGTACCAGGATGGTTCCCGATTACTTGTTCATTCATAAGATTGCACAAATTTTTTATTTAATATCCTATACTCTACATATTCAAATTATTTTTTCCTAAATATAATCTTAATGATGAATTCGTTAATTAAAACAGACAATATTGTATTAAATGACCTGATTTGAATTAAATTTTTATTATTATGATCATTTGTACTATTAATAATGATAATGATTGATGAATTCTGATGTTAAAGGGTAATAAATAATTGAGAACATATATAGTTAATATGTGGGGTAAATTAATATAGGTGAATTTTTTATTGTAATACTTTGATGTGACTGAAATTGTGATTATTTTCTTGATTTCCTTTATATTGTGTTGATTAATGACATTACATGAAATTAAATTTTATTATTATTATGGAAAAATAAAATTTAAATAAAAATTAGATGAGTAATTAGTGATGAATGAATCAATTGGGATCATGTTAACTATAAATTATTTTACCCAAGTAAGATCAAGACCACAGAGAGGGGGGAGGGAATTAGTGGTTCCTTTTCTATTTATAAGAATGATTTTTACTCATTGATGGAAACTTATTTAACCTTTGAAAATGATAGATTAATAATCCACTAAAATATAACTCTCAACTACACCTTTGGCATGAAAAAAATATAAAGAGAAGATGACACGTTATATTTATAAGGTTTGGTACAAAGATGTACTTCTTTCCATGTTAGATAGTCCCACAAACCTGGATTTTTTCACTATATTCATTCCATAATAAAAAGGCCCAACCATTGAACATTTATAAAATCCCTAGTAGAAACATTCCACGTATATTTTGTTATACCCCCAAAATTCCTTTTAGTATCCCCTTCCCAAAAAAATCCTTTTTTAGGAAATTGTAAATATATATAATTAGAATATTATATTTTCTTATTACATTATGAAAAAATTTATAGTTCTTTAATTCATCAATATGAAAGTTGAATCTAACATTAGCTATGTACACCCTTCAATAACTTTAACAATTCTCTAAGGAACATGCTAGTCATAAGACATCTTCCAAAACCTCAGTCTGAAAATTTTCCTCTACAGGGTTAGTATGATCTTCCCAGTATAGTAGCCACAATACAATGGTCTATTTACAATGTATAGTCTAGTCTGATTCTCCTATTACATAGCCATATTCAATTTAGAATAATATCAATCAGAAGATCACAATAATGTGTTTGATGAATCTCAGTCTGATGAACCAGGATATGATGGAAATCACTCTACTGGCCTCACCATAATGGACTTGTTCTAATGGAACATCATCAAATTTATATTTATTAGATGAACATATTTAATTTTAATAATATTGTTCTTCATATCATTAACTAGATACATAAATTTTTGTTGGAAATTCAATAACTATTCAATAAATTTTACATCTCAAGACCATATATAATTTAGTGTCACATTTAGAAATGAACCTCACTCTCATTTTGTAGGGACATTAAAAATGTTTTAGGTAGGGATCTAAAAACCATTCCTGATAATGAAATTTCATGAATGTTCAATTCTCCATAAATATCATATCTATCATTAAGTCATTCAATAAATTATAGTGTCTTTAAATCTCTTTGATTTTCAAATCTCTCATTGAATTATTCAATCCCATCTTGAATCGCCCAATTTCATTGATTTTAGTAACTCTGTTTAAAATGTGAAATGATTTATAATTCTTTAATCATTATTCTGATTAATATTTTCTTATTAAGATCTATCTCATTATGTGGAAGAATATTTTGAAATAATATATTCCTCATTACATTGCAAAAATACAATTTAAAGAAAAAAATTCATTCTGATTTCGTTATTATAATTTATCAGTATGATTCCCAACTGAATAAAATTATCAATAGAATATTATTTTGTAAATACAAGTCACCAGATAATATGATTATCAGCATAATATTATTCCCACCAAATAATGATTCTCATCAGAATAAAATTATACATAATACAATTGTCCAAAATATGATATCCAATACCCTTTTTTCCTTTCCATCTAGATCCAATCAATCTGAATATGGTTGGAATCATTTATTTTACTCCGCATTCCTTTCATATTTCTTGTATCTCATGTTTTACCAATAAATTTTGGTTTATGATAATTCCAAAAAAGGAATCATCTGATTTATATTGGAGCCATTTTAACTCTGAAATAACTTCCTCATTATGATCAACTCTTTTATTCCATACTCAATTGGATTTTCAGTAGTTTCAATATTTTTCATCAATGTCTTAGTATGATTGATTGAATATTTGTGTCATGTTGATGTATGTATCTGATGCCGATAGTTCTGAATCTAATCTTCTAGGATATTATTAACTGAATCTGATATTTGTAGATCTGATTTTCATCCTTAATGTTTTGGATTCGATTTCACAACTTTACTCACATCCTTTTTCAACCCACTAATCAATTTCCTTTTAAAAATAGTTTCCTAATTCAATATAATCATCATATTGATCTGCTAACAACAAATATTCCAAAACATAATTAGTTCCAACATTCTCCCCATTTGTGATTATTTCCAATTCCCACTTCTACATTTATCCTATTTAAATCAACAAGTTGTGTTTTTTTTCTATTCCCACTATTTCATCTACATGTCTTCTTTTCTTTTATGCACCTATTCCTTGTCTCTCCCCATCAATATATTCTATCCCCTTTATTAACATGAAAATTCAATGTGATCATTATTCCATATTTATTTCCTTATCGAAATATTGTGTCTTTTCAAAAGGTTTTGAAATTTTCATATCAAAAACATGAAACTCTACATTTGGAGAACATATATATCACATCAGTTTCTTAATAAATTTCCTTTAAAAAAATAACTATAAGTATACATGGGATAACCTAGTGTTGAGAAAAGAGTGCATAATCAAGGATATTAATATATTCTGTTACATAAATTTCTTTTAACAACATTTAATGTTCCCTTCAATATTCTCATCATGGGTAAATATTTAAAAGAATTTATTAACGATAAAATAATACAACACAACTATTCCTAAAAATATTTGAAACATTATGTGTAAAAGCACAACATTCAGTAAATCATATTTTTCGATCATAATAAATTCATTTTCAAAAATAGTAATGGATAGACCATCAATTACCTTAAATAATCTCCTTAAATTCATTACCAGTTAGTAAAAATAATCATTTTTTATGACAAATTCGTAACCTCATAAATTCTGAAAAAAATCTCCTACTAAGAGCCTTTTCTCAGTCTTGAATTTTTATTATTCTTCTTGTATTTTTCATTGATTTTATTTTCTTCTAATCATCCTAAGTGGAGGATGCAAAAAAATTAAGTTATCTTTAGACTCTTGTGATAGTGATTTCAACATATATTCCTATTTTAGATCATTCTTGTATTAGTGTGTTTGTAACAAAACATTCATGACATCCTATGATTCTAACATGATAGTCAAAACAATTTAGTTGCATGTCATTATTTCTTACATCTATTGCATCTTTTCTGAATTTTCATATCATTATATATTGATAAATTTTTTAAAAAATTTCTCATATATTTGGAAACATTATTTATTCCCTTTTAATTAGTTCTTTTTTATTCTTCTAACATCCTATCCTTTTCAATTTTTTATAGATAAACAACTAAGAACATCTTATTTTCAATCTCACGGTTAGTACTTTTATCAACATTCATAAAATACAAAACATTCATGATCTTGTTAAAATTTTTAGAAACATTTGATCTTATTTTTTCATCATAGCTCCCCCATGAGTCATACCTATTTCTTTCTGGAGACAGGTCATGCCAGCAGAAACAGTATCTATGTCCAAATAGTCAAAAACACCAACAATGACCTCTGAATTTTGATTTTTCCGACTGATAGTAAAATTGTGTAAAATTTTGTTGAGGTGTTTTCATAACAAAATCATAGACCACTTTCCTCAAAATGATACTTTCTTGTATAATTCAAATATTTCTTGGTCAAATATATTTTCTCATTAACCTAAATTTGTGAACCATTATTTTTAAAAATGTTAGAAGTTTCAACTTTATCACCAATTTCCTTGGTGATTTTTCTCAGATTTTTCTTATCTAACATTGTGATGTCACAGTCATTATTGTGTTTTTAAAAAATATTATTAATTATAAACAAACACATTTTTCAAAACATCTTTAATTTTTTTGTATAAAGATACCTTAATATTTTTATGTTTACTATCTTCACTAAGTGGAAATTATATCTTGTTTAGATTATCACTTCCATGTGAATTTTCTTCACATATTTCAGTTTTATTTCAACAACTCCATTATCAAAATTCATGCATTCAATATATTTCTTTAACATCACTCTTTATTTCTTTCTTGAGTGTTATATTCATGTGCATTTTCTAAATTCCAATTAAGAATCCATTCCATTTTTGTCATCTCTTCACCATTATCATAACTTCCTAAAGAATCACATCTATTTATAACATGAGAAATAATGTGGAGTTGATTATTATATCCATCATTATATGATGAATCATTCTTCTTATTTATGATTAGATAACTTTTTTTCTTAAGGAAATTTTTCCTTCTACTTCATGTAATTTTTCTTTTCATGTTTCACATCATCATTTTCAGACTCACATTATTCATTATTATTCCTAGGAAATTTTTTGAGAAATTTCATTTCCCTTAACATTTATATCATTTGAGAGTTTTAATTTCCAATTTACCAGTATTGAATTTATTTAATAGAATACTAATAAATGTATTGAATTACTCAGCTTCTTCAACTACTTTCAAATCACATTATTCTTCTTTAATTTAATTATATTTATTTTTCCCTTTTTTCAATGATTTGAACTAAATTTGTTGATCTTAAATTTCGTTCCTATCCATAACATTCTCTCCTTCTATATCATAGGTATTAATATTAATTTTTAGATCATACATATATAAGGATTCAAGATCTCTTTGTTCCACTAATGAAACATTGGAATCAAACATACCAGGATGAATTCTAAAGATCTTTTCTACAATAGTTGAGTCTTCCAATTTCTACCCAAGATTTATTATGGTAGTAACAATATGATTTACCATTATAAAGAATACACCGATAGAATCATGCTCATACATTTTTATATATTTATATTTTAACCTCTAATGTTGTAACTTCTACTTATTCTCATTTTTATTTCCTTTATAAATATTTTTTAACATATCTAAAATACCTTTGGAATTTCCAAATAAATTTACGCTATGAAACTAAATTTAATTAGTGATGATAGAAAATAATTTCTAGTCCTTCCATTATTCTCATTATTTCTATTATCAATAGAAATAATAGGAGTATTCTCAATGTGAGGAGGAAATACTTCTGTAATAACATCGAACACATCATACCCAAGGGAAAAAGAATTGGAATATTTCTATCTTTGGGATATGATAGTTATTTAAATTGAAAATATGTATCACATTACAGTTCAAGGAATTTATATTCTCCATACCCAAGATAGATGTTTTAGAGGTAACCTAACATTGGATACCAATTTCTTATTCCCAAGTAGGATCAATTTCATTAACTGGGGGGAAATTTGTGGATATTTTATCATTTATAGTAATGTTTCATATATCCTTGAATAAAAAATCATTAACCTATGAAACATTGTAGAGTTATGAAGAATTCCAATATAACTCACAACCTCACCTTTTATATGAAAAAAATACAAAAAAAATTCATCACCAGATATGTACAAGATTTGGTACAAAGACAAACTCATTTCCATCTTGAGTAGTCCCATTAACATGAATTTATTCACTATCTTCTTTCTAGAATAATATTGAAAAAGAATTGAATAATTTAATAATCCCCATTAGGAACTTTAGTGCTCTAGTTTTTTATAACCCCAACTATCCTTTCCAGTATCTGCTTCCCACAAGAAAAACTTTTTAGCAATTTATATATATCAACAGTCACAAGCTTCAATTTCCTTCATATCTAATCCACTGGATAATGTATTCACTTCATCCAAAAGTCTGTTCAATCAAACATTACCTATGTAAAACCATTATCAACTTTAAAAATTATCTAAAGAACATATTGGTATTGAAACTTATTCCAAAACCTCAATCTGAAAATCTTCTTTAATAAGTTTGGTCAAATAATCATAGTCCATTAACCCAAATACGATGGTCTCAATAAGATGGTCAATGCTATCTAATTATCTACTTTTACATCCTTATTTAATTCATTAGAAACTAAATCAGAAGCGTATAATTTCACATTCGATTATACTCGTTCCGATGAAACTAGATTTTTTGGATATCCCTATGGTGGTGTCACTCAGATGAACATGATTTGATGAAACATCTTCATATTGATCTAGAAAAAATGATCATATTTAACATCAAGTTGATGTTCCTTCTCAAATTCAACCTGAAATAAACATTTTGGTTGGAAACTCAATAACTATTCCAAAAATTTAGGAGCTCGATCACATTAATAGTTTAGAGTCATATTTACAAATGAACACATCTGTCTTTTATAGGGACCATAAAAATTGTTTATGTGGGGTTCTGAAACCATTCCCACTAAAAAAATTATCAAATATTCAATTCTACATTAATTTATGATCTATCATTGAATCATGCAATTACTTTTAAAATAATAAATTATCCTGGATTTTTGAATCACTCTTTGACTCATTATGTTCCATTTTAAATCATCCAATCTCCATAATTTTTTATTCTCTCTTTGACTTATTCAATACTTCAAACTTCTTAAAACTATACTCTTATTCAGATTCCTTGATTATGATATTCATTATTACTATGAATTCTATTTTGAAAAAATAAATTTTTAATTAATTTTCTCTAAATAAATTGAATGATCAATTATATCATTCGGATTTTATCAATACGATCCTTCAGTGTGATTCTCAACTGAATACGATTATCAACTGAATAAGATTTTGGGGAAAAAATTCGAAGCAGAATATGATACTAGGTTAAATATAATTCCCAATATAAGTGGATTCCTACTAGAATATGACTCTTATCAGAAAATTATTATCAATAGTATAATATTTTCTAGAATAAAATTTTCATAAATACCATCCCCAATTCCATATTTTCCTTCCATTCATGACACAATCAATATGAATATGATTTTAAGAATTTATTTTACTATAATTTATTTAATAAAACATGAATCACTTGTTTTACCTTTAACATGTTATTTATGAGAAATAGAAAATAAAAAATCATCTTCATATTTATACTGGATCTATTATATCCTCGAAAAAACTTCTTTATTATCATCACCTCTTTCATTCCAGACTCAATAAAAGTTTCAGCAGTTTATGAATTTTTTATCAATGTCTCATTAGTAATGTTATATCTATTGACTCATTCCAATGTATGTGTCTAATGTCGATTATTTTAAATCTTATTCTAAATTATCTGGTAATTTAAATTTGATCCTCCTGGATCGGATTATCATCTTTACATTTGTGGATCTGATTTGACAACATTACTAACTACATTTTTCAACCCATTTATCCAATAACATTTCAATTTTTATTCCTTCCTACACATAATCATCATATTTATCTAATGAAAAAATGCAATCAAAACTCAATTAGGGTGAAATAGAAAATGGAGAATTTGTCATTTCAATTATGCACCACCAATGTGTTCTTTTTGATGAATTAATGGGTTAATCGATGATGGGTAAACGATTAAAGAAAAATTTGTATCTACTTGAGAATATATTGATATATAGAATTTGATTATTATCCTACTACAACATATTGTGTGGAATTTTATGCATTACTATTATTATTTTAGGTAGAAAACTTTATTTTCATTGAAGTAATTTTATCGTATGAACTAGTTTCGTATAAAGTTTAAGAATGATTATCTTAGGATAAAACATTATAACTAATGAAAAATGATTTGTTTTGAAAAATGATAATTGGAATTTGATAATAATCTTCATTATAAATGGAATATTACTAATAATTTTCATCAAAAATTAAATTGAAAACATTGTTAGACTATAAATGAATAATTTATTCTTGATAAATTGATTCTAAAACATTCATTTGAAAGATATATATTTATATAAATTCAGTATGATTCATGTTGGAAAATTATGTTTATCTAGAAAATATTACTGTGTTATGGAATTGATTAATTAATATGGAATCTCATAATAATTGAAATTAAAAGTAATTGAATTTCAAGAATCCTGAAATTAAATATGTGATATTATTGTAACATTGGTATAATAATTTATTTATGAAAAATATATTTTATATCAAATGATGAAATTTATATGAAAAAATTGAATGTCTATTAATGGTAAAAATAATATTCTGCTAAAATGAATTTATTTGATGGGGTGTTATGTGTGATAATATGCGATATTAAATTAATGACAATTAAATTTAATAAAATTTTTTGATAATTGATCTACTATATTAATATAGTATTTGGAATATTTTTATGAATTAGACTATAGGGGTTGATTTAAAATGTGTTTAGAAGGTTAAAAAATTATTACCATTCGTGTTATGTGTTGATTTTATATATTAATTTTTCTTTTCAATTATATTATTTAACAAAATGAATGATCATTGGTATTATTTGTTAATGAAATATAAATGGCATATTTATAGGAATAAATAAATAGATTTAAAAATATTTATTTTTATAGAGATGGTTGAAAGAATCATTGAATATATAGCCTTTATAACTGAAGAGTATTTTTTTCATGGACGATATTTGAACATGATTTTTTTATGATATGTGATATCATCTTTTATGATGATTTATATTATCAATATTGTGTTTTTCATGCCCTACTATCACTATGTACTAATTTGGGTACAATAGTGATGTTTTTTCCGACCTCTTAATCCCACTTCCCATAGGCAATGTGTTAGTGAGTAGAACCAAAGGTATAAGACACACAAATCAGAGATATTTACAACATAAAATCTAAAAAATTTAATCCCCCACTAAATTAAATATATAAAAAAATAAAACCCCATCCAAAATGTGTATAATTTTCATATTTTAACAATTTCCCCAAAAAAAATATTAAAATATCAACTCCTACATAAGTGACTATGATTGAAACACAAATATTCAAGCTTAAAATGATCAACTTGGTCACTAAATCGCACCTACAAACATGAAATTTTTTCATATATATAGAGATGACAATACAAGTATATGAAATATAGTACAACTCAACCCCTCTTATTAAAATGTTTATAATGATTATTAATTTGTCAACGTAAAATCAACAGAACCAACCTTCTCCAATACATGATCAATTATCATGAAACCACACCAAGGAAAACTCAACCAATATCAAAACCATGTAAATTAAAGTAATATCAAATAATATGTGTCAATAAGATACTACTTATATAATTCCCCACTAATATGGTTTCTCTCAAACCCCAAATTAATATTACTTGTGCTCCAATATATTTTATATGCCCATGTGCACAAATCTTATACCGACATCCAAACCATAATAACATATCCAAACCCATGTACTACATCATTTCAAAATATTCGCATATCACATTTCCATCATAATAGGGTATTTTGGAAATGACTGACATATAACTCTTTTCCACCTCTAACTATTAATTTTCCTACAATGTAACCCATAAAAAACCATTTAACTATTTTAGTTGGTATATTAATAATATGACATCATTTAAATTAAACTTGTATTCAAATAATGATATATAACTATCACATTCCGTAAAACATTTTATGGGATATTATGGAAGAAGGAGATGTCAAAAATTCATCCCCTCTATGACCATGTTGTCGGTGGAAGACAAGTAAACCCCAAAACCATTTGGGAATTTGTACTCTTATCTAAGATGGATTGTAGAGAATAATAAATAAAAAATAAAAAATAAATATATCATTAAAAGTCATTGGTTATATAAGGGTTCATATTAAAAGATATATAAAGAGATAAGCCTCACAAACAATATCTCTCACTTGAATATGCATCCATACTACAATATAACAACACATCCATCTTCAAAAAACAACAACCATACAAACCATCTAAAATTATAGTTTCGTTCATCATTATTAATTCACATTTCTTCCAACATTTATTAATATTCATCATACAACCCTTCTATTATCATTTCAATGTTTATCATTAACTAAATTTGTTATTCTAATCATTTTCTCAATTTTATTTCAATCCATTAAGTAATCATTAAATTAATTCACCTAAAATACTGATAATTCATTTTAACATTTACATTTTAAATATACTATCCTAGTTAACACTATTAATCCATCTTATACATAAATTATTAATTGAGAAAATCATAACGTGTCTTCCCTACTTAGCCGATATTTTTATTTCAGCACTAAACAATGTTACCATGAAACAAAAATTCTACCATACAAGCTTCTTACAACACTACATTAACCACCAAACTCAAAATATTAGGAAACCACCACAATAAAGCCAAACTGAATCCCACCAGTACAATCCACCTATTTTATACATCAACTATCCACACCAATTATATAATAAAACCCCCACACCTCATCATTTAGACAACCCATAGACACTAACCACTTCCATTCTAAACTTAACATGAAAAACCCACTTATAGAATAATTATAGAAAGCTAAATATAATAACATTTTAAACAACCACTTAAAAATAATCCTTATTTGGTAAATTTCCCAGGAAATTACTAGTTATAAAAAAACTGATTCATTATCCCCTTTACATGATTATATAATTACTATAGGTTAAAAAAATATCAAAGTGTCCTAAATTGTGAAGTAGAAGTTTAGAAAATTGTAACAGAGACCATGAAGTTCCAATATATATACAACAAAATTGAATCTATTAATGAAAACATGAATAATCCATTTCCAATTAAATTTATTAATCCGTTTCAATATCTTATATATGTTAATTTCAAAAGTATGTTCATTGAAAAACACAATCCTTCTAATTTCATAATTTTAATTAAATAATGACAGGATATATTGAATCACCTAACTACTGGGATCATAAAATAATACCTCATGAGGATGAAATAAACCAATGATCAAACACCTCCTAACATAAAGAGGACCACATCATAACCTAGAAATAAAAATTAAAATAATCAACCACACTCAAATACTGACCAAATCCAAGGGAACCCCCATTCAAAAACATCTATGTATAATTAGATCAAGAAGAGTATTTTAAATCGAAGAAGAGGGATTCCTGATATCAAATAAGAAATCCCTACAATAACATGGGGGTTAAGATACATAATGCGATGGCCTAGAGAACTAAGAGATAACCTTGAAACTACTAAGGTTTTAATAAATGGATTAAAATGAAAAACAAGTATCCCTATATATGTTTATAGGGAAAATATGTCCCACCTTCGATAAAATGTGTTGGGATTTGAAATGGCCATAATATCATCTATCACACAGAGACATGAAAATCCTTGTATTGAAAATGACACATCATCCACATCCCTATGGCCATTTAGAATGTTTTAAAAACATGTTTCACTAGCCCCATGTATTAGATTGATTAAAAATCATATTTTTCATCACTCTAAATCCTATCAAATAGCAACATTACTTTCGGGAACCTCCCCTATTAGTTTGGACTCACCCTCATGGCTGATGATGCTGAACATCATTATTAACCAAAAATTAGAACCACTCATCCCACCAACCCATGAATTTAAATTTTTTTATTTTACATATAGATTTAACATTAATTCACCAGGCTCATAAATAATCAAGATGGATAGATCTATGTTATATATTTCTTAACTTCCATTATATATCCAAAAAATACTCACAACTTGTGCACTATGGAATGGTGATCTCCACACATAATATTAAATAAAATATTCTAAAAATAAATTTTTTTGATGGAATCATTAATTTGTATTACTTAGTTTCATGGAAATTGTTTTGATTTGTTATTTAGGTTAATATTGTGTTTTCCTGTGTTTATCCACATCATTGACCCACTAAATTTCAATCAAATTATATATATCTAACGATAAATCTTACCACCTCATCGAGATGCCCGATTTCAATTACATGGAGAAACTACAATAACACATTTTCTCTATCCTAAAACTAAAAATAATTCATACTTTTATTTTGTTATGACTATTAATTTCCTAATGGCCCCTTGATCTACTCTCAAATCATCTACACCATATCGATCATGCTTAGCACCACATCTAGTCCAAGGACCACATACTTGATATCTTTTGTCTGGAACAATGGACATATATAATGATTCTCATACAATTAATTAAATAAATCATTATAAATAAAATATTTCTATCTTAATTTTTAAAATATATCAACAAAAATGAATTTATTCACCCTTGATGCACTAAAATTCAGAACCTATGCAGAAAAAATATCTTATGGTGTTTGAATCATCCATACTATCTAATTATTCTATTATAAATGGAATGTGTCGATAAGAAGTAATTGGGATTAAATTTAATAATAAAATTAAATAAAATATTATTATGTTAAATGTGGATCCTTATAAAATATTATGGTCCTCATAACCCCTTGATGCTTCACCATATCATCAATGTACTACCTCCCAAAAAAATTACCGTCAACACCTAGATCACTAATAAATGTGTCAACATTATTAAATGAACCAAAATCACCAAAATATTATCATATACTCTACGATATCAGAAAAACATAATGAAAAAATCATCGAAATATACTCCCACATCATCTAATGGAAATCCAATTTCAATAAATATCATCGATAAAATTATTCTCAACCTTTAACATCTTGTAGATCAAGTATCGAGACACAAACTCTAGCAATAAAAAAATTATCATCGGCTCTAAATAATGAGTTTTCAAGGAAGGATACATCTTTTGTGTATATAGTTTTATGAAAAATAAGTAGTTAGGAAACTCATGAAGAACAACCTCTCATATATTCATAGTAATGAACAAAATTCATCAAAACAACACATGATGTTGACCATACTTAGACTATAAATCAAGAGAATCACCATGAAATCAGTGATCACCTTTACCTATATGTCTTTATTATGATACTCTTCAAAATTCTATATAGAAGATGACATAATTTTCATCTCGTATAGAAAATATATACCACTGGCCCCCTCTACATCCATATCCACCACAAAAATATCATCCATCACTCTCCATGAATATCTATATTCCATAACAATATCCGTTTTTTAATTATTACTTTGTGTATCTATAACTCCGTTATCCTTAAATATTGGTTAAGAGATATCATGGTCATATTCAGGAAGGATCTCCACACAACACCGCTATTGTAGAATGAAATTTTATCGAGTTTAGACATAATATAAATTTTTTTTATGATGACTAAGAAGAATTATTTTATAATGTTATGTTTCTATATTTTCAAATAAAATACCAAAGTAGACAAATCAAGAACATGATTTGTCTTGGTTACAGTTATGGGGATTGACCGAAATATAACCATATCATAACAAAAACCTTTTTTATAAAAATACACATCAGTACTTTAAATGAATATTCATAAAATACCTCAAACATAAATCCTCCCACACCCAATGAAATTGATGAACATGATTACTAGTCAAATAATTTATTAATTAGTCAAAATACACATGGTAATAATCATTTCACTCATGGTCCTGTTCATTAAATGTGATGGATACCAAATAGGATATAATTTGAGGTAATTTAGACATTAATCTATGAAATTATCTTATGTGTTGAAGGAAAATATGAACCTCTATGAAATTCTTGGGTTCATCACAAGAAATAAATACTTCAATAATTGAAGGACCAGACACTAATCTATGTTGAAATGACACATATCTAACGAAATTCAACTAAAAATCATTTATTTTAAAAGATTATTCGATAGATGATGGTGTCAAAGGACATCAAAAATAGTTTACAGATTCTTAAAACAAACTTTTGTATACATCATGTATATGATAATGTCATTTATGAACACTGTCATGAACTCTTCTTGGAAGTCATGAAAAATATATTTAATAAGTTCAATGAAAAAAATAACGTAGTACATTTCTCTGAAAGACATAACTATAAATGATGATTTCCTATAACGCAACATGAAGGTAGTGTTCTTGATTATTGAGACAATGTTTGAAGAGAACTGGTTCAGATTTAGTATGAGTAGAACCCCAGAACACCCTCAGAGGGGTGCGGTGAATCAAAATTTCAACTTATTAATTTAATATAATGGATATTATTCCCATTTTTGTAGGAACTAGTTAAACCTATATGATGGATTTGATCATAAATCAAATATTTTCAAGAAGAGAGTGAACATAACCCTTGAACATTGTTTGACACTAAGGGCTAGTCCATAGATCATACAACTACAGTTTTTCGATCATACATGAATCCACTAATCATCGTTGGTTGTGGAATAAAAAACATCAGACACAATTACTCAATGCAGGGAACAGTTTCATTACATGATTTTATGGATATCTCACTATGTCCCTCAAAACACTTTCATCAACTACCACTGTTTTACAATTTTAGATATGTCTTACTCAGTTTATCAGCATGAAGGTCTCCTGAATAGATTGGAATTGATATATTTTTCTCTATCAATATTGAGACTCTTCTTGCATAGAAGTATTGAATTGATGAACTTGAAATCATTGATCAAAAAATTCAGATATTCATAACATGATAGAAGCACACAGTTGCATGTGTTCACAACACCTACTCTTGAACAGATGATATTGGATTGTCTTTAAAGATGAATTCTTCACAACCATTTTTTTTGAAACCCTTATACTTTTCATAGCTACATGACAAGTTTCACATGAGATTTTTAGACTAATGGAATACATGGAATGTAATATTTTTTTTCTACTTCCCTTCTATATGTAATTCTTTCGCACAATAGAACAACATGGTCATTGATGAAATCATATAAGTGTATTATTGTGGTATCTTCCTATTTGAATACCTAGAAGTCCAAACACATAATATTCTTACACAAAAAAATTGGTTCACATAAGATTCTCTCCAAGATCACGAAACCCCTTTTGACGTCATATTTAGCACGTAATACTCTTCCACACAACCTCATTTTTAGTGCACATTTAAATATTTCATGAATCTTTATTACATTTCCATATATTGATGTGATCATCCCTAAAAAACAATTATATAAATGTTTTCAAACCATCTTAAATTTTTTGTGAAATATCCTTTTTCCAAAAATACTTATCACTATATACCGAATTATTTGGACAAAAAAATTAGCAAACATAGTGAAATGATGTCACATTAAATGTTATTGTCTTCTTGAACTATAAGATACCTTTCCTAGAAAACTTCATGATCATACATGTCATGATTGAAACAAAATCAAAACATACAAAATTTATTGAAATGACCAAACTTGGTTCTAACAGTATGGAGTAGATATATCCTACTACATTGTATTTTTCTCCAATACATAAATTATATTCAATTTAAAATTAATGATAGATTTGATCATTGAATAAAATATTTCATGTTTGTTTGGTGATTAAACATTATCTACATGATTTTATTAGTCTCTTATTGTTGTTTGGGGTGGAATAGATCAAATTTTATGGTGGTCATGAATATTAGATTCCACGGTAGGTATAATGACCATGAGTTTATCACTACAAATTGAATGAACATGAGACTATTCAACCAATAACACATAAGATAAACCACATGAGAGAATGGTAAGCCCCGTGGATAGATTTATATGTGTCTATATGTTTCATGGTTATTCCAATTTTATAGATAGGACTAAAATTAATCCTTAACCTATTGAAATGTAACTATTGTATTATATTATCTTTATTAAGATGATATTGGAATAATATAGTCCATGTAAATTTTATCACAAAATCCATATAAAAGTTATATCAAGTTAAGTGTATTATATAAATTTCCCCCCATGAAATTTCACATCACATATAATGGTATCTCAGAAATTTATGAGGTTGAATAAATATATCTGGATACCTACATAAAGTTAACACATTGGATAAAAAATGTATATATCCATTTCTGAAATGTTCATCTGAATTTAAGACAACCTCTTTTAGAATTTTCCAAATTTTCCATAACATAAATTCAGATACATTAATAGATATATTATGCTAAATAAAATGGTATAATAAATATATATTAGTTCATAAAACATGTGATAATCATGTTATAATCCTTAATTATTAGATTTCATAATTATATTATCATTCAAAAAATAATTTTAATGAAAACTAGATGATGCGTGAACATTGTAAAATAAAATATGATGGTCTAATGAAGATTCTATTTTCATTGTAAAATAATGAATTTTATCATATGAATTTTATATTGATTAGATTCTATAAAATTAGATCAAAAATGGAATTTAATGAATGATTCCATAAATTTGGAAAATTTGGGTATATTAATGATATAAAATATTGTAAAAGTGTGGGAAATTTATATTTTAAAATAGAATATTTATTTAAAGGATTAGTTTTAATGATTTTCAAAGGGAATTATTGGCTCGGTATAAGTATGATTAAACTAGATCATAGAGAAGGATTTATTATTGTCTATAATTAGAATATTTCATTTAACTATTATAAAATAATTCTCCTAATTATTCAATTAATATATATATTTATTAGACAAAAAATTGTTACAATTGTTGATATTTCGAAACCACTATAGAATATTCAGTGTTTATAGAAGAAGAAACAATAATGAGAGGAAAATATAAGATGTTTTTTATTACTACCTACAGTGTAAGAGATTAATGAAGGATAATTCCAATAATTCTTTAATGTGATTTGGTGAGAATGAAGAAGCATAATAAAAACATTCTATAATTATAATGACATTAAAAACGTTCTTTTTTTATATGTAACTCATTTAATAATAATTACTATATGGCGTGTAATTACAACATCTGAAGATTATTGTGCATCATAACTCCAAGGATACCCCTACTTATTCGTATTCATATGATTATTTCAATAATATAATTTGATATAATCTATTTCAAGATCAATCCAAATAATGGATACTCTTATTGAGTAGTGAACCTTACAAAACAAATCTACCACTTGGTTTTTTGCATGTAGGTGTGTTTAAAGAAAAATTAAATTTACACAAAAATTTAACAAAGGATATTTAAAATGGAAATTTAAATGAATATTAATATTCACTAATTCAACCCCTCTTAGTGATTTAATATACCTTTCTATGGGATTTTATATTGGTATGAATGGATTTTTTTTAATTTGAAAAAATGATATTTGAAGATTAATGATTAGGTATCTTTTTTACTAATTTCTATAATCAATAATGGGTAATTTGAACTCAATTAATTTTAGTGGTATTCCTATATTTTATTTGAAGAATTTAAATATATGTAAATTTAATATGAATTTATAAGTTTTATCAATTAGTAATGATGTACTGTAAACTAAATTTAATGGTTTTATACCCAATGAAAAATGTGATTCCATAAAAATAACAAAAAATAAGTATCCTTATAAATTTGGATTTGATATAAATGTTATATTATCTTATCTTTCATAAGGTGAATTTATAAATGTTAAAGAAATCACTATAGATAAGGAAATGTTGGATCAGATAAAAATATTATGATGGGAACAATAACATAATGAACTAAAAGATAATGATATGGTGATTAAAATGTAATGATCTAAATATGAGTAATGATGAATATATTTATGAGTTACCAATAATAGTAACTAAAATTGTGGGAATGATCTCATGAATTATTGAAGAATAATAACATTTAACTATCATTGAGAATATACTAAAAATTCTAGAAAATAAATTTTGTCCAAACATTTCAAGAATGGGAGCTAAATATCTTAGTTCTACTCCCTAATAAGACACAAAACATTATAATTTTATACCAAATTATGAGAGATAATTATACTAAGAGGAATGAAGTGAATGAGTAAGATATTATTATTAATGTTTAATAATTGAAAGAAATATATGATAAAAGAAAAACATTATCGATCTCAATATTTTAACTTGGAAGATGAGGTGAATGATATTATTAATGAGAATATTTCATTTTTCTCTATATAAGTGAGAATAATAACATGAATGGAAAAGGGATATTGTATATGAAAAATTTATAGTTATGGTTCCATTGGAAAAATTGTAGAAAAATACATTATATTTAAGGGATAATAATCTAGTGATAATGATGGTGAATGACCAAGAAGAAATTTTCAAAATAATGAATTTTTTTAGACTCTTTATTTAATGGTAATCATAATATGTGCTCAATATATTAAAATAAAAAATTGTTATCAAATCAGAAAAGAAGTGATCATAGTAATGTTTAAGAGGAAGTAGATACATTTTTAGATGATAATGAGATGCATATTATTGAAAAGTTTAATAATGAAAATATACCTAGTGATGAAATAAGTGGTTTTGTAAATGAAGAAGAAAAAAATCTAATTGAGTTTATTGTGATGAGGGTGATGAAAAAATATCAACCACAAATTTTTATACTCAAAAAGAAAACATGAAGTTGAAAAATGATGATCAACATACATGTTGCTAAAAATTGTTAAATATTGGGAAGATGACCAAATTGATGATGGAACATTATAACATAAATAAATTATATTATAATGCAAGGAATTTTAACATCAAGATGGAATAATAAATAAATATAAGGATAATGAGTAAGATATTTCTAATAAAAGGATCATTAATGTTAAAGAATAAATTGAAAACAATGGATTCAATTTCAACCAAATTTTCCAAAAAGATTGAGATAATCAAATAAGTATGTGGTTTTTTGTGATTATCCAAAATTACAATCAAAGGCTGAAATAATTTTTATAAATATTTCTGATAGGTCATAGATGGAGAATAAATTTTTTAGTAGAATGTTTATGGCTAAATCAGTTAATTCATTAAATATGATTTTTTTTATGTTTCATCACAGACTCAAAATATATTACAATTTGTGTAAAATAAAAAGATATAAAAACCCTAAGTTGGAATAGAAGACACATAATATTCATGATAATCTTAATTCTATATAATAATCTAAAATTTTTTTTCATCATAATAAAGAATTTTAAGTGAATTATTGTGGACAAAAAATGGATTATAGAATAATACATGACATTTAGTTCAATTGGGGGGGTACTATGGAGGAAATACAAGTAACACCCCATGTTTTCATGATACTCTTTAATTTTAAATAAATTCAATATATTGTGTTTCATGCAACCCCAAGTTCACATGCATTGTGATATATAATAATAGATATTTAAAAAATGGTTATGAATATTATTAACAACATTATGGATTTCATATATACTATATATAATTAATTTTCGACAATTATATTAGAACAAATCTGATTCTCTGTATAAAATATTTTTTTAAAAAAAAGTGTATTTTATAACATTTTAATGGCGTAATTATTTTATAACTAAAATTTGGAAAATTTATAAATTTTATTTTTCAAAAAAGACTTATCTTTATGAATTTATAATATCAAAATTATCTTAGCGTGAATTTCTTATTTTATTTTTTGAGAGGTTTTATTTCATGATGAATAATAAATATTACTACCTTGGTGTTAAAAAAAACTGAATTTTGGTTTAAAATTATTTTTAGGTTTGTTATTTTCACATTATATCAATAATAAATATATAAATCCAATTTAATAAATTGGAATCATTTTTATGTTAAAATTATTTATGAAAACATATCGATTTTTTGAATGTCTGTTTTACATGCCTTCTCTCCACATCTCATGGATTAGTGTTAAAATTAATTTAGCCACTTATGTTAAGAGAATTTGGGTAAATTGAAATAAAATAGTATAATAATTATGATATATAGATTCTAATAGTATCAAATTATTAATTTTTTATATATTATGAATAATAACTTAATTTAATTTTCATTTACCACAGCTATGGGTAAATCAGGTAATTAAAGTTACAAATAATATTAAAATTTTATAATACCACCCAATCACATGTCATAATTTCATTTGATGAGTATCTTTGGACCAAAATCAACTTTATTTGAAAATTCTAATGTTTTTATAATAATTGTTTAGGAAGATGAAATTTTAAATATTATATTTAAAATATTTGTTCAAAATTTAATTTTCATGTTTTTCATAATTATTACATATTTAATAAATTTCCATATAGAAGATATAAGTGACTATAAATATTAATTTTATATATAATGTAAGAACCTGGACCTTCTTTTCATGTATGTTTTTCATTTTTTGGTTGTTGTTTGGGAAAAGAGGTGAATCTGGAAATTTTCTAAGTACACGCCAGGTACTTTATAAGTACACATCGTGTACTTTGTTGCCGCTCGAGGCCGTGTGCTGGTCGTGTCATGGACACACACAAATCCATGTAGGGGTAATGTGGAGACCTCTTAAAGTGGAGTATGGAAAAGCCTAGTACAAGTTGTGTACTCTAAAAGTACACAACATGTACTTTATTTTTCATTAAATGGACCAGGGTCACCTCTTAACCCCAAAAACGACTTCTTCTCTAGCTTCTTTGACCAAAAACAAGGGTACGCCAACTGATCTTCTTCAAAAAACCGATCGTTCACCGGTTATCTGAATCAAATGTCGTCAGTCGCAATAGAATTGCAACGGTGAGTTCTTGGTTCCTCTTTGGCAATATTTCCTGATTCTTTCTCTTATGAGAGTTATCTGATGTTGAACATTTTAGGTGTTTTTGCAGATCTACTCTGTTCTAGGCCCATTCGCAGGTCTTGGTTCAAGTATATTGTTCTCCTAGGATCAAGGTAGGAGGTTTGTTACCTTATGTTGAACGTCCTTGAGTTTTTGTGCAATAGTGTCGAATACCCATGTATTGGGTATCTCAGATAAGGGTTTTGATTCTGATTTATTATCTTCCATAGATTTCTTGTGTTCTTGAGGCTATTAGATGAATAATTATTGCTTGTAAGTATGTTTGAGTATCACCCCATGGTTGTTTCCCTTGTTTTGGTTGTTTATCACCATTTGGCTTAGGTTTCCGGTAAGGAAGACCTTGTTGCATTGTTTTCATGAATTATTATAATTTATTGCATGTATTTCATGCTGTTTATATGATTTTGATCCATTATATCTATTATCAATGTTGCTTTAGAACTTACTTAGGTCTGTTGAATGTCGATTACGCATGACTAGACTGCTCAAGGTTGTGTGAACCTGGTGCTGTAGACTAAAGAGGGAATTGATGATTAAGGGATTTCCTAGAGAGTCTGTTATAATTTAGTATCGTTCATAGGACCTAGGAGAATGGGACATTGTGCTTCCATAAAGTTTCCATAGTTACATAATGAGACTATAGGGGGAATTAGACGAAAGTGATTCCTTAGAGAGTCTATACATATCATTGCAATACCATAGGGTAATTGATTGTGAGTGCTTCCCAGAGTGTCTGTGACTTTTTATGATTACATTACTAGAGGGTTCTGCCAGTATGAGCCACCCAGAGAGGCGGTGTGAATATTTTTTGGTTTTTTTGATGAGTCAACGAAGCCAAAGAACAAGCTTGGGTTTTGTACTACTTGTTGTTTAGGTAGTCTTCTGAGATACATGTTCTATTACTTGTTATGCCTTGGGAATATAGTGTTGTTTGCTCGATTCCTTGATTGATAATTAAATGATTGAATTAAATTAATAAATAAATGTTAATAGAGATTTCTATGAATGTTACTTTAGTGTACTCTTATTTCTCTGCTGCATTGATTTCCATTACTTTTTCTATATTTCTCACTGATATTAGGGCACAGATCTTGTGGTGGTTGCCTACTGGGATTAGTCTCACACCCTGCTTGGGTCCTGCTTTTTGGCCCAAACAGGTTATATGGTTTCATGTATGGATAGGGATTGTTGTCCTTCTACATTAGGTACATGATTACTGGTTGAATCTGGAGAGCATGGGACAGAGCATAGGCTTGCGATGCTACTGGAGTTGATGTTTGCTTTTAGTACATTGTTTCTTAGTTTTATTTCAGCGTGTTATTGTGTTTTCGACTTTCCATAGATAATTTTACCTAATGCATCATTATCATCATTACTATATATTCATTGCTTCCACTGTCTAGTTTTAGTTATTATATGTTGTTTACTGCTTCCCTTATTGACTGTTATTCCTCTCCCTTATATACTTTACCAGATGAGGGCATAGTTTCTCCATTGACTCATCAAGGCCTCACTGCTAGTCAAAAGCCTTTGGCATTTGGGGAAATACACATGAGGTTATGTAGCGAATCAGGTATGGGGCACCAGTTTAGTGGCTCTGGATTTGGGTCATTAAAAACTGGTATCAAAGTAGCTTCATTCCATTTCTATTGATTTACTGTTTAGCGACATTAGACAGGGATAATATGAAATAGGTAAATGGTAAATATCTGTGATCGGGTGTTCTCGAACCCGTGTATAGGGAAAAAGCCAGATTACCTCGAATATTGCAGTTTTTGTGTTTTGAAAATTTTACAGTTAAAATTGAATTCAGGATTGGGTGGTGCACTTGTTTTGGGCTATTACTGTTTATATGATTGTGGTTCTATTTTTTTTGCAACCCGATGAGATGAGGGTATTCCATCTCATGCATCATATAGGCACTTGTTAGGAAATCTCATGTCATGAATTTTTCCATGCTATCTAGATTGCATTAGAAATTTCATGCTGCTGTGATAGAATTTGTGATAGATAATGCATGCTGTTGTGATAGCTACTATGATAGAATACCTGCTATGTTGATAGGGTATCGTTTGATTAGAGATTCTTTATCATGGACACCAAATATTGGTCTTAGAGGTGTTATGGGCCCTCGAGGATCGAAATTTGGTGGGACGTGAGTTTGTTATACTGTTTACATGTTATATGCATTGCAATGATGCCAAGATTTGATTCATGGGGAGTATGTTCCACGACGTATTGTAATTTTGCACCTTAATGATTTTTTTCTATGTTTTCTGGGCTCCAGTGTAGTTCTGAGGCTATTGTCTAGAAAACACCAAAATACACAGCGTGTACTTTATCAATACACGCTGTGTAGTATTTAGTCGTGTCACTGACTATGTAGATAGGGACACAGGGCTATGAATGTTCTTGTAGGAACACGCCATGTACTAATTTAGTGCACAGTGTAGTATGAAATAGGTTCCTGGGCCATGTCACGAACAACACTGGTCGTGTTATCTTTTCACATATAGGTCATGCCTTAATCTTACACGTCGTGTTTTTTGATCTAGGTACCCGGCCGTGTCACAAACAACACGGGTCGGTGTTACCCTTCCTCGTACATTCATTTCCCGTCTGGAACATGTTGTGTAGTGTCAGTCATGTGTCAATCCATGTCTCTAACAACATGGGTCAGGTAAGGCATGTCTAGTACACGTCGTGTCTCCCTTGAATATGCCTTGTAGTTTTGTCTATGAAGAACCGTGTGGCTTGACCGTGTAGAAGGAATCGGGCAGGGAAGATGATTCAAGTACACGTCGTGCATTAGGACAACTCGCCGTGTATTTTGGGTGTTACACAACCAATTGAGGTATAAGTACACGCCCATGTGAATGACATAAGGGAACACGTCGTTTAGGGAAAGGAAATGCTAGGTAGTCTTGTTTTTTCTTACTTGAATGCCCTATTTTCCATGTTCCTTCTTGTGCCTTCAGTTTTTCTGTCTTTTTTAATCCTGAATCTGAGGTATGATTTTGACCATTCAAAGATATGGCACCAAGACGTCCTCCCGTTGCACGTTAGGAACCAGACAGTGACCGTATGCCTGATACGGCAGATCAGGGACTACCAGTAGTTCCGTCTATCATTGTGGATATGCCACCTGCAATGATTCTAGACACTGGTGTCAATACTCAGTTCAAATAGGGTTTCATGAGATTCATGAAGACCTTCCAAGGAGCTCAGAATCCTACCCCATCTATGGCAGAGCTGATGCTGGTTTTTCAGTAGTAGCATCCTCCCACGTTCATAGGGGATGGTGGACCACAAGCTATGGAGTCAGGTATGGAAGCCATATTATCTATCTTTAAGCACATGGAGATGCCTCCAGATAAGAGAGTAAAGCTCACGACTTATATATTGTGAGATTTTTCCAAGAGATGGTGGGATGTGGTTTCGTAGGCAGGGTTCCCACAAGCTATGGATTGGGACGATTTTCAGCACACGTTCTACAATTACATTTGCATGGCGATGTTGAGGGCTGACAGAGCTAGAGAGTTCATGAACCTACAATAGGGTACTCTCACAGTTATGGGTTATTCTTCTTTCTTCATAGAGATAGGGTGTTTCACTCTTCTTCTGTGGAACGACGAGCTATTTTTAGCAAAGAAGATTGAGGAAGCCCTCAGACCGGACATCAGATCGAAAGTGAACATCTTTTAGTTGACTTTTATTACTCTGATAGTTAGCAAGATGCTTATCATGGAGAGAAATCTGAGGGAGACCGGAGCTGTAGACCAGGGTGGTGCAGCTTCCAGGTCTAATTCATTTTAGGTAGAGAGCAGGAAGCGCCACTGAGAGTCTACACGAGGTGACCCGAGGAAGTGAGGTATTCCTTCTGGTAGACGTGATCGTCCTTCTGGAAACCATGTGGTGTGATATCAGTGTTGTAAAAATGGGAATAATATGACTCAGTGCCCAAGAGACCTAGTGGAGTGTCGATCTTGTGGCAAGATGGGTCATCTGTATCATTTCTGCATGGTTCTTATTCTAGCGGCTAGTGAAGGGGGATCAGTTTCAACTCCGTGTACAGGAGCAGGATTAACAGTTCTACAGCAGACTGGGGTCTAGAGTTATTCAGGTCATTTAGGCTAGGGTAGAGGTCATGGAAACAATGTTCGAGATTAGGGAGGGTCTTCTCAGGGATGTCAGGCTGCTACACAGGGCCGCGGAACGGGCCAGAATTTTGCGGTAGAGCAGATTCATCAGGAGGAGGATCCTGGACCTTCTACAGTTCATGGTATGATTTTAGTGGCCTCAGTTTTATCCTCAGCACTTTTCGATACATGAGATTCTCATAGCATAATTTCTGTGTATAATGTGGAGAGCCTTAGACTTAATGTGTGTACTTTTGAGGATATTATGACGCTAGACACTCCCTTGGGAATCAGAACTGCTAGCCTACGTCTGTGCTTAGACTCCCCCCTTGAGAATGGTGGGTGTCTCTTTTCATGGAGTCTCTATGTTTTAGAGATGATAGGAAATGATTTCATTCTCGTTATGGACTAGTCAGTTCCCTTCTAGTCCTTTATCGATTGCTATCGTCATAGGGTGAGTTTCACATCACCAGAGGGTAGATATTTTCTTCACAAGGGTAAATGGGATGTCCAGGCAGGTAGAGCTGGACCAGAGCATTCTGGGTTTGGTGGTGTTATGGCACATATTTCTTACTAATATTTAGATTACCATGGGACTTCACCGTTATATTTTCATATAGTGGTTGATCACTTTCCAAATGTCTTTCCCAAATACTTTTCATGTTTTCCATCAAAGCGAGAGGTAGACTTCTCTATTGAGCTTGTTCCATGAGCGACAACGGTGTCCATTCTTCATTATAGGATGGATACACCTGAGTTACAGGAGCTCAAGAATTAGTGGGATGAGTTACATGCATAGGGTTTTATTCGACCTAGTACTTCTCCTTGGGGTTCGCCCATCCTGTTTGCAAAGAATGTGGATGGTACTTTATGGCTTTGTGTGGATTGTCGGAAGCTAAAGCAGTTGATGGTCAAGAACCCGTATCCATTGCCACTGATAAATGATCTCTTTGATCAGATTTGAGGATCCACAATGTTCTTGAAGATCAAATTGATATCTGACTATCATCGGTTGAATGTCAGACCCTCTGATATACCTCTTACAGCCTTCCGGAGCTGGTATGGGTTTTATGAGTATATGGTTATGTCGTTCAGTCTCACGAACGTCCCAGCAGTTTTCTTGGCGCTGATTAACAGAGTTTTCCATTCTTACTTGGATTGTTTTGTGGTGGTTTTTGTGGATGATATCTTGGTGTACTCTCACACTCGACACGACCATGCTACCCATCTTGAGGTCATTTTGAGTACACTGAGGGAGCATCAGTTATATGCTAATATCTTGATGTTCCACTTTTGGATGGATGAGATTGACTTCATGGGTCATGTAATCTCAGAGACATAAGTATTAGTAGACCCAGAGAAGGTGAGAGCAGTAGTTACCTGGGAGTAGCCGAAGAATTTCTTCAAGAGGCAAAGCTTCTTAGGGATGGTTAGTTACTATAGGTGGTTTATACAGGACTCTCATGATTAGTAGTGCCTTTGACGGGCTTCACTAGATGGGAGTGATGTATGTTTGTTCAGAATCCTGTAATTCATCATTCTATGAGCTGGAGGGGAGGTTGACATCAACACTGATTTCAGTTTATTTGAAGTTGGGAAAGAGTTATACAGTTTTCATTGATGCATCTAGCATCGGGATTGGAGCAGTTCTTATACAGGATGATCATGTTGTTTCATATGGATCTCGATAGTTGAGTTTACCTGAGAGAAACTATCCTACGCACGACCAAGAGATGGATGCAGTTGTTCATACTTTGCATTGTTGGATACATTATCTTCAGTGATAGCATTTTGTGTTATATACTAACCACAAGAGCCTTAAGTACATATTCATGCATCGTGATGTGAAATTGAGACAACGGAGGTGGATTGAGTATCTCTAGTATTTCCATTTCGAGCTTACTTATACCCCTGGGAAAGGCAATGAAGTGGCTGATGCACTGATCAAAATAACTCATATATAGGCAGTTTAGGAGGCCAGTAGTGCATGGAAGCTTATGGATCTATTCTCTGAGATTCATTTGGAAGTGCATGTCAGACAGGGTCAGACTTTTCTTTCTTCTGTAGTTGTTACCTCAACTCATATTTACAGAGTTCTAATGAGAGAGATATCATATTCTGAAGGCCTAGTCCTACGGGAAAGCGTGTCAATAGAGGACCCTCTTCCCAGATAGACCGTAGGCAAGGATGAGATCTTGAATTTTTAGGGACGCATATGGGTTCCAGAAGATATATGTGTGGAGCTTATGTGAGACATTCATTCCTTAGTTTGGGAAGTTCATCTTGGCTTCACCAAGATGTATCGTGATCTACACTGCCAGTATTGGTGGCCAAGTATGGAGAGAGATGTTTTAGGTATTATAATGAATTGCTCCACCTATGAGTAGGTGAAGGCAGAGCACTAACGACCAGCACGGATCTTACAGTAGCTACCCTTTCCCGAGGGGAAGTGAAATGATGTCATGATGGACTTTGTGAAAGGTTTACCAAGATCGCCTCGAGCAAATGACGTAGTATGGGTTATCATTGATAGGATCACGAAGGTTGGTCACTTTTTGTTGATTAAGGAGACCTTCGGTATTGATGAGCTTGGATGTTTGTACATCCGTGAGGTTGTACGCTTACATGGTGTTTCGAGTACTGTTGTTTCAGATAGGGATGCCCGCTTCACATCACATTTCTTACAAGGTCTACAGAGGGCTTTGGGTACATAGGTACTTCTGAGTACATCTTACCATCCCTAGACAGATGTCTTGTCAGAGCGCATGATTCAGGTGCTTGAGGACATGCTACAGGCATGAGTCTTTGATTATTGAGGTTCTTGGGAGTGACATATACCTCTAGTGGAGTTTTCCTACAATACTAGTTTTCAAGAAACTATTCATAATGAAACATATGAGGCTTTGTACGGTAGGTCATGCCGATCGCCCTTGTGTTGGTTGGAGGAAGAAGTGGCAGCTATATTGGGACCTCGTCTTGTTCAAGAGACCACAGAATATGTGGAGTTGATTTCGAAAAGGATGACTACTGCACAGTCTTAGCAGAAATCTTATGCTAATCAACGAAGATGATCTTTGGAGTTCAAAGTAGGATATTAGGTTTTCTAGCATGTTACCCCGAGGATGGGACACTAGAGGATCAGGAGACAGGGTATGATTTCACCAAGGTACATCGGGCAATTTGTGGTTCGGGAGAGTGTCAGGCTGGTTGCTTATAGGTTGCAGTTACCTCAGAGGTATCAGGCTATGCACGACGTCTTCCATGTCTCTCAGCTTCAACACTATTTCTCAGAACTACCAAATGTCTTTCAACCCGATGAGGTTGAGCTAGAGCAGGATGCATCATTCGAGGAGTATCCTATCAGGATTATTGATCGTAGTGCAAAGGTATTCTGTGGTCAGTCTGTTTCTCCGGTATGAGTGATATGGTAGCACGGCCATGTACAGGATGAGACTTGGGAGAGGGAAGCCGATATGCGATCACAATGGCCAGAGTTGTTCGAGGTTTCTTTTTTTCCACCTTTTTAGGGAACTTCGCGGATTATTTTCTTTATGGGGGGAATTTTGTAAGAACACAGACCTTCTTTTCATGTATGTTTTTCCTGTTTTGGCCGTTTTTTGGGGGAAAGAGGAGAATCTGTAAATTTTCTATGTACACTCTGTTTAATTTATAACTACACACCATGTACCTTGTTGTCGCTCGATGATTTCTACTGGACGGGTCATGTCCACACACATGTCCATGTAGGGGTGATGTGGAGGCCACTTAAAGCAGAGTACAGAAAAGCCTAGTACACATCGTGTACTCTAAAAGTACATGTTGTGTACTTTCATTATATTCAGTAAACAAACTGGGGTCGCGTCTTAACCCCAAAAGCATATTCTTCTCCAGCTTCTTCGATCAATAATGAAGGTACAACCGCAGATCTTATCTAAGCCATTGATCCGTCAATGGTTATCTGAATCAAACGTCATCGATTGTAATAGAATCACAATGGTTGTTTCTTGGTTCCTCTTTGGTCACATTTCCCGATTCCTTCTCTTATGATAGTTTTATGAGGTTGAACATTTTAGATGTTTTTGAATATCTTCTTTTTTCTAGGTCGATTCACAGGCCAAGGGTCAAGTATATCGATCTCCTAGGATCGAAGTAGGTGGTTTTTTGCCTTATGTTTAACGTCCTTGTGTTTTTGTGGAAAAGTGTCTGATACTAATGTATCCGGTATCTCATGTTAGTGTTTTGATCCTACTTTATTATCTGCCTTATATTTCTTGTGTGCATGAGGATGTTAGATGAATAATAATTTATTTTTATTATGTTTAAGGATAACCCCATGTTTGTTTCCCTTTTTTGGCTATTTATAGTCGTTTGGATTAGGTTGCGAGTAAGGTAGACCTTGTTGCATTGATTGCCTTCCCTGTTATAATTTATTGCATGTATTTCCTACTGTTTATATTCTTTTGAGGCATTGTATCTATTTGCCTAGTAGTTTTTGATCTTACTTAGGGTAGACAAATGTTGATTACACATCACTGGACTGATCAGAGTTTTGTGAACTTGGTGGGGTAGACTAAAGAGGGAATTGAAGATTAAGGGATTCCCTAGAGAGTCTGTTATAATTTAGTATCGTTCACAGGACCTACGGTAATGGGACTTTGTGCTTACTCAGAGTGTCCATAGTAACATATCGAGACTACAAGGGGAATTAGACATAAGTGAATCCTCATAAAGTCTATACCAATTGTTGCAAGACCGTATGAGAATTGACGGTGAGAGCTTCCCATAGTGTTTGTGCCTTTGTATGATTACTTGACTAGAGGGATCTGTCAGTATGAGGCACCCAGAGAGTATGTGTGAATATTGTTTGGTTGGTTTTGACAAGTCCACTAAGCCAAAAAAAACAAGCTTTGGTTTTGTACTGCTTGTTGTTGAGGTAGTCTTCTGAGATACCTATTGTGTTACTTGCTATGCCTTAGGGATATAGAGCTGTTTGCTAGATTCCATGATTGATAATTAAATGATTAAATTAAATTAATAAATAAATGTAAATGTAGATTTGTAGGATTGTTATTTTAGTGTACTCATGTTTATCTATTTCATTTATTTCCGTTACTTTTTATATAATGCTCACTGACATTAGGGAACAGATCTTGTGGTGGTTTCCTACTGGGATTAATCTCACTCCTTGTTTGGGTCCTGCTTTTCAGCCCAAACAGGTTATATGGTTTCCAGTGTGGATAGGGATTGTGATCCTTCTACTTCAAGTACATGATTTTTGGTTGATGCTGGAGAGCATGGGACCAAGCTTTGGCTTGCGATGCTGCTAGAGTTGTTTTTTACTTTTAGTACTTTTTTTTAGTTGTATTTCAGCATGTTGTTCTGTTTGATGCTTTCCTTAGATACTTGTACCTACTGCATCATTATCACCATTACTATATATTCATTGCTTCTACTGTCTAGTTTTAGTTATTATATGTTTTTTACTACTTCCTCTATTGACTGTTATTCCTCTCCCTTGTATAATTTACCAAATGAGGGTATAGTTTCTCCATTGATTCACCAAGACCCTTGATGCTAGTCGATAGCCTCTGGCGTTTGGGGAAATGCGCTTGAGGTCTTGTGGCGAACTAGGTACGGTGCACCTATTTAGTGGCTCCGGATTTGGGTCGTTACATATAATAAATTAATCTTCAACATGATAAATTATTTTAATTTTTTCAAGGTGAAATAATTCAATTAAAGGATTTCATAAAAATGATGTAGTAATTGTAAAATCAAAGGAAATATCAAATAAATGATATTAATAATATTAAAATAAATATAATTTTACAATATTAATTATTTAAAGTAATTTTATAGATAACATAAACATGATATTTTTATATTATAATTTTTTCTATGTTTTCATTATTTTATGATATTTGTAAACATAAAAATAATGAATAGTATAATAATTGACATTAATGACACATTAAAATAAATAATATATTATTAAATGAGTAATAATTTAATTTTTTTAGGAAATATAACAACAATAAAATCTCAAATGTCGGAAATTATCTATTTAGGGTTCTATTGAAATTTTTTAGTAACTATATTAACCTTGAAAACAAATAAATCCAGGTTATAATGGTAAGAGTTAAGGGGTTTAACTAAGGGTTAAATCATAAAAATAAGGTTAATATTGTGACCTAAACTGGTCTAAAAAATTTGGTTGAGATTATTTCTACCCATAATCATTTAATATTACAAATCACTAACATTAGAGCTATTTTAAACTGAAAATAAATTTATATACATTTAATATTTTAATGGATTCCAAGAGTTCCCACTCTTAAAAATGAAACCTCTTCCCTACTTTCATCATACCAAAATAATCCATTTACATCAACCAAACCATACTAATTTATTTTTCTAACATTCATAGATGAGGTACTGAACTCCTATTCTTCTAGAAAGACCACCCCTGGTGGCCCTAAGTGGAGACCCATCAAAGAAGAGGTAACTAGTTTACCAACTCAGTGAAGTTCAATTCGTCTTCTAGTTTATATTAATATTTTTTTTAAATTATGAAGTAATAAATCTAGATTCATAAAAATTAATAGATTTTATTATCATTTGGTGGAAAACATATTTCTTTTTTTTCATCATACTAAAACAATATCACCATGAGTGTGTTTGCAAGACTTACCATCTCCATGATGTGGCATACTTCTCTTTTCATCGCCACATTATTTAGATTTTTATAATGATGAATAAAATGATATAAATATTTAATATTACATTATTTTTATTTTGTTTAATTAATATACAATCTAATTCTTACTACTTTACCATTACGGGATGATACCATCGCTCAGACGTATGTAGAGCCTCCCATCTCCATGACGTGATTAGAATAATCCACTATGATAACCATTTATGAATGGTTAATAAAATGTATATGATTAATAAATATAACTATTATGAACATAATATCATTTTAGATATGAATATAAAATATACTATTCATAATAAACAAAACATAAATGAAAATTCTTGAAAAGTTAAATGAAATAGTTAACACCTAAAACTACAGTAATAATGAAATATTATTATCAAAAAAATATAACAGGATCCGATATGATAATATAAATATGTATATGGATATATTATAATTTAATAATATGATTTAACCATAATATTGTATGTTAATTCATGCTCAACAAATACAAAGTACAAGGTGAGGTTTAATATTTCAATCTCTTTATTATCCGAGATTGATTATATATAAGTATTTACATGGTAATATTTTTCTTCCGTGTCTTTATGTATTTAAAAATATTCATAATATTAGTCTACAGTTATTTAATACCAATTTTACAAATTTTTTACTTTTAATAAAATGTTTATAACAGAATCTTTTTTCCCTTTTCAGAAAAAAAAATATTTTATGACCCTTTCAATTAAATATAGAAGGAATTTGGTTTTTTAACTATAAATTAATATAAAATCTTACATTACAAACATAAAATATTTTTTTATAGAAATTGATTTATTTTAGAATTAAACACACCTTTTTGAATAAATTCAATATAAATATATGTATTTATATCAAGATATTTTTGATGATTTTATTAGACTACATTAATCTATGTCAACATATTTTGATGGATTTTATAATTAATTAGGATAGTCTCTTAAGATACAATCTATCATTTTCTATTTAAAGGGTTTATAATATGTTTGACTTGGGATGTTCTATTTTGATACCCTATATGGTTTATGGTTAATGTTTTCATGTTTGATATTCTAGTTTTAATATAGATGTTTATGTTTCACCTTTTTCATATGAGGAATGCTTTAGAGTTTGTATGTATTGGGTTTGTCCCACACTATCACCTTGATGCATTGGTAGGTCTCATAATAAAAACATTTTTAGGTTTTGGTGCATGTCTTACCCATTTATGTATGGTGTTTGGGATGAAGCATTGATCATATGTTAATGATGTCCAACACTATGAATTTCATCATTATAAGATTAGATTTTGATATTTCGTGGGATTATTTTACAATTATAATTTCCAAGTTAATTCATTTTTCTTATGTGGATGTTTATATGAAGTAATTTGATCAGCTTATATCCCATCCATATTATTCTCAAGATTACGCTTTAATGGAATGTGTTTTTAGTTACTCATCATTGTTTTTTTATTATAGCTCTTGATGAATGCTTACCCTTACTAAGTATATAATATGACCCCTTTTTATGTTTCATTTTTTCCTTTCGATGAGAACATGTATAATATAACTTATTTTTGGTATAATAAATGGGATTAAAAGTGTTTTCAAATTATTTAACATGTTTTTTTTCATTATATGATTTAATGTAAAACTTAAGTATGCAATTTGAAATCTGAAATTGATAACTGATATGTTCATTGTGATTCAATGCTTATATCTATGTTAATGTAAAAATGTCAGGCCTTGTCCTTAGGATACTAGTGTCAGGGTCATTACTGTTTGAATCGGAGATAGTTTTTTAGAAACCTTTGAAACTATATTTTTAAAACAATTATTAGGGAATATAATCCCAATATAGACATTGGGGAAATGTATAGAATAACATGTGATAATTTTTTTTACATTGTTTCATATTTCTATAAATAAATCGGAATCTGGATAATACATGAATACATGGTTCTGGCACAGATATTCCTAGGAGTAACATATAAGACAATGTGTGTCATTCCTAACTCAAGGTAACATGGTACGTGACAAAGGGCCTTAATCGCCACATGGTCTGAGACTCATAGAGAATATTATTTGTATAATTAACATTTTATATACAAACTATTAAGAAGGATTTAAGAGTAAATATGTCCCCAAAAAATCATTTTTATGATTATGAGATTATCTCTACAAAAAATTATAATTTATGTCTAGTATTTTACTCTTTAAAAATATTTCATTATCATTCACAACCAAATAGAGTAAAAGACAATTTTTTAAAATGGTTCCCAGTGGAAGGAAATATGACTTTATCAATGCATGTAATCCATGTTTGATTTACCTTATATGAAAGATATTAACATGGGATCTAGAGATACAACTAGTAGTCAACAACTACTAACTATACTAGGATTGATGACCCTAGATATGAATAAAATCCTTAACCCAATGGAGCACCCTACTCCACAATATTTAAGAATAATGTTAATCATCTTCATGATACAGAAAAATCCATTATTTAATGGAAAAAATAATACATTTTAGCTAAGAAATGGGTAAGTTCAATAGAGAATATATTTCGTTATTTTTGAAGTAAAAAAAATAGATTTGGTTTTCATAGAAATTTATCATCTCTTAGGGGATTCAGATGAATTGTGGTCGTTGATTCAAAACATGGAGAAGGGTGAAGAAATATAAAACATTTAATTGATGGAACATGAATAATTGTACTTAGAAAAATATATTCATTGTAAACTATGAGCAGATATGGAGAGGAAATTTTTGAGTCTAATACAAAAAGAAAATAAGAGTGTTGAAATGTATGAAGAAAATTCCAGAAGGTTATAAAGGCAAGTAATAAATTTTATACCTAATATAAAGACTAATATTGAACTCTTATTTTATGTGTTAATAACATTATTCCAATAGGCACTGGTCTTCCAATCATTGTCATCGTATGAGGATATATTTTAATCTGATAAATAAGACATGAATTCTCATAGTCTTATGAAATTAAAGGAGAATAATAATAAAAATTGGGATGTTGAACACTATAAAAAATGAAATGAGGCTTAGGTGAACAAGGTAATAGTGGACATTACATCCTACAATAATTGAGGAATGAAACACCGCAGTACATTCAATAAGGGAATAAAAATTTGTTACAATTGTGTAGAAAAAAGGCCACCAAGATCATATTTTAAATGGAAATAAATAATCATCAAATGTTCAAGGCTACCATTATAATGCAATGGGACATTATGAAAATTATTTTTCAAAGTTTCAAGAAATCCCCCACCCCAAGGAATGTGGAGAAAGGCCATGATTATCAAATTAAAACTCTTGATGTTGATGTTTTGAATGATTTAGTATAAGATACATTAAACATCTCTTCAAACATATACTATGATTTATTTGATTTTATATCATTAGATTCTATTTCATATTCTCATGTTTTCATTAAAATTAGACATTTAACATTTGATTTAACAATGGAATTGTCTGTCAAAACTCATAAGAGAAGCCTCATTGTAAAAATAATATATCTGGAAATCCCCTTCATGAAAAGATAACATACATTATTTGCGGAACATGTCATCATACTTGTGATTTAATCTGATATACAATTTTTAATATATTGGCTTTCAAAATATGATATAAAAACATATTATAAGAACAATGAAATTACACGTTATTTGAAAAAAAATGAATTTGTATTATTCAAATTAGAAACATCATCACCTAATTCTTTTATAGATCCACCCCATTAGATCATCTAAAGAAAGTTCCAGGGAGGATGATAAAAAAACCTCTTTGGATGAAACAATGAATCATCAAATTGAGGATTTACCTATTATGAGTTAATGAGTTCATATATTTATTCCTGAATTACGTGGACATGCCCTAGAGAATGAAGTTTAATTTTTCATTAACATAATCTCTAATGCATGTATAATATCAAAAAAACCCTATAAAAAAGAACCTATGGAATAGGTGGATAAGATGAAAAAATTATAGGATTTGGATAATAAAGTATTTATTCTCCTCTGTGATTCGCAATTGGGAGCACATGTTCTCTTTGTTAAGAACAAATATAAATCTATGTGGTTGTGCATTGATTATATGGAAATAAATTCTATCAAAATAAATTATAAGTATCATATAACACATAATGATGACTTGTTGGTTATCTTTATAGATCCCAATATTTATTAATGATTTATCATTATTCTTGTTATAACCAATTTCATGAAAATATAAAAGACGTTGAGATGACATATTTTTAGATAAGGTAAATTCATTGTTAATTTAAATTAATTCAATTTTGATTGAATAATATACCCTATGTTTTTATAGACCTAATTAATGGTGTTTTTAAATAATATCATAATGATTTTTTTGTGGAATTCCTTGGTGATATTCTGCTATATTCTAAAAGTTATGAAGTTTTTGAAAATCACAGGAATTTTTTCCATAAAACTCTTAGAATATATGATATATATGGGAAATTTAATATGTTTAATATAAAGTTTCAAGAAGATACTTTTTATGGATGTATAGTCTCCAAATATGTAATAATATTTGGTTCTACAAAGATAATGGAAGTCATATAATGGACTATGCCAGTAAACATAACCATGTTATGTAGTTTAAATAGTTTGGGTAATTAATATTGGTGGTTATTAAATAATTTTTCATATTTGGATAACCATTTATAGAATCTTACATAGAAAGGATTTATACTTGTTTGGAAAAAGGAATTTGAATTTGTTTTGATGAACTAATGATATGATTAGTCAGTGATCCAATTTTGACTCTAACATATGGAAGTGATGTGCTTTTCATATAGTGTGATTCATCAAAGATGGGACATTTTTTTCCTAATGAAAAAGGATAATATAATAGTATATGAATTAAGGTAATCAAATAATCATTAATAGAACTATCCTAACCATGATCTTGAGCTAGAGGATGTAACAACATATTTGAAAATATGGAGAAATTATATCTATTGTGAATGATGTGAGAAATACATAGATTAAAAAATCCTGAAATATATATTCTCACAGATATAACTAAACATTATATAGAGGAGATGACTCAAGATACTAAAGGATTATTATTTCTCAATAAACTATCACCCAGAGAAAGAAAATAATATAGAGGATACATTGAGTAGGATGTATAATGGAGTTCTAACCCAAAAAGGATTGACATTGATCCAACATTCATGGACTTATTAAATCTAAATATACTAATTTCAATGTAAGTTAAGACATCAATATTCGTTTAAATGATTTAAAAGTCATATTTATTAATGAAGATAAGGAATTACCAATATTACAATGAGGAATTTTAGAATAAGATTAAAATATTAAATGAAGAAAAATTGAAATACATTGTTTTTGAATATGATGTTATAAAATTTTTAAGGATGATATGTATTCCATCTATACTTGATATAAAAATGGAATTATTAGAAGATGATACTAGATCAAATTTCCTTATACATCCTTGTCCGAAAAAGACTTATTGGGGCTTAATGGATCATTTTTTGTGGGATAACAAGAAGCTGAAAATTATCATTATTTGTCTAGAAGTTTTGTTTTTCAACACATGAATGGTGTGTGGAAACACCCTCAAGGATTTCTATAACCTCTTCTTATAACTATATGGAAAAGGGATGTAATAACTATGGGATTTTTTATGGGACTACCAAATACTCCTAGGAAGAGTGACGAATTTTGGGTTATTGTTGATTGCCAAACCAAAGTTGAACATTTCCATACAATAAAAGAAAACTATCCTTTTGAGAGCATAAAAATACTTTATATTAATGATGTTCTAAGACTTCATGGTGAACCACTATCAATTGTGTCTGATCATGATCCTTATTTTAAATCAATATTTTAGAAATTTATTCAATAGACCCTTGATACTGAGCTTCAATTGAGAACAAACTACAAACCCCAATATAATGGACAATCAAAAAGGACTATTAAAATTAGAATACATGTAGAGATCTATCACACATGAATTTGAATGTATGTGGTATCAGTATTTACATTTGGTGGAATATTCTTATTATAATAGATTCCATTCAACTGTTCAAATTGAACCTTATGAAGAAATATATGGGAATAGATTTTTTATGCCAACTTGTTGGGATGATGTTGGTGAAAGAAAAATTAAATGCCTAGAGCTTTGATGAGAAAAAATGGAATAGTCTTAGACTATTCAAACAAATATCAAAGTAACTCGAATTATGAAAAATATATTTACCATTAACCAAATGAATGATTCTAAATTTAAAGTGGGAGAACAATTTATATTAATGTTATATCCATGGAAGGGTGTTATAAGACATTGCACGAATGGAAAATTATATTCTCAGTAAATCAAAGCTTTTGAAATTTTAGAATGAATTGTAACTATAGATTATCATTTATAAATTCCACCAAGTCACTCCAAAGTTCATGATGTGTTAAACATATCATTATAAATGAAATAAATGTCAGACCCTATGCATGTACTCACCTATGAGAAAATAGTACTCCAACATGAACTATCTTACTAGGAAGAGTTTATCGAGATCCATGACACAATAAACCTTATGTTGAGGAATCAGAATACTTGACTGGGGACGGATTTTGGGAGAAACCATTCAAAGGTATAGGAAATAAAAGAAACTGAGAAATTTATGATGAAGAACCACATGAATATTTTTATTATTTGATATTCAATAAATATCAAGGATGATGGTTTTGATGGATGGAAGACTACAACACCCCAATATTTCACTGTCCATTTTCTTTTTAAATATGATCAATAGCTTGCATTGCGTAAAACACCAATTTTGAGTGAACCATTATATATTAACCATGTTATTTAAATAGTGGTAATTAAAATTACTAACTACATTATGATGTTTATGTATATTCCATATAATAATCTTTAAACAATTATATTAGAAAAAAACTGATTTTACACAAATAAATAATATTTTTAAAGAAGAGATTACCACCTTTTATTCTCTCATCTATTTTAAAAATAAAATTCTGAAGTGTTATAATTTTTTTTCAAATTATGTTTCATCTTTTAATTTGTAAAATCATAATTATACTTCGGTAAATATTTGGTATTTCTCTACGAGGATTCATTTTTCAATAAATGGTGAAAAAATATATTGTAGTTAAAAACTGTATTTTTATTTAAAATTATTTTATAATAATTTTTTTTGTCTCAAAATAACATTAATACATAAATAAATCCAATTTAGGCCACTAAAATCATTTTCAGATTAAATTTATACATAAAAACATATAGATATTTTGAACGTCTCTTTTACCCGCCTTCCCGCTTCATCTGTGGGATTTGGGAAGATTTTAATTTATCCGCTATTGTGAATTGAATTTGGAATAACAGATATAAACATTTTTTATTAGTTTTATATTTTGTTTCTAATGGGTTCATCATAATTTATTTTGATATTATGAATAGTAACCATATTATGTTTTCAATTTCCACAGTTAATTGTAAATTTTGTAATCAATGGTAAAAATAATATTTTAATATTATAATGTTACATTAACGCCAATTATAATTTCATTGGATGAGTGGGTTTCAACCAAAAATAATTAATAAGAATAACTATATCATTTATAATGAATTTGGTTTAAAAATGACTTTTATATTATTTTATTCAAATATATGTTAAAAAATTCACTATTTTTTTAATAAGTATTACATTTATTAAACATGGTTATAAAAAATGTCAAATTAGTGTATAAATGAAAATTGTAATGATAATAAACATATATTAATAATGAAAGTTTATTTTTATTATTTAGGGAATAAATATTTTTATAAAAGGAATTCATAATAATGATGCATATTTGGTTTAATTATTTAAAATATCAAATAAATGATATTTTAAATTTTAAAATAATTATATATTTTAAGATAATTAATGAGGTCTGGTTATTTTATAGATATCTTAGAAATATTATCTCTATATTAGAGGATTTGGATTGATGTTTTCATCCTATTATGATATTTGTAGAAATAAAAATAACTAATATTATCAAAATTCAAAAAAAATGACACATTAAAATAAAAAAATATTTTATTAAATGATGTAAAATTCATTATATTATTTAAATCGACCATATGACTTTAATATGTTTTCATATTTCATAAATGATACATCATGGGTTCTTTGGTAATTTTTTAGTAATTGTATTGACCTTATATTTTAAAACTAAAGTTATCAGGGTAAGTGTTAAATGGTTTAATTATGGGTTGAATCCAATAGATAAGGTTAATATTTAGATTGCGACATGGATAAAAACTATTAGGTTAGAGGATTAGATGTATTATCATAATAGCTTCTAGATAACTCATTTTAGAACTATTTGAAACTAAAAAATGTATTTATTGATATTTAATATTTTAAATGATTCCAATTGTTCCCACAATAATAAAAATTTACATCCTCCCTCACTTCGTGACACCACATTTATCTTCATAGATCAACCAAACCTGACCCATTTCTCATCCAAACATTATTACCTATGTTCTGTGGGATCTATTCATCTAACAAGACCATCCCTAGCTTCCCTAAGAGGAGACCCAAACGATATCCATCGACTAAGAGGTAATTATTTTACCAAGTCATTGAAGTTATTTTATTATTTAAATTACTCTTTCTATGTTATTTACATACTAAATTAATATATACACTATTATATATATTCTAATATGTTATGGTGATTTCTCTTCAACCATATTCCTTATTTTATCAATCCAATGAAAAACATCATCACCATGCATGTGTATATACTACTTATAATCTCTACGCTCTGTTGTAACATTATTTACATTTCCCAGTTATTTGGAATTGTATAATTTTGGATATAATGGATATAAATAATATATATGACATTATATTTATTTTTTATAATTAACATACCATCCAACTCCTTACCACTTTACCTCTATTGGATGATAAAGTCGCACCTCAATACATACAACCAAGTGTCTCCATGACGCGGTGAGATTTATCCTCCATGATAATAAATTAACAATTATTATAAAAATTTATATAAAGAATAAATATAATATAATTTTACAATATATCATTTGGGATATGGATGAAATAAATAGTATTAAAAACAAATTTGACTACATGACAACAGATGTATTGGAAAATGAAATGTCAAAACAAAAAACAATAGAAATAATGAAATATTATTAACAAAATGAAATAAGTGTATTATATATGAAATCATAAATATGTATATGGTTCTTTTATTATTTAGTAACAACATTTTAACATTATAAAATAATTTATCTCACACTAAAATAAATTAATGTATGAGGTAAGGGTTAATTTCACAATCTCATTATTATCTGAGATTGTTTATATGTAATTATTTACTAGGAAATAAATATCATCCATGTACATTTTTCATAAAAATGTGTTTCAAAATATTTATATTATAATTCTAAAATATTTTAATGTAATTTTTAACTATTTTATAATTTTTATTAAATATTTTGAAAATAATTATTTCTTTGTTTTCCAAATAAGGTACTTTATGACCTTTTCGAGAAAATATAGATGGAATTTTATTTTTTTATGATATAATTCATGAGGAATGAATCCATTACAAGATTATATGATTAATTTCAATAGTACTTTTATCATTTTAATTTTATATGGAATGGTTGGTGCCCTAGTCAAATGACCCAAGAACATTAATTTATTTCAATAAAAAGTTACATGAGTCTAAATGAAGGGATTTTGTACTATATTTTTCATAAACTGGAAGAAAATAAGAAGAAAGGACATCCAACTAGGTGATTTCTTGGTTGATTTACTAGATTTCATGTCCATATGAACCTGCATTTGATTCATGATAGAAATGAGTGATGATGTAATTGATATCTTTGAGCAAGTGAAGGCAATCATCTCATCAAGTTGTGAGTGGACACACAAGATAAACCATACCATTCAAGTGAGATTACATGATGGTGGTTGAATAACATTAAATTCAAATATTATTCCACTATGTTTTACTTGTAATGTTGATGGAATTTATTAAACTAAACTTTTCAGCATCCAAATACATGGAAACCCCACAATTACCAAAGAAGAAACTGATGAGTTTCCCCATATGATTCCTATAAATTGCTTCATAATACAAGGGTATCAGGTTTCGTTTAGATGCCCCAGAATATTTAACATTAATCCATATTTGGAATGGTGATTTCAAGAAAACATAAAAAGTGAATCCTAGATGAAAATAAACTCCATCAACCCAATTGTGCCACATGATAATGAAGTAAGTCCCTAAGTTGTTTCAGTGTCCTTTTTGGATTGAACCACCTTCTTAAATAGAAAATATGTTCCTCACCCACCCTAGATTTGATCCAAATGAGAAATATTTATTAATTAAATCATTTCAATCAAACCAAATCATGTGAAGGAGCTCAAAACAGCATGTAAGAAAATATTCATGATCTTCTTAGATGCATCTGTAACTACACAATGCTGATGATGCGAGTTGATTGAGTCAATAAGTAACCATCTATAATAAAAAGGTAAAAAATATAAATCCAAAGAGCAGTATAAGTAGCATAAAAAATAATGATATTATTATTTTATTCTCTATTTTGAATTTAAGGTTGGAATATAGAGGAACTTTAAATCCTAAAATATTGAATATAAATATCAATGGGGACCCTATAGTGATACATACACCAAAAAAATGTCAGTATCGATTTTTTTCTCCCAAATTTAATGAAAGATCTAATACAACCCAAATCACCATCATTATTTCTAAAATATTTGTTGTAAAAAGATTTAGTATCAATCATTCCATTGTCTGTAGGTAATCAAAAATTAAAAAAATAATCATATTTGGTAATAGGGTTTTGGTTAATGTTATGGTAGATATCATTTGGTATATTAAAATTTATTTAATTTACAATATATATAATGAAAATATTAGTCTGCTTAGTAATTTTGTTAGAAGTAATAAAATAATAAATGGAGCTCCATTCTAGTTATCTAATCCATAATTTATAGAAGAATTTATGCAAAACATCAATATTGAATTTAACCTGATGTTGGAAAAAGAATTTTTTAATAGATGACCAGATAGAGGAGTCTATGTAATTCAGGTTACCATTGTTCAACTTGTCTAGAAACCTATTTTTAAGGAATATAACTTAAATGGGGTTTTTTAAAAAGATTTTATTTGTCCATCTAGCTTGTAAGGCATCATCAAATATTCCAAGGTTTGTTATTCCAAAACCACCATTATGTAAGGGTTTACGAAATGTATACCAAGGGACGATAATTAATATTATTTTAAGAGTACATTCACTCCAAACAAAATTTTTAATTGATACATTAACTTTTTTTAATATACTATTAGGTCATTTGTATACCATTAAGGACTAGACCATTTTAGAGACAATTTTATATTTGATAAGGCACACTATTCCGGATAGAAAAAGGGACTTACCCTTTTAAGGGGAGAGTTGGTATAGGATTTGGTAAAATATATTTGAAGAACAATCAAATTTAAGTATGCCCTAAAAAATGGGGACGCAATGGTCGGTAAAATGGAACGATCCGTCCGGCATTATTCATCGATTATGATAGCCTTTATATTAATGGGGGCATTTTTTATAGAAGAAAAAGTATTTTTTCCTCAGGGTTCCTTGTCCTATGATCTCTACATAGTGAGTTAGATCCCCCTTGAGATTATGAATATTTATTTTCCACATTGTAATAAAAGGATGACATCATCCTCATAAAAAATGTGAGTGGGGACAACTAGATTCTTAGAAGCAAGAATGTGATGATGTCAGGAAGGGTTACTGCTATATTTTTATATTATGAAACACTTTTATAATATTTGGACTATAAAAAAGATATATTTTCACAATAATTATTAACAATTTTATTAGACTACTTACATCTATATCAACATCCTTCATTGGTTTTTTTATTTATTGAGGATGGTCTATTAAGATACCATCTACCATATATTATTTAAATGCTTCTTGAAATATTTGACTATGGATGTTCTATTAATATACCATTCATTGTTTATGGTAATTTTTTTTTCATTTAATATGCTATTATTAATCATCATGTCTATGTTTGTTATTTTTTACACTTTTCATATGAAGAATTAAATAGACTCAGTATGCGATGGACATGGCCCACAATGGCCCCTCAATGCATCCGTAGGTCTCATGAGAGAAACTAGTTTTGGTATTGGATGATTTCCTGCCCATTTATGTATGGTTTCTTGAATAATTCCTTGAAAGTATGTTAATGATATTCTAAATTATGTATTCCATCATTATGAGATTATGAATTTAAATTCCATGTGATTATTTGGATAGTAGAATATCCAATTTTATTTGTATTTCTCATGTGAATATTTATATGTCATTATTTGATAATATTATATCCATAAAATATTATTCTCAAGAATATGTTTTAAAAACATGTGATATTAGTTATTCACCATGCCTTATTTTTCATATTTATTTAACATAATTTCTGACTTATTTTATAACCATACAGAATATATGAGATCCCCCTTTCATATGTTTTATGTCACCGCAAGATGTGAAGATTTATATTGTTTCTAACAATTAGGGATAATCAAAGGAAATAAGAGAGGTTTCAGATGAGTTACTACGTTTTTTCATTTTATGATGTATATTAAAATTATGTATGTAATATGGCCTTCAAAATAACTAAACTAATCTATCATTTAAGATTATAATATTGTATCTATGACAATGTAAAGAAGTATGGCACCAAATCTGGGGTACTAGGGTCAAGGTTATTACAATAAATATCAAAATATAATGTGTTTGTTGAACCATAAAATTACAATAAATCAATCAATCATGGAAGTTAATGATTTAGGATGAATTATCCCAATCATATAAGACATGTTCAATAAAATTAGTGAATTTTGGATTGATGTCAGATAATAGGTCTGAAGTGTGTAAGGAATCCAATTACATATTATAATAGTACAATCATTAGAAAATAAATTTATCTTCATTATACTATCGAAATGTGTATAAATTATAATTTTCAAAATAATCAGAAGATAAATAGTGACGATAATTAAAAATCCTATATAAATTATGTTCCTCTTAATTCTTCAAAATATTAATGTATATATATTTTCGAAAGTGAATGTTATTCATATTCTAATATTATACTTGAAGTTTTTGAATAGTGTTGAAGAAAAATAAGGATGAATGATGTTTGGAAATGATGGTTCACTTAAGATAAAAGGAGCTGGTATAGTGGAAATCTGTAATAAAAATCCTAGAGATAATGAATATTCTATTTTATTGAATGGTTAAAACACAATATATTATGTATTACTCAACACAATGATGAAATAACTGAGGTGATTTTTAGGAAATAATGCATCATACTAACTTTTTTTAGTATAGTTGGACTCTAAAAGGATTATACCAAACTAATATAAAAATATTCAATGAGGTTGATTCTCAAATTTCATTTTACTATGATATAAAAGTGTAAAATGAACAGTTACATTGAAACAGTTTCCATATTTCTCAATGAAATATAAGAAATTTTAAATAATGATAAATGGTTTTTGATATTCCCATGATTTTTCAATAATGTTAAAAGATATACTCTACATTACATATGTGGATGACTACTTTTTCTTTGCATAATTAATTTGTAATTCATAAAACTCAAACCAAGATCGTCTACATTCTGATATTTGTAGACACTTGATAATGTCATAAATTAATGAAGATATGTATTTTACATAAATTACTAATGATTTTACACGTATTACATTCATCATGTTTTTGATACATATATTAGAAGACCATAATATAATCCAAGGGTCTAAGTAACATGATGAAAAGTAGTTTGGTCACCCCTTAATAATGATTTAGATATACAATGGTGTTTAGTAAAAAAATGGAACAATAAAACCATATACATGGAATCTGGGAATTTTTTAGGATATTAATGTAAAATTTAAACCACAAAAAATGTTGTATAGGAATTAAAGAATAGGATATCAATAGATATGGATCCATTAAGGATGATAGAGAGTGATACTGCCCAATATTTTTAGTGATATGCTATTAAATTAGAAGTGTAAATTAAAATTCATTTCTTAAACAAAAAAACTCTAACATGTAATAATATTGGATTTATTATTAGAAGACCCCATGTTTGAACTAGTTATGATTATTTTATGGCCTCTTTATAATCAATCTCAAAGGTGAAAATAATCGGATGTTTGATAGAATAGGTGTGGGTGTGATCACATTGAGGTATCCTTCAAATAGAAGAGGTCACCAATGATGAAACATGATGATAATGAAGAACGCGTGTATATATATATTGATAATATAATAAGTAATAAAATAAAAAGAAGATAATTATGTAATAAAAGTTATCATAGGTGATGAATTTGAATAGAATTTGGTTAAACAGAAGGATGATGTTTAAAAAAAGATATAATTTTTTAGTTAGTTCAACTTGAAGATGTTGATTCTTCCATATCATTGTGTTGAGGTTAACCTAAATTTATCTCATCCAAGTTATAGATTATATTTTGAATTACAAAACATTATTATTAATCAAGTACTACATGTTCAATCTAGGATAACTTCTATGAAAACATCCCATACCTCATTGTTTTCAAAGGATGAACTAAGAAACATTAATGAAATTACGAAGAATCCTGATTTTGTTTAATCGCTGAATGAATAATAGGATAATTTAGAGAAAATGACACATGTTATTATACACCTAAACATGATGTTAATAACATCACTAGAACAAAATTGGCCTTTATAAAAATGTTGAATGATGAAGGTAATGTGATCAAAATAACGTATGTCTTGTGTGTATTGGATATATTCATGTTAACAGAGTGTATTTTATGAGACTATTTCACTAATTTCTAGGTTTAATAACAAAATTATATTTCATTTTTATTTATTCCAAAATTATATACATGATTTTTGAACTGAATTTTAATTCCATCTTCTTTAATGGTGATTTATAAGGAGATGATTTTATTGAAACAAAATTATGGTTTATTACTTGGAGAAGATAAAAGTCATTTCTACAAGATGAAGTCCGATTTTTTGGGATAAAAATCTCCAATAAAATGGTATTACATGTTGTAAATACAATACCATTTATTTTTAAACAATGAAAACTATGTTTGATTTTTTATATGACACACATCACATAGTCTAAATGGACCATGATCATGTAATGTTTTCATAGACTATGTGGTAAATTAAATGTTTTGAATAGAATTAAATATATTATGAAATTTAAATATAAATATATTAATAAATGTAAATTTATTTATTAAATAATATGGAATAAGAACTCAATTTTTAAAGATGACATGTTATTATTCAAAACATTTGTTCTCTTCAAAAATGAATTTTAATGTATTTTCGGACAAATTTATGTTAATTTATTAAAATTTAAGATGTATAATATTATAAATTAAAAATAAATTCTTCAATAATCATATGAAAATTATCTAAGGGTGAATATTTGATAATTTTCGGAAAAGGATAATATTTCGATGAAAAGTTAAAAATACTGATTTTTATTAACAACTACCTTTTTGTTTAAATCATTTACATGTTTTATTATGTTTAATCATTGTATTAAAATTATCCATAGATAAATTATATTATTATTAATGCAATTTAATTAACTATATTAAATTTTATGTTTATTATTGATATAAAATCATTTTATACGTAGGATAAATGTTTCCACAGAAACCTGTTTGTCATCATGTTTGCGAGATCAATTTTAATTTAAATATTTCGAATAATATAAAAGTTAAATTATAAAAATGGATTTAATGTATGTAATATGAATTATTATTATAATATAATATGATCATTATTGTTTATGATCATACTTAATAGTAAAAAAAATTAAAAACATTATTACAATTAAGGTAAAAAAATATTTACTTTGGGGTTGACCTAAAAATATAAGGATTAAATGACTTATAAACCTATATAAAATATATTTAAATTTCTAATTTAGACCATATAATGTCTAATTAATTATAATGATAAATTTTTTACACTTGTTTCTAAGGAAAAACAAGGGTTCACCTTTTTCATTTCCTAAATTTCAAGTGGGTCAGTCACCTCACATATAAAAGGACACACCCTCTCCACTTCTATTCACACCATAAACCATTCTTTATTTCCAAAACATGTTAAAATAACTTCTTAATTTTTCTCATGTAATCCTATAAATATTTTTTTTTCTATAATTCAAACCTTGTATTTATTTTGGTGAAAATATAAGGAGGATACCTGAAGAATAAGTAACATTCTTCAATGTGAATTTTTATTTTATTTCTTCCTTTACCATCTTCAATTCATATTAAACAATTAATATATAATAAAATGGTTTTTTTAAGATAATAATAGTTTTTATTGTTAATACAATGAGATACAAATATTATCCACTTCAATAAAATGGGTTACAAAATCATTATTCATGTGTATGGAGGACTACCAACTTGCAAACTGATGTTATTGTTTTTTTCCTTTAACACCCCTCTCAGTTGAGGTATAATGATAGATATAAAAAATATATATGATATTCATAACAAAAATATAACATTGGTGTAATTATATTATATATAAATATTTTAAATATCCATTCCATAGGGTTTACAGTAAGACCATTCAAGTGTACGGTTGGAGGGGATGGGCCCATAAGGGGCAGCGCAGTGCTAGGGCTTCTCACATCCCTACCGCCTTTCCTCATCCCGTATAGGAGCCGTTCTTCCTTCTTGGTCTGATGTTCATGAAGGTGGCCTCCTCAGCTTGGTCCTTTCAACGGAGTGCTTGATTTTGCTGGCTTTTCCTCGACTCCTCTATGTGGATAGGGTTTCACGGCGGCGCGTGGTCCAGGGGCCGAGTCCCAGTTTCTGCGGGTTAAGGGAGCCGCTTCTTCAAGTGGATGTGTGTAATTGGGGTTTGATTATGTCCTCTACGGGCTTTACGGTTTGGGGTGATGGGTTCTGGATTTAGCTTTTTTCTTGGGTTCTCGGTCGACTTTATGGGTGCTTTCTTCATTTTCTCCACACCTGAATGTTTTGAGAAGGGTTTTTTATTGATTGTTGAGTTGTGGTTAAGGTGTTTTGTTGGTTTCTTTTCTTTGGGGAATGGTTTTTGCGAATTTCTTTAATCTGGTGATGGTTTTGAGTATTTGACTTTGGACTGGTTGTTCCTGGCCATGTAGGTTTGGTTGTTATGGATCTTGTCCATCGAAGGTGGTGAAGATTGATGCTGGTGATTCACTAATGTGTTCTGGCTGATGCGGATAATTTGTTTTCTTGTTTGATTTTCGATACAGGCTGTGAGTGTATTTCCGGTGGACATGATGATGGTGCATGATGACAGTCCCTTGGAAACAATGACAGCTTTGTTTCGCCGGTGTCCTGCTGGGTTGTTTGGATGGGTCCTTGATTCTGCAGCGACAATGAGGGGGTTCTCACCGAATAAGTTCGACGATGGCATCAAGGTGTCGACAAAGGCTTTTATGGCAGGGGCGTTTTCATAGATCTGTTATGATTATGTTTAGATTTGAATTTGAAATTTGATAATTGGATGTGTTTGGAATGGGAATCGGTTACCCAAAAAAACCGGCTATTATAAAATGAAAAAAATGGATTGATGTCATGTGTACGGTGGACTGCAACCTTGTGAAATGATGTGATTCATTTTTCAATTACACCTTACATGAAAGGTATTGAAAAAAATTTAATCAATATAAGTGAACTTAATGATATAATTATGATAATAATGAAACTTATATAATTATTAAAAGATTATATATCAATTTAATTAGTACCTTTTTACTCACTTAATGATGATAACTTCATCCATGTATGTCTGGACTACCACCTTTACGAAGTGATGAGACTCTCCTTTCATCAACGAATCACATTGATGATATATATAAGTATATTTAAATTAATAATATGTTATTGATGATATTATTATAAATTTTAAAAGAATACATATCTTTTTCAATAGTGATCATTTAAAAAATGTAAACATTGTTGTTCTGTACGTATGACCTAACATATCCTTGATTTTAACATACATTATTTCACAAAACCATGTTTTATTATAAGTCCAAAAATTATAATTTTATTAAAATATGATAATTCGTTCATGATTGTTATTTTTTTATATGACAAAACTATATAATATGCACAATAATCATAACTTTCATGTAAAACATGCATGAGAAATCAATAAACTTAACATAAAAAATAATGTAAAAAAAGAAAAAATTAATAATAAATTGGTGATAAGATGTTATGAGATGATTATAAATGAAATTTAAAATATTATTATGTTTCTATTATATGTTAATAAAATGTATTAAAACACTATAAATGCAAATAGATCATTTTTAGCAAAAAAGAATCATGAGGTGAGGGACTCCAACTCAATTTCACATTATTGAATAATATTGAGTGTTATGAATTTAATTTATAATTTACAGTATTTATATATACGATTTGATTATTAATTTCAAGATTCATTAAAATTTGGGTTTATTTTGACATTATATTTAAAATATTTCATATAAGGAGGTTTTGACAGAAAATTCACCAAATCGTAATGATTTTTTTAACTCCACTTCATTTCATTTGGTCATATTACTCCATTTTTGTGACGAATATTCTAATATTATGTTTTTAAAGAAATTTTAGTATATTTTTTTCACTTATATTTTTTGGAGTTAAATTTGAGAGATATAATCAATTCATTGGATAATTTGGAATTCAATCATACAGTCATTGTAAATTTTATTTCAAATTATCATTCTAACTGAGATTTATTTTTCATGAATTTAATTTGAAGGAAATTATTTGATCATTTTCTAATAAAAAATTCAATTTTACTATACTATATTTATTCAAGATATTTCATGTTATAGTACAATTTCACACTCTTTTCTACATAAAATAGTCTAGAAAATGTTTTTAAGAAAATATGATTTCATTTCTCTCATCTGATGAAAATATATTTTATACCAAAACCATATTTTCTAAAAATGGTAATGAAAATTATTATATCCCTTTTAAAATAGATTTAAAAAATAAATATTTACTCATTAATAATTTGAAAAAATTAAATGAATCCTAATATCTATTTCCAAATAAATCCTCCTTGTATTTTATCAAAATCTGAAATGAATTGTTTTTAAGTGTACATCATGCCAGGAATTTCAATCTAGAATAAACAATAAAATGATTTAAATATTATTTTAAATTTTTAAATGGTAATATAAAATAAAATTACATTATTGATTTTAAATCTCTAAAATTTTATTTTTAAAATTAGTAGTATATATACCCTAAGAATGTTTTTACTAAATTTTTAATGTATTTCTATTAATAAATGAAAACAACTACTATTTTACATATGATTCACTAAATATGTGTTATATTGGTACCATACTTAATCATAATATTGAATTTTTATGACCATTTTGACCAGGTAAACTATTTATATTGACTTTCATGATTCATTTTTTAGTCATTATCTTATACATGGAATATTAAGATTCATGTGATCACTAGACATTATGTTTCTCCTAAATAATGATATTATTTATCATGGATAAGTTAATTTATTAATTATTATGTTATTTTTTTGATAGATGTTCTATGTTGAAAGATATTTATATATTTAGGGAAATGTTGTTAAATCGCTATTCCTTTCTCAATAATGATATTTGATGATCAGACACATTATTCATGAACTGATTAGATTATTAGATATATAAATAATGATTTGGACATTCTGTGAAGGGTGGGTTTATGAATTATATATCCCCTAATTAATCGTTATGTCTCATAATACAAATAAATAAGCTATCATCCAACATTTTTTTACCTATAGTTTTGAACATTCTTATGAAAGGATTTTATGGTAGAGGTATCATAATGCCTAAAATCAATATTTCAAATAATTAGTCATTTACTTCCTTCAAAATTCTGTTATTATTATTATTTATATTTTCATTGTGATAGAATGTCATGATACATTTTAATCTAAATTTATTAACTAGAATCATGTATTTTTAGTTAATTAACTTTCCGTATTGATTATTCATTATCATATTATCCCTCATATTTTCGTAATGATCTTATCTCTAGATGTGTTTCTTTCTTAGATTATTGATTAACTGGTATGTGTTTTTGGTAATTTATCATTCCAAATTTAATATGTATTATCAATTTTTGATTTACATGTTATTTATGGAATTTCACGTGTGTTATTTTATCTACCATTCCATATTGATTACTATGCATTAATTCATTATAGATTTTATTTTGTGTGAAACTTACTATTATTTTGAGATAACCCTTGTTTTTATTCCTTTAAACAGGATTCAATGATGTACACTATGACTGGTTTACAAGGATATTCTATATAAAATATTTTTATTCACCAAAAATATGTTTTATTTCGGGGTTTTAAATGTAATATAGGAATCAAGTGTGTAAGTAGTTTAAAAATAAATTAAACTATTTGACCCTTTAGGATGCAACTCCTTGTATATTATGCTATGTTCACAAATAACCAATACTAACATTCATCATGATTAAAGATAAACATTTCCTAAAGCCCACAATTCTTAATTGAAGAACTATAACATTTAAAATAAACACCCCAAGTGAAAAAATCCTTGGAATTGAATATATATCTCTTTAAAATGTATTTTTAGTAAATTCAAAAAACACAGAAACACCATATGAATCAAAAAAATATATTAGGAAATGGTGTTAATAACAATTATAAATTGAAATGAATCATGAAACATCCAATGGAGGGTTCAAAAAAAGTAAATTTTGATTTGCATACCTCAAAGATTGGTGAACGAAACACCTCTTCAGTTGACAGAAGAACTAATATTTGTTGTCCCTTCACACACCCAAAAACTCAGAAAACGTCACAATAAAAACCCATGATGAATAAGGTTTCAACAACTCAAAGAAAACCCCCCAAATAAAATTTAGTACAACAAACGAGATAATGGGGATGTGAGAAAAAGGGTTTAGGTTGGAATAGAAGGCCAATGAGGTCGGGTCACCCCGAGAAGGGGAGCTCTGGGTGGAGGGTCATGGGCTGGGGGTATCGCAGCATTACGCATCAAGGGGGAGGGGACCAGATGAGTTGGAAAGTGCAGGATGCCGCAGTGCAGGGTGATGTGGGGTGAAGAAGCATTGTGCCTCAAACGGAAGAAAGAGAGGGGCCCAGTAGAGCTGGCGGTCCGAACAGGGAAGGTCGGGCACCAGGGGAGACACGCTGGAAAGGCCAAAGGCGAGGGGGGTCACTATGTGGGGAACCCAATTAGGGTTTAGAGAATGAAAATAATAATAATATTAAAACAAAATAAAAAACTACATGCTATCTTAATAATAGAAACAACAATATTAAAAATCATTTTATTAATAATTAAAATATTTTTTAAAATGGAATTATTTATAATAATATTAACAATTATTTAGTCATAATAACATCAATATATTTTCTTAATGGTAATAATAAAATATATTTCTAAAGAATCCCAACATTAATAATAATTATTCAATCATAAAAATATTAAGAAAACATTTAAAACCCATTTAATATGGAAAATATTATTGACTATAATTACACTTCAAATAATAATAATAATAATAATATCTAATAAATTATAATAATATTATTATTATTATGGAGGAAATTTTTAATCCATTTTATTTTTTTAAAATCACTTTAATTTTAAACAATATATAACTGCACATCACCTAGGCCGAACATGGAGATACCACCAACCGTATGGTGCTTGTGCATAGGTTGGAAACCCAGGAAAAATATAAAATGCCTAAAATTTTAGAATTGAATCCATCCAACAGCTTGGAAAAGCTAACTGAATCCAATAAATAATATAATAAATAATGTTAAAATATAATTTGTGTTTTACATGATCAGAGAGATGATTTGTAAATTCTAAATAAGTTGGAACTTATAAGAAAGGAAAAAATAATTCGAGTTCGAAATTTATGAATATTGTGACCTAACATTTTTCTCATGATTATGTGTACTATAAAATTTAATGATATGGAATTTTATACTGAACAACATAGATAAATTGAACTTCTCCATTTACCCAGAGACTCTAAAGATATATTTACATCTCCAATATCACTATAGGGTGGAAAATATGAATATGGGGGTCATAATATATATGTAATTGTACTATATATTATAATGTGAACAATGAGAAGAAAATTTTTATGGGGATGATGCAACTATTACCCATAACTACATTGGAATTGAGAAATAAAACCATGAAAATTTTCACAACTCATCCAAATATATCAAGGGGGAATAATTCCATATGGGTTATGGTGGATCTTTTTACCAAGACTAATCACTTAATTTTAATTTCAGAGGACATATCACTTGATAATTCTATATGTAAATATATTTGGGAGGTGGTGAGGTTTCATGGAACACCACTATAAGTTTATATGACCAAAATCGGATATATATACATCCATGTATTAGAATAGCCTTAAATATAATGTAAATACTGAGTTAAACATCAATATGACCCAACACCCCCAAAATGATATCTAATAACTACTAAAAATTCAAAAACATAAATATATCTAAATGATCTATTAATTTTATAAAAGTATGGGATCAACAACAATCAGTAGATGATTTCTCAAACAACAATAATTATTACTAAGGATTCCAAATATATCCATTTGAATCCATTTAAGGGAAATTACGTAGAACCCATACATGTTAGGATGATGTTTTTGAATGTAATATTATGGGACCTGAAATGGATGGGGAGATTTTAAAAAAGTATTAGTCTATTCATTAACATAGGTGGTCTTCTATGATTCAACCTAAGAGTAATGATGGCCATGATCAAGGATACATGGATTCTAAGGTCAGGGATAATGTGTTATTCCCTACATATTTGTGGATTAGGGTCATAAGATTTGGAAAATATATAATAATAATCCCCAAGTAAATTTTCACTGTTGATATTTTAGATAGTATCGGTGTCCTATATTTCTGACTAGAACTCCAACCAACTGTTTCTTAAGTACACGATTTATTCTTTAACTCATTTTTGATGAATTTCATAATATTTCGGTCACATTTACAGATTTTAGTGGTAGGGATTCATGAAAATGACATCTCATATGATTATCATCAAGTGATGACCATAGACTACATATTTAATGTTCTATGTGACAATATTTTTCACCTAGTCAAATTTCTATGGACAAACAAAAAATAAGAAGAGGAAACCATGGAACTTGAAGATACAATGATATAGAAGTACTGCCACATGGTTTCTCCAAATTATTTAATAGAAAATTGAAAGGGTCAAATTCATTAATGTGGGAAGAAAAAACACTTTGTGTTTTTAAATAGATAATACTATGTTTGATAGTGTATACTCCATGCAAGAATAAATCTAAATGAACCAATATTATTCATGAATGGTATAACCTATCCTCTAAATTTGTGGTTATTAATATTATTAAATACTTTATGAAAATATATCATGTTCCTATTAAATGTAAATATATTGATAAATTCATTGAAAATAAGAATATAATTTTTAATAAAGACATTTTTTTTTCAGAGTAAAAAATTTTCTTCACAAATTATTTTTGTACTTTTTTTGTGAGTGAATATTATAGGTATTTTTTCTTAAAGAACCAAACTATTATAAATAAAATTCACCATGGAATTTATCTAATTTAATTATTATTTATTACAGATAAATGATTTTTTTAAATAATTGGCTTTATTATATGTAATATGATTTAAAATATAATTAGGAATTATTTCAATTAATAATATATCAAATGAATTGTGATCATATGATTAGTATAAATATAGGGTTTTGAGAAATCCAATTGACACTAAGATAGAATGTGATGGACACAGCCAGTAAGGTCGTACACTTTGTATTCCATTTATCAGTGCATCTGAGGGTGATAGAAACATTAGGTTTTTCCCTTGAACAATCTCATGATGAGATCCAATAAATTAATCATGATTGAAATCATTTATTGGATAATTTCGAGCTCATCGTGATCATGGCCCGAACCATGTACACCAAACCACCCCAATAAAAGTCATGATGTCCCACACCTTACCCTTAGGTAATTTTTTTGTGTATTAAAATGATATTTATAGAGACCATAATAATATTATTATGAATATTATAATTTCAATATAATAATTTCAATATTTTATTCTTGTTATTACTTTATAAATTTATTTATATATTAAAACTCATTTTTTTAATTATTATTAAATTTCAATTTATTTGTTTATTTGATTAATTAACATAAATTTTAAATAATCAATACATTAATAAAATAATATTATTAAATAATAATTATTAAATATATTTTATGACATAAATTTGGTGAAGTGAACAGTAATTTTTTTAAGGATTTGAAAACTGTTATTGTCAAAAAAGCCCATCATTTCATAATAAATGTCAATTGTTATTTTGAAAAATAAAATAAACATGTTAATAAAATTATTTATATAAATTATACTTAATCATGGAATCATAATGTCGATATTATCCAATGGGTTGTTTTTCATAAATTTCAGAAACCGTTAAATATTCGGGTAAAAAAATTAATAAGGTATACATATATTATTTGTATTATGAGGTTATAATGTCCCAAAAGGGATTTAATAAATACTCTAAATGGTATACATGATCAAATATATGTTTTAAATTTATAATAATTCTATTTTATGTTTATTTGATAAATTTTATAATATCTTTATGAGTTTTCCAAAACCATTAGTATATTTTATGACTTTTAAATCATTTACCTTAGTTTATGACTCACTTTCACAACAACAAGGGTGTTTTTTTTTAAATTTTCTCAATTATAATTATGAAATAATGAAATAAAATCTTAGTTTTATTAACCCATGTGTAAAAACAATTTTATAGTTTTTGGATTTGGATATTTTATTATATAGAGTCCAAATCCTAGGTTTGATAAATGAAAATTAATTCCTTACTCATTTCCTATAAAAAGACACTCCTAGTACAATCTCAATTCAATTAAAATCCATTATGTAGGTCCTTAATCTCTCCTACATTCACTATATTTCATCCAAGGTGCCCTAAGATATCATGAATATTCTCCCAAGCATTTTGAGTCACACTGTCAAGCTAAGGGTTTTTGTCTTTTTTCTCTTTATTGAAGTGTAATATTTATCTTATTCCATTTTTATCCCATTCCTAACATTCTTATGTAATATTCCACATCCCCATTAATACCCATATAATTACTAAATGATGATAGAACATTTCCACTCTCTTTAGGAACATCCATGAACATTTATACTCCTATAATATACTTCTAAAAATCCAAAATGATTTTCCATTCCAAAACAATTTGTACTAAATAAACGTACCCTTTTTCTGTCAAATGTATTCACCATTATTCACTTGTACTTCATTAATTGGATAATAACATGTATTTATTTCACATGACTTGATCCTATAATAAAATATGATGATGAATGAATCCATGTTGTATAGTCTCTGTGGCACACATAAGCTTGAGAATTAAGTGAAAGTGTCAAGTGAACCACAAATTATATAGACTTTAAAAGCGTTAGGGAATATTTTAGTATAATGAGACATAATTCAAGAGATTTTGGGGTCATCATAATCCATCATGAGACATTTCCATCATGAATTATTGTCATTTTTCCTTGAATTATGTTTATGATTAAGTGATTTATGTTGTTTCCCCATTTCCCATGTTCCCATTATGTTATCATGCTATATCATGTAATATTGTTCATGTTTATGATTATCACCCCTTTTGTGTCATATATACCTAATTGTTGTATAACATGTTAAAAATTTATCCTGTTATGCAATTTTTATTCTGTTACCAAGATTTATACATTATTGATTCTGTATGTATGTCCCTATGTTATCTCAGGATGTTTTATGTTTGGGCATGTAAAAAATGTTTTCAATAAGGATGATGTTTTATATGTTTTAATATTTTATGTAATTTAAATAATTACCAAATAAAAGAGACATATAAATGTTATATACATTAATATGTTTACTATTATATAATAAACCAGGAATTAATTTGTAATAAATATAAGGTTTTTCATAGTTGATATCAAAGGAAATGTTTAGTCTTTTGGGATTAGGATTAGAAAAAACTGGTGAAAGGATTATGGATAAGACTAAATATAAAAATGAATCCAAAAATTTTGTTAAGTATTGAGGAAGTAGTTTAACAAGAAACAATATCCTTATCGGGATACTAATGGTTGATGCAGCTCTGGAATATTTGTACATTGGTGTATAACTTGAAAACGCCATGTTGAGCTAGACTTGACTAAGAAATGGTTCCTAAAAATGTCCCTTGATACACACCTAGTATGAATATCCCAATGGATATGCTTTATTATATTCAAAATCATATTACATACAATTATTTAGGGAATTAAAAATACACATACATTTATATGATAAAAAATAGATCATCGATAAAATGTGTTTATGAATTGAAATTCATAAGCTAGACAGAAAAATGTAATTTATAGGGAATCCCTTTAATTTTGTTGAATTTTCTTTTATCCATTTTATAGTTCAAAAAAAACTCATCTTTTATTGTATTTTGGATGAAATAAATAGTCAGAACCAAAATAAAAAGGTGAAAGGTCGGTTTATCATCCATATTAATAAGCATTCCTTCATATTAGAAAAGATAAGTTGAACTATTCAAACACTACCACAAATTATTATTGTAGAGATGTTGGTGAAAATGGAATATTGGATAATTATTTGATATAGAAAATATAACTCATCCCCTATCAAAATATGTGGGATGAAATTCCCAGTGAACATTTTCTATAAACCTCTGGTGTATATTGATGCAATTATGGGTATGGATTGAATTTCCCTATATAGTTAAAACATAAATTACAATGAGAAGGAAATCACTATATGTATTGGGAATCGTCCACTTATTCTATAAAAACTCAAGGATATGAATAAATATTCATCATTAAAAACATATAAATTGTTGATATTATTACACCTACATGAAATTATATATAGCTCAAATGATTGATTCTATACAAAGGATCATCCTTGAAGACTTTCCTATTATGGGGGAATATAGTAATTTTTTTCTAGTGGTGCTGTCTTATTGTCCTCCTAGATAAAAGGTTGAATTTTCAATTGATCTTATCCCTAAGTCATTACCATTTTACAATACTCTATATATATTGGATTTTGTGGAAAAGATTGAGATATTGAAACAACTACTAGAGAATATAGATAAATGGCTCATACTCCCAAGTGATTCACCTTGGGGATCACCAATTCTCTTCATCCGGAAGAAGGTAGGGTCAATACACCATTTCTTTGACTATCATGAGATAAAAAAGATCCAAATTAAAAAATATCATTTTCCCAGTATTTATGATTTATTCAATAAACAACTTGGATAACAATAGTTTTCAAAACTGGATCTTTATTTCAGATATTAATAAGTATTGGTGAACTAGGATAACCCCCGGACTTCATTTTGTGCACTTTATGAGCATTATGAGCCAATGATCACATACCCGAGTGGTAAGGGCTCCCATATGGCATCCAAGAGACCGAGGTTCAAAACTAGTTAGATGCGAATGTTCAGGGTACTGTAGCAGTACTGTTGCTGTTGATGTAGCAGTTATTGGTTTGTACTGTAGCAGCCAGAACTATTCACCCGATTTGGGCCTTCGGGCCACCAGTTTGGGCCTACGGGTCTCAAGAGCCTTCGGGTCATCAAAGGCCTTCGTGTTATAGGGCATTCGGTCCACATAGACAATAGAGTAGCCCAGTTCACACATAACAGGCCCTAAAATAGGATCATAGAAATAGGAGCAGTAGCCACCAAATGCAGAGCTAACGGGATTGGAAGAATGAGAGGGTATGGTAGCCTCCATCAGGACCAGGCACCATGTAGCTTTGTACGGGGAAATGCTAGCCAGTCAGTAATGCAAGGTGGGGATCAAGGTGATCAATGAAGCAGACAGTTGGGTAGGGTTAGTTCAAGTGTGTTGGGCCTACGGGTCATGTATTGGGCATGGTATGCCTCTAGGCCTTTGTGTCATGTATTGTGGGTTTTTCAGGCCTTATGTCATGGTCCTACGGGTCATGTATGGGTTCTCCTTCAACCATTAAAAGGGGGATTATCCATAATAAAATAAAAATTAAGTCCTTTGGGCCATTTGGGGGGGGGGTATGAGCATTATGAGTTCATAGTAATGCCATTTGTACACACTAATGTTTCATAATTATTCTTCTACTTGATGAATAATATTTAGATATTACCTACAAAAAATTTTGTAGCCTTCATAGATTATATTCTAATATACACCCAAATAAAAGAGGAACATGGGGAGTTCATGAGCAGTATGCTAAAGACCTTATGAAAGGAAAATATTTACTCCAATTATAAAAAAATGTGTGTTTTTATTAAAAGATGTCTCATTAATAATACGTATTATCACAATAAATATTATATCTATGGACCATTAAAATATATATGCAATTTTAGTATTATCTAGGAAAATATCTTCTAAAAATATTCATAGTTTCCAATGATTATCAGGGTACTATTATAGATTTTTCATAAATGTATCTTGATTTCCAAACCCAGTAACAAACAAAACACACAATGGAGTCATGATTTCTTAGAATGATGAATTTCATAAGTTATTCAAGGTGTTAAAAAGGATGATTATTAGTACAAAAGAGATTCGTGTATCATAATAGGATAGAATTTTTATGTTATTTACTAATACTTCAATAAATGGTGTTGGCTATGTGTTGATGCAGAATGAATCAGATATAGCCTATACTACATTAATGTTGTATTTTCAAAAATATGACAACTAAATGGATGAACTAATGTTGGTGGGAGTGTTTTTCACATTGAAAATATGGTGTCATTATCTCATTGGGTAGAATTGTGATATATATATATATATATCATAATAGGATCAAACACATCTATACATTGAAAGATATGAATATGCACAGTTGAATATGGTTATATCATATTAAGGACAATGACTATTCAATTCACTACTATCCAGGGAAAGTAAATATATTGGAAGATTCTTTAATTAAAATGAATCATAAAATTTTATTATTGAAGAGAATTGAGAGGGATTGAATCTTTATGATTTTGAATGGATGGAAAAGGGAATCATAAAGGAAGGATCATAGTTAATGCTTTCACAAATTATATCTCAACGATACCTTATAGAGAAGATAAAAGATTATTAAATAGAATATATAGGAATTATGATGAATGTGAGAATTATATGAAAAGATAAATAATCAAATTTTAATGTTAATGATGAAGGTGTTGTGATATTTTTGGTAAAGACTATGCATACCCTCAGATCCTGAGTTTATGATGGTGTTTGTTGGATGACCATTCTCTGTCCACCCATGTTGTACAATGATTTATCAAGATCACCGAGAGAAATATTAGTAGGAAAATATGATGAAGGAGATCATGAATTAGATATAATGATGTCTTTCATGTCATCAAGTGAATGTAGAACAGAAAAAAACTAATCGGATGATCTTACCATTACCTGTACCTCATGGAAATAGGGACAAATCACCAAGGACTTGGTCACTATACTTCTAAAGACGTCAATATGAGATAACTCTATATGGTATGTGTTGGATTGTCTTAGTAATACTTCTATGTTCATTATATTTAAAGAGGAATTCTCACTCGATCAACTTGCGAGGATATACATTAGATAAGTGGTGAGGCTACACAGAACACCATAGTAAACTATAACTGATTTAGATACAAGATGTACTTCCAAGAAAAAAAAGAGTCTCCAACATACTCAAAATCCTGATTTGTACTTCATTATGGATTATCAAAGTCAAAATTATTATCATTCTATATAGAATATCTAGAATCTTGGGGACATACTGAGTGAATTCTTTATTAACTTCAATTGAGGATTCAAATAGCGTATTTTTTGGGTTGAGATATCATACAAAATACATTTTTACTCACAAATAAAAATGGAACCCTATTAATACCTATATAAGAAGAGGTTCAGAATAATCACATGTTGGAATGAAGTTAGAGAACACAAACTGGTATGTCAAAAAATGGTCGATGAAATGGTGGAAAAAGTCATGATCATTCATTAGCACATCAAGGATGATCAGAGTCCACAAGATATCTATGATGATAACCGTGGATGAAACTAAGAGTTTGGGGTTTGAAATATGGTATTTCTCCAAATATCTCTATAGAAACAAAATTTATAAGATTTGGGAAGAAAGAAAATATTGGTCCAAGAGACATAATTCCCTTTAATATCCTTGATTTCATTAGAGCGGTGGCCCATAAAATAACACTCCTACCCCATATATCTCAATTACATGATGTATTCCTTGTATCCATCATGAGTATGCACATACCATACCCCTCAAATATACTGAATCTTGAGGGTATACCATTAGATAATGATATCTCATGTGTGGAGAAGTCAGGGAAGATCATCGATTTTCAAGAAAAATGTACTATGAAATAAAAAAATGAACATGAAAAATGTGATGTCGAGAAACCACATATTTTATGAAGAAATGTAGTAACTGGAGGATGTGATGAAACCAAATTACACTCATCTAATTTGGTGTGTGTAAATAAAATTTCATGGGAGAAATTTCTAAAGGGGGGAGGATTGTAATGACCCAAACTGTTACAAATAAAATCTCACTTTCAATTTAATTTAATTTCTTATATTGTAGTATGGTTATAGAAAATAAATTCACATATTTGTTTAGAAAAAATATAATTTAAAATAATGGTATGTATCATTAGAATCGATCATTAAACTTATGGTTAGAATTAATATAGGGTATTGATAAATCCAATTGACAGTGAAAAAGAAACTAATGACCACACCCAGTAGGATAATACCCTATAAAGCCCATTTATTAGATCATCCAAGGGAGTTTGCATCTATTTTATTCTCCCTAGATCAATAAAAAAATATGATTCAAAACAATAAGCATGTGCATGACGGTTTACTGAAGCATTTCAATATCATAGAGATCATATCCCCAACCATTAATGTTGAAAGACCCCAAGAAAGTATCATCATCACCACCTTACATTTAGGCATTTTTCTGGTGTATTAATGGGATATGTATTCATAACATAATAATATTAATTTATATATTTTATTTTAAATAAAATGATGTTCATACTTTCATCTTATCATTACATTATAAATGATTTTGATTTTTATAACATAAAACAAAAATTTTATTTTTAATTTGTATTCAATTTCAATTTATATTTTTTTAATTAATTGATGGTCTTTTAAAATAAATAATATTTTAATAAAATTTTGTATTTAATATTTAATATTTAATATAATTTATAATATAATTTTTATTATGCCAAATTTAATTTTTAAAGGGCTTTGAAAAGAATTATTGTAAAAAACCCATTCATTCTCATTGAATGTATAATTTTATTTTAAATTTGAAAATAAAAATATATAGCCATTATTTTTTTATAATGAATATTTTTGTTGGAATCACAATGTCAAAATTATCTAATAGTTAATTTTTCATAAAATTCAAAGACAACCAAATTTGTTTTGTAAAAAATTACTTATAGAATAAATACACAATATATATTATGACATCATAATGAATGAAGAGTTTTATAATAAATACTATAAATGGTTTTAGTAGAAAAATATTTTTTACATATAATAAAATGTGATTTTAGGTTTATATGATTAATTTTCTAGTTCCTTTAAGAATCCTCCGGAACCATTAATATAATTTCATGTTTTAAAATCCTTCTTTTAAGAGTATCACTCACATAAAAATTATAAAGGGTATTATTTTGATAATTTAGAACCATGGACTTGTAAAATAATGAAAAACACACCCCTTTGGCTGAAACCATGTGAAATAACCATGATATGGTTTTTAGTTTTGGTTATTTTATTATATTGATTCAAAAACCTATGTATGATAAATTATAATAAATTCCCCACTATCATTCTATAAAAACTCAACCATTATCACATTTATATTGACTAAAAATCATTAATAACTTCCTTAATCTCCTATCCCATCTCTATATTTCTCCATAGTATCCCAGAAGGATTCATGAAGCTCCTACTAAGCATTTGGAGTCACACTCTCAAGGTAGGAGTTGTTTTCATTCTTATATTTATTCATGTGTATTATTTTTCTTATACCATTTTTCTCAAAGTCCTAATGATGGTATTTGATTTTCCATATCTAATGTACTCCCTCTATGATTCACAAATGATTTTATACCACTTTAACTCTCATCAAGCCCTTACATGAACATTAATAATACCTTTTTATGTTTTAAATATTCTAGCATGATTTTCTATACCAAAGAAAAGCATTGTGAAAACCCATAACCATTTCTTATCAAGGATGTTTGACTTTATTAATGTATAGTTTTTTTGATTTGGGGCATACATGTAATTATTCAAAATTCCTAGATAGTGTAATAAAAAATGATTATGAATGATTCCATGTTGTGTGATCTATATGGGAAACTTATGCATGGGACTTAAATGAAAGTGACTGGTCCACCCTAAATTATATAGTAATCCAATGAATTGGGTAATTTTTAAGTCTCATTCTATATCATATAAGGTATTACGGAGTGATACTAAAAGAACATTGGACTATTTCAATCATGATTTCTTTGCAGCTATCCTTGATCTATGTTTATAATAAAATGTGTTATGTTGTTTCCATATTTCCCATGTTTCCTTTATTTTAACAATTTATATCATGTCTTATTGTTTATTTTTACTATTATTACCACAATTATGTCCTAGTGATATGCCTATTGTATAAAATGGGTTAATGTCATCATGTTATGCAATGTTTATTCCCCTTACTGTGCATTATAGCACACCCCTTTCTCATGTATTCCCCCAGGTTGTCCTAAGCAGATTTAAGTGAGTGTATGTTGGGGGGGGGGGTTCAATAAAGATTTTTTTTATATTTTTTTTATACTGTACCTAATTCCCAAAGGCACTGCACTTATCAGCCATCTAGGTTGTAATATGTGTAATATTATGTAATAAATGTTGAATTAAAGTATAATAATATTAAGGGTATTCATATTTATTGAGAATTTAGAAATTTATTTCTATAAATTGACAATAAATTTAGATATCATAATTTCAAAATTATTTAGAGATAATTTTTTGAACTTTATAAATTGTTATTTTTTTTGAATAGTGAAAACTCTTGATTTTCATTAAAAACCACAATTTAATTTAAATAATTGACTTTCCTCATTTTAAAAAAACTAAAATGAAAAAAATAATTCAATTATATTATTATTAATCTCATTTATATCAATACTGTATTTTTTTTGTTCAGTTTTGATATAAAAAAATTACTTATGATAATGGTGAAACAATAGTCTCTCTCATTGTCATTGTTTCGGTAAATTATATAATTTTTTTGGAGAGAATAAATAAGTATGTAAGTGGGATTTAAAATAAAATATGGGTGTTTTTTGATATTTATGTGCCTAGTGACATGTGATATTTTCTTCTATTATATATTTCTGAAGAGAAATATTAAAAATTTCTTTTAAAAAAAGTATTCTAAAGATTTATTTAAAACATTTGGATTTTATGATTCAATATTGATATCTAAGACCATCTTAGTTAGACCAAATTTATATAAATATATTTGTTGAAAATAAATTGATCAATTAGAATATTTAATGTTTTTTTAATGTCTATAATACATAATAGCTCCATCGATAGATATAGATTATGTTATTACACTTTCTTAATGATTCTAAAGAGATTAAAAAAATTCATATCTTTTGATTTATAAAAGTTTAGATAGATAATATAATTGAAAAACTAAAATTTCACAAAAAAAACACTTGTTGTTTTATGTTAATATGGATATTCATATACTAATTGGGTAGGAAGTGTTGATAAAGAAAATTCCAGATATTGTTTAGTTTTCTTTCTGGGTTTTATGTGTTTTTTTAGAAAAATGAAAACAAATATGTGACCCCAAGAACTATTAAGGAATATTATGTAGATCTACATTATGATACTACTAAATTGATGTGAATTAAAACTTAGTTGTATGACCTCATGGTGAATGTGAAGTCCCCACTTCTCTTATGTTTTGATAATAAAAATTTTTAAAATAATTTGAGTACCCTATTTATCCATCAAGAAAGAATCAAATTGATATAAAATATAAATTCCTCAAGTTCATTGTCTATAAAAATGAGAAAAAAAATTAATTTATTCCTTGTTTTATATAAAATAGTTTATTTATTAACTGAACCTTTTTCAAAGGATTCTTTCAAAATATTGAGGCTGGAAATCGGAGTTTAATCCACGTCTCACAAGGATAAGTTATGGTGTTTTATTTCCACTCAGACATTATGCTTTGATTTTTTTAAAAGGGGAAGAAATTAAAAAATAAAAATTATTGTGTTTATTTACATAGGAATTTAATGATTTTTTATGATGTGGAAAATTAAATGTGAATATTTCCATATATACGTGTTACACCAATTCAGAAGGAGAATGTATTTAGGGAGAATAAAGAAGATAGTTATGAATTTATCCTATACATTCTTGAAATATTTTGATATTCTTAATCTAAATAAATGATGATATAATTTATATGGTTCAAATAGGTAGTTTTACGAACTTAAGATCATTTAGGGACTGAATGATAACCACAGTTTTAAGGATAACATAATATTGTTATTAACTAATCTTATTTTCCCCACTAAAATCATCAAGTATTCTTAAAAATATTGTATAATGCTGAATTTACAATTATTGTATTCTTAAAGGGGATTTATGTTCCATGGTTATAAAAACTACAAATAGTGGGATTGGTGAACCCATGCATAATGAGAGCCAGTTCTAAATAATTCAGGATTTGATTTGGTCTTTTTTGTGGGGTATTTAGTCAATACATATAACATTTCTAAATTAAATGTTGATTATTTATGTGTTGATACTCAAAGAAAAAATTATTATTTTTAATTAAAGAATTTTTTTACATCATGGTTGTAGTATGATGGATTTGGTTGGGAAATAATGGAACCAAATTTTGTGTGGTATGGATCAAATAAAGTTATGTTGTGAGCTTTAATTATCATGATCAGTAGTGTGACATGATTTACTCACGGTAGGTATAATAACAACATGGTAAGATTACTGGCCACATGGATGATCATCCCCACTAAATAATTTTCAACGGGTCGGTATGTTTTCTATGTGACTGGATATTTCATAGATGATCCATTTATGCAGAGATGTACAGAGGTAAGGCTCAACATTCTGAATGAAATTCCTAGTTTCTATTATATATCTAAGGTTAAAAAATTAAATTAATTTTACATGTAATTTTCTTCCAATCTACCACACCTAATTTATAGTCTCTTATATGTAAATTTCCTTATATATATTTCACAATATGTTTTAGGGGAACTCAATAATTAATGAGGGTATGTAATGATTACTAGTAACATCCAAAAATAAATCCATTAAATTCATAAAGGATAGATACAGTTGTGAAAAGTTCATAAAATGTTTACATTAAATATGAAAGGGTAGTCTAGGGATTACATAATCATAATTCAGAGATTTTTAAAAATACATAATGGTAAATGAATATTGAATCAAGAATGAGATAAGAACTCAAATAATTTTAATTCTATTATGTTAACCCTCATTTATTAGAAAAAATAATGATATTCTATTTCAATATAGGATTTTAATGTTCTATGGATGCTGACTAAAAATATTAATTCCAAGATGATGTTATGAATAAGATCTTGTTTTTTTATGTGAAATGAATAATTTTATTATATAAATTCAATGTTGAGAAGATTCGGGAAACAATTTACCCAAAGGAAAGCGGTGCAGGATTCCATTCACATGGATATTTTGGGAACATAATGTTGTGGAATTTATGAAGAATTTTTGTTTAATAATATTCAAAAATAATTTTAGAATTTAATTTAGGGAGTCATATGGATATCTAAAGGGAAGTCATGTCTCAATTTAATGAAAGTTTATCTAGTTCAAAGGGGAAGATTTATCATTTTCAACAATTATAGATTTTACATAAAATTATGTAAAAAATGTTATCAATATTATTCAATGAATATAAATTTTCATTAATATAAAAAAATGTTAGGTTTTATTAATGATAATTTCTAAGAGAATATTTGGTGTGTATTAAAGAAGAAAGAAGAGGAACAATGATGAATAAGAAGTTTTATATCTCATTTTTGTGTAATATACTAGAGATAAAAGAAAACATTTTCAAATGATAGGTGGAGAGAAGGATGAAACAATGTAACAACATTTTCAGATTATAAAGATATGAGAAATAATATTTTTATTGAAAAACTCCCAGAACTATCATTAATATGTTGGATTCGATTAAATAGTTTGGATAATATTATTTATCAAATTTTCATTATTATTGTTTTTTCTATAATACTCTATAAATTTTCAAGTGAATTATTGGATCATTTATATTTATAGATTATACCAAGGTCATGATAATCATACTGAGTAGTAAGCCTTGAAAATTATATATTTACTTGTCTGTGTGTGCATGTGGGTGTGTTTTAAAAAAAATTATTTCAATATAAACACTAAATGTGGGGTTTTAATGATGAAAAAAAATTGTTAACAAATGACTTACCCCCTCTCAATGATTTCATTTATCTTTAATGTAAACTTTCATGGATATCCTCTTCCTTAACCAACATGTGAGGGCTCATGAACAACTAATTGATCTTAAAAAACATGATACACCCCTTCAACTAATCAAATAGGTTTTTAATCATCATCTAGGGATAATGGTTCTTGACCTTCAATTCAACTACTGATATTTTATACACACCCTTAGTGTAATATTCACCTTTATTGTGAATAACATAGGGGCACCCCAAATTATCACACTAGTAAAAATGATAGTAATTTTTAAGAAAAAAATTTCTAATCCATAAACTCATATATATTATATGGTTTAATCCAATAAGGTTCCATTGAAATTCGATGAATTTCCAACTAGTACTCTACCATACACTAGATATCATATTAAAGGGTTAATACAAAAACCACTTTGAAAAAAACATCAAAATAATATTCAAAATTCCACAAAAAAAATGTTATCTAAACCTCTGTCGACTATAAAATCATACCTACTAACTAAGATGATATGGTCTGTAAAAACATATTAATAATATAATGATCCTGGTCACCAAGAACAATCATACATTGTCCTACCACATCAATGAATGTATATTTTCTCTATAATAAATTTATAAATTAATTCATGGAATAAAAACAATTAATGATAAGAAATACATCATATATGTGTATCCATAAGATGAATAAAGCCGAAAATAGTAGGTGTTTCCCATAATTATCCCACAACCATGGAACACATGAAGAAACCTAGATTGACCTCAAACTTCCATAGATAATATCACGGTCACTAGGAGCCTCTTCAGGTGAGAATATAATACATTGACCAAGTGAGCTACAACAATGGAATGTGAAGCTCCAAAATCAAAAAAGGAAAACACCATAGTAAAATTTAAATATATCATCCCTCGAATGATCTAGGTACCACTATGTTTCAAAAACATCATGGAATTGATCTAATCATGTCAAATCCTTTTTCCTCACAATCCCTACTGAAAACCAACTACACAACCATACTCAACCACATACGTCTACTTATAAAGAAAATCATATTTTTTTCTATATATGATTAATCTCCAATTGAATGGACAGAAACCCATTGTCCATACTCTTAATAAATCATCAACAGAAACTAATACTAATGAAAACCCAAAATGTGTCTACTAATACGACACCGAACAACAAGAATGGATGATCACTAGAAATGGTTATATAAAACCTCTATTAGAAAATTACACTGATACAGATCTACTGATATTTATTGAAAACATCTAGATATATACAAATATGGAGATGAATGATGAGGAGAACTACCTTATTTTCAATACATTGACTACCCAAAATTGTAGGTCCTTTAGATAAAACTCTAATCCCCATGAATTACTGATGAGTCCACTCTTGAGATGATCTAGATTAAACAGACACATCATCACAATGATGTATTCCTTAGTAAGAAACTCTTAATATAGAGGTAATATGATTAGTATAACCAGATACTTAATAGATGGATGCAATTCCACATAAAAGATCTATGTTATGGCCTCCACATCTTAAAAAATATTAGGGGAAAAGTGAAGAAGGACCTATAATTGAATAACTATCTCACAAAAACTCCTAATAACACACTAAATTAAAAGAAACTACTAATTCTCACTTCCCACTTCAACAATGAAAAAATATTTTTCTTGAAATGGATTCATAAAATACTACCATTTAATCACAAACTCTTAAATTCTTCTATTAAGAGAACACACAACTGATGTACAACTTCTCTCATGTTGGTGATGACTAAAACATCATAATAACCCTTCGTTGAATATAAAAAATTGATGGAAATGGTTAGATTCACAAAATATTTATTTATCTCATGATTAATGAATCTCCTTACACACCATACATAACATTAATAGGGGAACACAATCAAAATATTCCTTCATGAAAAATCATAATCGATCGGACTGAACATCCTATAGTCTTCCAAATCATTCTCCTACACATGACTAATCTAAAATACATGTGAATAGTGACTAGAAACCATCTATATATGTGAATAATAAAAAATCCTAATATGTGGAACATGAAATTCATTAAATATCATTAAATTATATTCATTTCATTTATCTAGATGCACCCATATTCATGAACATGAATAATCATTGCGTTCTTTTTCTATCAATCCAAGTTTTCAACACAAAATTTTGTATTATCTAGTATTAGGAGTTCAATATTCTTAATATCCTTACATCAGATTATATAGGGTACTAATATCTTGTGTCTTAATTTGTATCCTTTAATAAATGAAACTCTCTGTTTGATTGAATCTATCACCATACTGAACCCCTTTTCTCCTCACAAGTGCCTAACTATGATCTCCACCCTATCTCTAAATAAAATCCCTAATACCCATCTATCTTGAATCATCCTCACAAGGAACCTTTCATGGTTTTATAGAATGGTAATTGTGTCTCATAGATCATAATACATACATTCCATAGGATAGAAACTAGAAAAAATGGTATTGAACATTTAAATTTGAGCATTTCTATAATATAACCCTTAAAAATGATAATCTTCACCTTAATTCCATATAAAAAATTAAGAAAAAATCTACAATTTTTTGAATATAATACATAAAAAAGTTCTCCAAAATAAAAATAAAAATATTAATCTTATAATTATGACTCCGATAGAAACACCATGATTCGAACTAGTAATGTCCATCTACATGACCAAATCTCAATTACAAACCTGAAAAAGAAGATGTAAATATATAGGGGTGAGAATAAAATTATATCAATTATGATCCTCCTTATAATATATAATTTAAATGTGGAAGAAATATGTTAATTCCTTATCTAATAAATAGTATATCTAAATTAGGCCTTGTTTCCGACGCTTTTGTCAGCGTGTACGCATCTGTCTGTTAGGACGTGTAGCTGTTACCCCACATTAACCCTTTCCAATGGAGGGCGGCATCCACTCGTTATTCAGGCATGTCTACTCCATGATCGAAATGGGATGATGGGATGTCAATTCATCCTTCCTTGGATTCCTCCTCGGAACTCGTCACCTAGGCTGGGTCTCCCTCATAGACTTAAGATATTATTCATAAAACTCTTCCTGGTACCATATCTCCATCGACACTAGTTTATTACGCTACTTATATTAGAAAATTCCAAGGGGTTCGGTCAGGGAAGCAACCTTTGGATAGGGGAGTAGTCATGCTGGGCATCATTGATGTGTCTTGACACTGGGGATTGGTGTGTCTATTTTCTTTACCTTATTGTATGGATTATCAAGGGCATGGAACCTCGAGGCATCCCACATCGAACATGGAGAATTGTATCCCATTGGCATGTATCTGAGGTTTTCCTCAGATTCGTATGATTAACATAGGGTATGAAGCAAGTTTAATGTATAGTGGAGATGGATCAGACTGATCAGGACACTGGCTAGAGTGAATCAGATGGAGGAACCCCCTTGAGGGAACACCGCCATTGGTTCCATCACGTGGGAGGCCACTCGAATTATATTAGACAGAATGGGGAATGGAATGGTATGATCCCATCGGGATGTGGTGGCCCGAGTAAGGATCAGGATGGTTGATAGAGTGGTTTATGGGGATGGTGAATGGGATGACACCGTCATTAGGATGACAATGGTTTTGGCCTTGAGCCTTGAAAAGGCTTCCTACAAATCCCCATGACAGGGAATCGAAGTCCACATAGTTCCTCTGATGATGGCTTACCATCAATTGGGGTTTTCAATGGCTTATTGCATCATGAGTTCGAAACAGCATACCGCTATATTGAAAATGGATTGCCGCTGAATGGAGTGACAATGGATTTCTGCTGAATAGAGAGACAATGGATAACTGCTGAATAGAGGTCCACAATTTAACGTCATGTGGGATGGGGGTGAACCGACGTGAAGGGGGTCAGAACCAATGGTTGTTGGGCATTAACCTCATAGAGGCTTCCTACGTACCATGAATTTACATTGATCAAAGTCCATTTAGTTCATAATTGGGTGTGTCGGAGAACATACGTGAAGATGGACCTGGGGTCCGAGGGGTGTTGGTCATGAACATCGTGGAGGTTTCCTACGTACCCTGCCTTGGAAAGATCAATGTCTACGTAGTTCGAGTAGGGAAATACAGTTTAATGTCATGCGGGATGGGGGTGAACTGATGTGAAGCGCGTTGTAACTAGTGGTTGTTGGGCTTGAACCTCGTGGAAGCTTCCTATATACCATGCCTTTACATGGATCAAAGACCACGTAGTTCATGTGGTGGCATGAGGCTTGCACTCTAGGCTTCCAAGGTGTTGGTGGACCGACATGAATGGGGTCGGAACGATCAGTTTGTGGTGGGATTGAACCTCATAGAGGCTTCCTATATACCATGCCTTGACATGGATCAATGTCCTCGTAGTTCGGGATGTGGCATGTCGGTGAACTGACATGAAGATGGAGCTAAGGTCTGATGGGTGTTCGGCTTGAACCTCGTGGAGGATTCCTATGTACCTTGACTTGGAATGGATCAATGACCACATAGTTTAGGTGTCGAGTATAGTTTTATGTCAGAAGGGATGGGGAGAACCAACCTGAAGGGGGGTCGGAACGACCAGGTGGTGGTGGGCTTGAACCTCAGGGAGGCTTCCTAAGTACAATGCCTTGAAATGGTTCAATGTCAATGTAGTTAAAGATGGGGTGTGGGGATTACACTCTAGCATGCCTAGGGTGTTGGTGAAGTGACGTGAATGGGGTCGGAATGGCCGGATGGTGGTGTGCATGAACCTCAATGAGGCTTCCTACGTACCATGCCTTGACATAGATTAAAGTCCTTGTAGTTCGGGATGGGGGCATGGGTCTTACACAATATAATTTCCCCTGATTATGGGGCTTGTGCCCCAATGGGAAGATGGTCGGGACCAATGGATGTTTGTGGGCTTGTACCTCAAGAAGGATTCCTATGTACCATGCCTTGACATGTATCAAATTCCTCATTTTTTGGGACAGGGCGTATGCAGTTTAACATCATGCGGGATGGGGGTGTTGGTGTTAGGGTAAGTGCTTACTCTAAGCTCACGTGAGTCATGCTCGGTGTGAGAAACAAGAGATAACACATGCCTGATGATCATGTCGTGAATGATGCATCCATTTGAGATTGAGAAGGGCTTATGCATGGAGCAGCCCTGGGAGAGAGAGATTAGGACTTACTCTAGGATGGAGGCCCATAGGGGACGGGGATTACTCCAGCATAGAGGTCAGCTGGCGACAAAGCGTAATGGTAGAGGGATTTGGTACCGAAGAAAAAAGAATCAACATTTCCCACCACGCTCTTTGCTGGCCCTGGGGACCGAAGATGAAAGGAGGAGCAGAGATACTGCCTACAGCAAGAAAAGCTAGGGGCTTATGCCAATGTGGCTACCCTTTTCCTGTGGACAAACGCCACTCAAATAAAGAGGATATAATCCCATGTGAGGGGTTATCCCATCCCCGTGGAGAGGAGTGGGCATGGAGAATCTCCAAGGCGGGGGGACCCTTTATGCGAGGCATGGATCCAGGTCACAGTTTAACATCATGTGCCGAGAACAATGGTTCTTGGCAGTTTAACACCCAATTGCTCGGACGAGGTGGGTGCACTCCTCACACCTAGGACTTACATAACCGGTACCCTATTCTCCTTGGTGTAGAGATGGGACAAGAAAATCCATGGTTAGGGGGTGTCACAGAGCGAACCATCGAGGGGCCTGCATTAGCATGGCTATGCAAAGAAGAAATAGCCATTAGTGTGCCTATGCGAAGAAGTATTAGGCAAAGCAAGACAACAGTTTTTGTCGTCCATGGGACTCTGAAATCACATCATGAAAACCTGGAGGGTATCAAGGGAAAAGGTATTTACAAACACAGGGATTCATAGGCCGGAGCCTTATGATGCTCTATTGCTCCGCGTGGCAGAGAGAACTTGTGGAGAGGTGTGCCTCACGAAGTGGGGTGCCTCACCCTAAGCATAGGGAAGAGGTGCATATAGGAGGTGCTTAGAGAAGGGGAAATTCATTCGTGCAGCACTTCCTTGAAGAGGAGAGGAGCCTCAGAAATCATGGTGTCATGAAGCAATGTGCTTCACGAAGTACAATTACTCTGCCTTAGTATGGGGATCATGTGTACAGTAAGGGTGTTTCACAAAGTATAAACACTCTGCAATGACTCGGGTCCCCTTGGGGATCCCCATCCATTGAGAAATAACTTAGGATTCATGAAAGGAATCCCTATCAGTAGAGGGGAACAAGACGATACAAGGGGGAGGCACTTCACGGAGCATAAGTACCACGCACAGCTCATGGTTCGCAGATCAGAAGAATGCTTCTCGATTCGGGATATGGGAAGTTGAAAGGTCCGATTGCCCACCCATTTGGAACTGGGGGAGACCGGTATTTATATCAAAGAGGCACCGTGAAGCAGAGATGACGCAGTGCAAAGAGGGCCTTGGTTGCTTCCTGGCTGGTCGTGAACGTCAAATTGGGTTGCGAAGCATCCCTCCTTCTTGTTTCGTGGTGGGCTCACGAACATCAAATGTGTTCGTGGAGTGGCCCGCATCCTTGCATCGCAGTGGGATCGCGAACTTCAAAGGAGTTTAGGGAGCGGCCCACCACCTTGCTTCGTGGCGGTCGTGGTGCATGGTGGACCTCCGAGAAGTGGCTTCACGAGGCAGTCAATGAGGTCATTTTTGGGCTTCTTTGTCTATCCCAAAGTTTATTGGCAACAAATTCCCCCCGTCAGACTTAGAGTCGCTGAGAGATCAAGGGTCGAAGACTGAGAGTAATCGCCCAAATCCTCGGTCATTCATTGTGAGGGCCCGCGAAGAGGGCTCGTGAGGTGGATAGGGCATATGTGCGCCGAGCGTGCCGTGAAGGTCAGTGTGCACTGGACACATCTTGAAGCTCCGAAGGCTATCGCCAATTAAAAGGGGGTGTCCATATGTTTTGTCACTTCCCTTCCCCATGAATTTTTCCTTTTGCGCTCTCGATTAACGAAGCTCTGCATTCTTCGCAAGCATTCAATATGAATCAAGTCTTTGCATCACACATCGATTCCTATACTTTTTATTTGCGCTCCATGATCCGGCACTTGAATGCCTTAGTAGCGCTCAGTGAACAGTCTTCGCGAAGATACTTCGCGATTGTGCTTTGTGGATGAGCTTCGCGAACCTGCCAAGAAATTGTCCATGTTCCAAACCTGAATGGCCTGATAAAAAGCTGCCCAGGGGTGCTTGCAGATTCTGCCGGGAGGTATGAGATGATGAACCGTCTGGGGTTAGGAGAGTTGGTCTGTAGCCAATCAAACCATAGTTCACTGGTGGAGCTACTATGAGAGTTCAAGATGAACTACATATTGTATAGTAGGTTTCCCTTATATGTATTCGGGATGATGGACGATGTAATCATGCCTAAAGAATGTAGGTATGAGCCTGTCTACTGGTGTCGGAGCACGTCGTGCTAGTGTCGATGGTTTAGGGTGGTTGATGGCCAAACCTGAGTGGATTTCACACCCGTCATTGCTGACTGCGTATACAATCAAATGAATAACATTTATGGGGGCATTGCAGCCAGAGACATCTCTTCATCTATACCAAACCATCCTCAAGGCGGTGCTGGGAAACCCAAAAAAGGGGTGGTCCGAGGAATGGGACCTACGCCAGGGCGGAATCTTCAAAAATTATTGGGTCGGGGACTACTGCGTAGGCACTTCATGTGAGGAGTTTTTGGCGGAGCTGAGAAGAGTATAACAGTATGAGGCGGCTTGGGCTTCCCAGTTCCACATCTACCATCCAAATCAGCTAATGTCGGAGTTGTTGTGTTGGTGATACCCGGGGACCAATACCTTCCACCTGCATCACGGGGAAGTTGACATCAGCTTATGGTACGTGCATCAATTCTCGAGGGTCCTGATACTAGGTGAAATGTATGACGAATTCCTCCCTGCTATGGGTGCATGGGAGGATCCGGATCAGATGTCATGTCTGGAAATGGAATTGATGGAGCTCGTGCAAGGGGAGGATAAGAAGGTGGTGAGGGATGTCCACTTTTTAAATTGGTTCAAGAAGTTGTTGAACTTCCCGATAGACTGTCAGTTCCTGGAGAGATCTCGAACATTCCCAAACGGGGCCTGGAGTAACAAACACTCATACTGGCGGTTGATGGAGAATAGCCAATGGAAGACCTAGGGGTTTAGTGTCAGCACTAAGCAACAACCAATAGTCAGGCTGGCAACCTTCATCGCATCTTTCATCTATGGTTGGATCCTGCTGGTGAGGGATACCAACATGGGAGTGTGACCAAATACTTTCATCATGGCGTCTACATTGGTGACAGGAGGGTGAGTCAACCAAGAGATCCCGATGCTCGCCATGTTCTACAAGATGTTGTGGAACATCAGTGAGGGGAAGAGGCCATAGAGAGTATGTAGGTCGTTCCATCTCTTTTATGGGTGGATAGTAGCACACATCTGGGGGATCTATGAGTATCTGAACCCCATCTCGCCTCTATGGTTGATCTTTCTCTCATTGATCCTAAATGTCACGGGGAGCATTCCAACCAGGATAACCACATCATAGGTTCTGAACTGGGTGTGGAGGGTGGAGGAAATAAATTTCCACTCATTTCTGTTGTTGATGGGGTCCTTTACGGATATCGGCCAGGGAACAGAAGATCATCGTGCATACCTCATGGCCTTTAGAGGTAGAGTCTTGGTGGCTAGGGTGGACCGCGAGTCCCTCTGTGACCATACACCCCACACCGGTTTGCAATGAAATTCAGGTGCCTATAGAGAATTACCCCACATGTCTACCTGGAGGTGTGTTTTGAGGTGCACTCGTGTGTGCTGAGGTAGATATGGCTCATGTTCACACGGGAAGACAGGAAGATGTGGTATTAACTGCCTCCGATGACCGTCATCCTCGGAATGATAAATAAATATGTCCAAGTCGGGAGGAGGCCTATCTGGGGGAGATGCTGATGTGGCGAACCACTCTAGTCAGTAATGGGGAGCCTCCCCAACCTCGGGGCCGAGGAAGGATGGAGTCAAGGACATCCCGCAGTGGTGGGGCTGCTATAGCAGTGACGCCCGCACTAGTTGAGGGGTTGTAGTGGTGGCGGATCCATTAGTGGTAGTGGACACGGTGGTCCTAGGAGAACAGAGTCATCCGGGGGCAGCCACCAAGGGGATTCCGCACGATTTCTACTCCAGCCCTAAGGAAACAACTACACCATATTGACATGCCGGAGAACACTGTCTTTTCGGAGGCCCGGGACATCTGGGATGTTAACCGGAAATTTCTCGACACATCTGAGTTATATAAGTACATTAACCGCCTCGGGATGGAATTGTCGGGGATTGTCCCTATTAGAGCCATTTTTTTCATATCCCATGTGGAGTCAGAGCAATAAATAGCCATGATGGTAGACTTTATCAACCCTCGGGGTGCCCTACACCTGATGAAAGACTAGGTCAGGGTGCTGTTGGGTTGTATGGTCCCTCCGTAACTCAGATTTGCTGACATGAGGGAGTGCTTCCCTCTTTCATAAGAATCAGATGAATCCTCCTAGGGAGACAAGGCTAGTAGAGAGAGTCCGTTGGAGGAGGGTGAATTCGGCGATAAATCCTTAGATCTCAAAGACTTTGCAGAGGCCGTAGAGGTGAAATCCCATGTCCCATCCTCAAGATCATCTCTTAGGTAACTCTGGATTCCTCATCAGCATTTGCACTGTATATGAGGACCTTGTGCACAGACCTTGTTCTCAAACCTTAGTGGGTGCCGACGTAGGACCTTCGGGACCCATGCCCATGGCTATAACATCTTCCATGTCTAGTATGGATGGGACACTCGAGGTGGCTCCCCTGGAGTCTCCAGACCTACCAACCTTATAAGGGGGTCCACCTATCGGGGTTCCAAACACATCAACCCGAGAGTGAGACCAGGGATTTGACCTCTGTAAGTCTTCTCAACAGAATTTCCAACTTCCATTCCCTGAACATGTTAACTGATATTCACATCCCCTTTATTTTTTGTACAATACTTCAATTGGCATGGGATATTGCGGTGTAGTTGGTCGGGACTTCTGGTAGCATGCTTCCCAGGGGCATGCCAATGGTAGTGGAGGTGGTCATCCAGCCTGACCAAACTGCAATGCTCTTGATCACTAGTGGGGATGCCAGTGGGACTGTACCTAAGGTTATTGAGGTGGGATTTGATGATGAGGCTAAACCAGACAGTTCAGGCCCCACCATGCCTGATCAAATGCCAGACGTGGACCCGACTTAGGAGTTCCTGGGGGAATTCCATGAATATGAGCCTTCCAATTGTGCCGACTGGGAAGAGATGACCTTTGACGAGGAGGATAGAAAAATAGTCTGTCATCGATCATGGAATCTGATCATGCACTTCATCAATGACACCCCCAAGCACTATGTTTTGATGAGATGGGCAGACTTCGCTCGCGACTATGCGAACTGTGCACAGAGGGAGTAGATGCCCAGCTCCCCCACATGCTCATCTGAGAAATTATGGAAAGAAAATATTTGGGAGTATGACACTGTTATTAGTGTGGGCTGGAAAAGGAGGAATGCTGTAAACATAAAGAGGCTCTGGGAGACCAAAAATGAGGTTGAACAGTTTTAGGTCCAGGTAGATGAGCATTCTGATTCTCTCGATGGGCAATCATAGCTCGCCTCACGATTGAAAGCCCAGCTGGCGGAGGCCTAAGAGGTCAGGAACCATGCTTCTGAGGAGATAGACAGTATCTGGACTTGTGTTGAGTGGTCTCAGGTCATGGTTAGTGAACTATGCCCTCTCACTGTCGAGGAGGAGCAGGAGGTAAAAAGGTGGCTGTAACTTTGGGACGCCCCCAACCAGAGGGTGGCGGAGTTGCAACATGCCTTTGAAGAGGTCAATCTGTCAATGGGGGGAGTCAACCCCTGGGTACGGTAATGATTACAAACCCTTAAACATACTTTCAGGTGTTGATTCTTTAATACTGTAGCATTCATGAGTTCTATTTTTTACATTGGTTTATTGGATCCTTGTGATGTTTCTGAGTCATCCAACAATCATTCCCTAAGCTCACGTGGGGAGGGCCCGATGTGAGAAACAAGGTGTGACCACCCAATCATACCATCCAAATGTAAGAGTGCAAACCATGATTTGGGCATTCATGTGTCAAAACACTGGTCCATATTTCCAAGAGGAAATGGTAGAGACCTGACTAGAGAATTAATCTCTTAGAATAGCCAAATTACCGTTAACCTAATGTGATATTTTGCATGAATGGTGTAACACCAAGGGCGCTGAAATCAATCCAAACATATGGTAATGGGAGGTGTGAATCCCGATACCCTGGATTCGGAACATTGTGGGGGTGGCATGAAAATGATGGATAACTGTAGAACATGTTTGAAATGTAGTATCCTCATTTCTTTAACCTGAAATGTAGATAACAAACGAGGGTTGACCGATGAACATGTTCGAAACACGGGGCCTGACTCAAAATGCTACCCATTAGTCTTTTGGAACGTTAGCACATGACAATAGGAGGGCCATAGGCCAAGCATCTATACTGTTAGGGGTTCCTCCTGATGTGAAAGAGTACGATGGTCTGAATAAGGGGCACACAAAGCATGGAATGAGGAGTGATGGTTTGTTCTAATAGAGTCCAACACTCTTGAAATTTTGCCACTATGGTGGAAGAACACTAAATGGATGCATCAGTATGATTTGGGATCATTCATTATTTTAGATAGGGCCTCTCCGATGAGGGGGGGCGTCGCTTTAGATTGTCATCGTTGGGATTCCAGAACGTGTTGACGAAAAAGTTGCAGTTACATGGTTCCCCATGAGGGGTCAGGCCAGGGGGGTCGGAAATGGAGAGGATTAGGATTTATGATTTCTGGTGATGGAACCGAGGAGAAATGCATGGGTGTATCTTCGTATCCCATGGGGATGGGAATCAAGAAATACATAGTTCTATAAGCACAATTTAACGTCATGTGGGATGATGAGAATCCTGCCTGCATTGGTGCACATCCTAACAAATCTATTAATCCCATGTGAGTCATCCTCGTTGTGGGAAGCAAGAAGTAATGGTGCAAATTTCCTGACACAGGAAGGAACATGTTAGGGAGAATGTATGCTCAGTGAATGATGGCCCAATTATGCTAACCCATCCATGTAGTGCACCTAGATGCGTGAAGAGGTAAAGCCGAGTATTTCACAATTTCACTAGAACATGAGGAAGTGGAAATGTGTGAATCATGATGCTCAAAATATGGATCACAGTGATGGTGGCACGATGATGGATGATAAATTTTTACTATGGTGGAAATGCAACATCCACATTGTGTTAGCCTGGAATGGGGACAGACAAATGAGGGTCGATCGTTGACCATGTTCAAAACACAGGACCTGTCGCAAATGATGTCTGAGATCATTATGAGTATTGGCTCATGATGGTAGGTGAGCCGATCCAGCATGGGGCTAGGATATAAAGTGGTCCATTCAGATGTGGAAGAGGATGGGGATCCAAATAACGAGCTCATGAAGTTTTCAAATGGAACAGGTGGAATGTCCCCAAGAAAATTCCACACTTCAGGCTCTTTGTCAAAACACATCTGAATACTGAAACGAGACATATTATATAGAGGGAGTCGAGTCTCTTCCCATAGGTACATCTAAATTTTGGGTCATAAAACTCATACCAAGGATAGTAGGAAACACGAGAGACATATGGTGTTGTAATTACAAAAACTTGATGTGAATGGAAACCGGGGTTCCGACCACCAAGTGTTCCTTGGAGAAGTTTTAGGTCAAGTTACCAAAAAAGAGAGTTGAGATGGGCTACAGGAAAGGTTCACGTATGTTCCTACATACCCCCATGATGATGGGGATCAAGATACACATAGTTCTAAGAGGTGTCATGGTAAGGTACCAGTGCTAGGGATTAAAGGGACATGCTGGCATGGACCTCACACCAAAATAAGTGGTATTTGATAAATCTTGTTTGTCCATTAAGGTGAGTGTTTTTTTTTTGTAAAGAGATAGGCCTAGGGTAGCAAGACCTAGCATCGCCACAAGAATAAAGTCATTGAAGGCGTTGAAAAATGGTATGGTGTGTGACCAATTACAAACATAATGTCCCCTTCAGTGAGGACATCATAATGTAGTTCCATTATTCATCATCCGGTAGGATGATAATGTCACAGTTTAGGGTCATTTGATAGGACCAGGCGACATAGTTTAAAGTCATATGGCTTAGACATGAAGGAATGAGCATGATGTTATAAAATATACCTGATGTGAATGAGGACATAATCCCACGCTGCACCATACATAGTTCCAAGAAAGGATCTTCCGGACAAGGGGGATAAATAGAGGTATGAGGGTAAGGGGCAAGAGAAACTAACTCCCAACTGAGCTGGACCCAAAAACGAGACGTCCAAGTGTTCCTACGTATCCCATAAAGATTGTAATCAAGACACACTTAGTTCTGGAAAAGATCTTAGTTTATGGTCTTAGAGATCAGACCATGGATGAGAGAAGACACGGGAGGCACATGGTGTGGTCCTTTCAAAACCCGATTTGGGTGATGATCCATGAAGTACTCGCTATACCACATGTTTCTCTGAGAGTTTGGGTTGAGGGGCTGAAATAGAGAGCATGATTTCAGATTTCTAGGGCTAGACCCAAAGACAAGATGCCAGGGCGGTCCTACATATCCCATGAGGATGGGAATCAAGTTGTACATAGTTCTAGAAGAGATCTTTGTTTTGGTCTTAGTGCTCGGACCATGGATGAGATAAAACCCTTAATGTAAGTGAAGACCATAACCCGATCCCTACGTGAGTCATACTCGATGTTGGAAATAAGGGAGGAGGATGTTTATTGAAATACCGGGAATGCATGCCAAAGGTAAATAAGTGCGGAGCCCCGAATTATGCCCTTATCGTGGATTTTTTCCTCTTAACGTGCAGATACTCACTGAGGAATAGTACCAAGAGTTTTGATGATCTAATTGGACATCATGAGGTGGAGAATGATGTGAATCATGTAACCAACATTTTGGACTTAATGGGGTTAGTGGGTGATAGAGGATAACTGTTGACAGTGTTCGAAACAGAGTATCCATATCATGTTATCCTGAAATGGGAACAACAAATGAGCATCGACCGCTGACCGTATTCCCAACATGAGATTTCTATCGATTTTCTATCTACGACCCTCGAGGATGTTGGCCCGTATTGGTAGGAGAGCCCTTTGTCCTATCATCCATGCAACTTGGGGGGTCCCATTGGGTGTGAAAGGTTATGGAAGCCCTAATAAAGGGGAACAAAAAGCCTAAAAATGGGTGGAATCATGTCTAAGTAGAGACTGACATTCCATGTACTAAATTAGAGTAACCTTATGCACATTGGTGAATCGCCAAAGAGGGTTGATGAGGGTACTCAACTTGATAGTCGCCAATTTTAAGGGATGTGTATAGAGTAAGGGGATAGAGAATCCTTAGGAGAAGGAGGGGTAAATGGCCTGGTTGTTACAACACCCAACATGAGTGAGAACATAATCCCATACAACACCATGTACTCCTCTCACTATGAAAGGGTAGGCCAAGGGGCCAAGGTGAAAGGGAGATTTTTGGGAGATGGGGTTGGACCGAATTATAGACATTCAGGCGGTCCTACGTATCCCATGACGATGGGAATCAAGCCACACACAGTTCGTGAAGGAAAACAGGTTAAGTTACCCTAATGAGGGGGGTGTATGGAATGGAGAGTAACCCGATGTGAATGGGGACACAATCCCATACCACATTGCAAACTCCTAAATAGGAACTTGGGTCTCTGGTCCGATAAGGCCAAGGGTCCTAAGGCTGGGCCTCAGTCGGCAAGGCCCGACCAGTCTGCAGTTTAATTTCTTACCGTGAGGATGAGGGTAGGGGGCCCGAAAAGGCCAAGGGGTCTGAGGCTGGGCCTCGATCAGGAAGGCCTGACCAGTTTTTAATTTAACGTATTTTAGTTATGATGAGGGCCTGGGCCCAAGAAGGCCAAGGGGCCTGAGGCTGGGCCTCGATCATGAAGGCTCGAATAGTTTTTAGTTTGACATCTTGCCGCGAAGAGGAAGAGAGGAGTTAGATACCACACACAAGGGAAGTGTACGGAATGACGAGTAACCCGACGTGAGTGATGGCATAATCAATACCACACCACACACTCCCAAAATAGGGAACTTGGTTCCATGCTAGAAACGTCCATGGGGACTAAGGCTAAGCCTCATTCGGAAAGGCCCAACCAGTCTACAGTTTAACGTCTTGCAATGAGGAAAAAAGAGAGGATAAGGCTTCTCATCCGGGGATGTGTATAGCATGGAGAGAAACCTTCCATGAATGAGGACATAATCCCATACCACACTACACCATCCAATAAGCGAGAACCTGCTTCGGGGTCAAAAAAGGCCATTGGGCCTGAGTATGGGCCTCGAATGGAAGGCTATACACCCTCTTGTACGATTACCACCTCATCATAGCTCCTAAGCCTTGGTGAGCAGTGTTCAGTGTGGGAAACAAAGAGCCAGTCTTGGCTCTCCTCATCATATGGGGAAAAAAACAGGATTTTGCCGAAGGGAGCTCATCGCTTGGAGATACAATGGGGCATAATGAACCAATACACTCATTGTTTGGGACATCGTGGGGTGGTTCCTATGTTGTAGGACAACTGTTGACCATGTTCGAAACTCAACATCCCTATAGTAACCTGAAATGGGAGCAACACATGATCATTGACCACTGACCATATTCAAAATACGGGACATGTATCATCATTTTACTCAACATCCTCGAGGGAGTTGGCCCCATGTGGTAAGAGAGACCTTAGGCCTAGCATTCATACCATTCGGGGCCCCTTATGGATAGGGAAGATGATGGAGTCCCAATCATGGGAGTAGGTGAAGCATAGTTGTACCCATCCATGAAAGTAGAGGGTATCTCCAGGGAGTGGAAAATATGGCAAGATCGAGGTATGCTTGATGTGAATTGGTGTAAAGGTTTGCACCCCCGCCATATGTTTTGACCTGAGGGAAAGACTCTGGAATTTGGGTTGGGCTAACAGACGAAATGTCAGGGTATTATTATGTATCCCATAAGGATGTTAATCAAGCCATATGTAGTTCTTGAAGTGCATGCATTTTAATGTCATGTGGTGAGAAAAGGGGAGTATAGAAGAACATGGAGGGGGAACATTGTACGACCATTACAATCTTGGTATGTGTGGGGATGAGGAAGCCTACACCATATCATAAGATGAACCTCCAAGAGAACTATACCCAAGGGGGATAGTCAGGAAGAAGAGTTTGGGGCTGGGCTTAAGAGGATGCATCTGAGCGTTCCTACGTATCCCATAAGTATGAGAATCAATCCGTACGTAGTTCTCACGATGTAGTTTAACATAATACAGGATGATGCACAGTTTAGAGTCGTGTAGGACCGAACAGTTTAAGGTCATGTGGGATCATTCAGTTTAATGTCGTGTAGGAGATTTAGGCTCTGGAAAAGTATTTCTTGAATAACTAAACATTGGTGGGAGGATTTATACTTTCACCATCCATGGTCACTAGGGAGTGTGCTCCATGGGTTATTCTTGTGGACAATGTAGGGTCATTCCCATTTGTGCTCCAACTTTGGTGGGTTTCTGCCGGGGTTAATTGGTTCCATGAGGTCCAATACCAAGTCGACTTAAATAAAGGAGTGAAGCCAAACCTTCTTGTTGAAGTCTCTAGCCATTTTGTTCTGATTTTATTCCAAATCATGTAGGGCACGAAGCCTATTCTCGTTAAGCCCCTCAAATTCATCCATACAAAATTTGGCTACCCTACTTGGAACCTGCTGGTCATAGACTACTATGCATAACAAGGGAAGCTGGATCTCGATGGGCGGGATGACCTCAGCTCCGTACACAATGGAATATAAGTTCACCTTGGTGGAATGAGGAGTCGTTGTCCGATAGGCCCAGAGGGAATTTGGGAGCTTGTCCGGCCAACTCTTCTTGTTCTGACCAACCATTTTCTACATATTTTTAGAGAGGGTTTTGTTGAATGTCTCGATCTTCCCATTTTCTTGCACGTGATAGTGGGAGGTATGGTTTGAACGGATGTTGTACTTGGAATACGATTTCTTCATCTCGGCTCCTTGGAATTTAGTGTCGTTATCGGTGGGGATGTGGTTAAGGACTACAAACCAGTGTATGATGTTGGAGCTCACATATTCAATGATGGAATAGGCCTTGACCTCCTTGAGTGGAACAACTTCGGCACACTTGGAAAAGAAATCTGTGGCGGTCAGGATGAACCTGTACTGGTGAGATTTCGCCAGTGGGTATGGTTCCATGACATTGATTCCCCACACCAAAAATGGCCAAGTGTACTCGGTGGAGTGGAGAGGTTCTGGAGGCCGATGTTGGAAGATAGCATGAAGTTGCACGCATGAAATCTCTTGGAAAACCTGATACAATCAGGGATCATAGAGGTCCAGAAGTACCCCATTATACAGATATGATGGGATAGCTTTGGCCCCTCCTAGTGAACCCCGCAAGAACCGGTGTGAAACTCGTGCATGACCTGAGAAATCTCAACTCCATGGATGCAATGGAGGAGAACACCATCAAAACTGTGCTTGTATAGGAACTGCTCAAGACTGGGACCACTCTGGAGTGTTAACTACAGTGTGTGGCATCAGATTCAATCGTTCTCATCCTGATCATCCTGGAGGAAAGCATTTTGGAGATACTTGAAAAAAGGGGCTCTCCATTCGGTAGTCACTTCAACCACTGCATCCGGAGAACATGGGGGTCTTGACGGAGAGGACTCGGTGGAAAGATTCATTACTCGCTGGCCGTCGTCATTCTTTGGGGTGACTGGGGAAATAACTCTCTAGTGTTCCATGTGTATAATCAGATCATCCTACTCGGGTTTTCAAAGTGATGTAGCCTGGCCGACCAGGGCATCAGCTCGACCATTCTGAGATTGAGGGACATGAGTAACATCTGGATGGGATGGAAACCGTGGAATTATATGGAGGGTGTGCTCCAACAATGGTATGAGCTTTGGAATTCTGACAATGTATCCACCGTTAACTTTCTTGATGACTAGTTCAGAATCCCCTTTCAAATGAAAATGGGGTACATCGATCTTGAGATCCAGCTCGAGGCCAGTGATATGAGCCTGATACTCTGCCTCATTATTGGGGCAGCCTTCTTACTATAGGAATGAGTATGCCAGAATGGTTTGTCCTGGGGTAATAAAGACAATACTCAAACCCACTTTGTTGAGCCTATGGACATTGAGTCTCTTACCGGGTGGGGCTCTAGGAGGTCCCATCAAAGTGCATCTGCCAACATGGGATGGTGGGATTTACCAAGAGGATTACCTCATTGAGAAAATCCAGGTCCAGGGACTGGTCCGCTAAGATTGGATCGGCATCTAGAAAGTCTACCAATGCATGCCCTTTGATAGATTTCTGGGGGACGAACCAAATGTCGAACTACTGGAGGATTACTGCCCACTATTCTAGATGACCGGTCAACATGGGCAGTTTAGAATGTACTTCAGCGGGTCTACCCAAGACACTAGCTATACCTCATGGTGCTACAGGTAGTGTCACAATTTTTGTACTATGAATACCTGTGCAAGGTATCTCTTCTCGATGGGGGAGTATTTGGGATCTGTAACGATGAGAATACGACTTAAGTAGTAGAGAATTTTTTCCATCCCCTCATTGTTCTTCTAGGTGAGAATGGCACCGAGAGATTGTTCTAGGGTAGTCACATACTGGATCAGTGGATTTCCAGGGACAGAAGGCATCAAAACTAGTGACTAGAGCAGATACTGCTTAATTTCCATGAACGTAGTCTGGCACTCTTCGTCCCATTCATAGGCAGAGCCTTTCTTCATGAGCCAGGAAAAGGGCTTACACTTGTCGTCCAGATTCGCAATGAATCGGCGTATGTACGCTAAGTGGCCTTGGAAACCTCGAAGCTCTTGAATATTTCTCGGGTGAGGCATCTGAATAATGGCCTTGATCTTCTATGGGTCGATATCGATTCGTTGATACATGACAATAAATCCAAGAAACTTCCCAGAGGGGACCACGAAGGCATATTTCAGCGGGCTCATCTTTAGATGGTGAGAACGGTGGAAGTCGAACACTTTCCCAAGGTCTTTGATATGGTCCTAGAGCTAGTGAGATTTGACCACCAGATCATCCACATAACATTCCACCAATGTCCTGAGGATTGTCTTGAATATGTGGTGCATGGCTCACTGATATGTGGCACCTACATTCTTTAGACCGAATAGCACAACACGGTAACAGAAAGTTTCTTGGGGTGCCCGGAAAGTGGTGGAGTCCTCGTCCACAGGGGATATCTGGATCTGATTATACCTAGAGTAACCATCCAAGAATGAGAGGGCTTGGAATCTAGTTGTTGCATCGATCAGTGATTTTGTCACTGGATGGGGAAAATAATCTTTCGGGCAGTGACGTTTGAGATCTCAGATGTCGATGCAGACTTTGATCTGTTCGTTATTCTTTCGGACTAGCACGATGTGGGATAGCCACATGGGGTATTTGACCTCCTTGATGAAGTTGGCTCTGATGAGTTTGTCATATTTAGACATTACCATTTCACTACGGGAAGGGTGAATCTTCCTGGGAAGCTACTTGAATCCCCGATGATTTGCAGGGAGAGAGGCAGTGGACAAATACCTGAGGATCAAGTCCTGGCTTCTCATCATAACTCCAGGAGAACACATCACAGTGCTGCTTCAGGAAATAAATGCACCACTACTGCTCCTTGTGGGACATGGAGGCACTGATCAATGTGGGTCTCAGTTCTGCCTCGCTACCAAGGTTCACCTATACCATTTCATCTACCATGTAGATACACCTTCTTCAAAAGCGGGGGAGCATCATCCAAATCCCCTTCTTTCCTTGTGAAGGAGGGATTCCCTACAAGAGGATTTACACTAGGTCAGAAGATCCTGACAGGAGGCTGTTACTAGCTTGGATATCAATGGACATCATATCAGGGGATTCACATGTTGATGAGACCATAGCAACAAAGGTTGTTGACCTGATCCCATCTGGTCTCCAGCCCAAGGGGCCATGCTTGATATTATCACAGAAGTAGTGGAGCGTCTTCTAGATCCGGTTAATCCATGACCGGCAAAATAGACACATATGATGTACTTATGTGTCCATGGGGCAGAAATCCCGACACTATACGGGGGTAGGAGGTTTAGGGATCACCTGAGCCTGGTTTGTGTAGAAGTAAAAGGTGATTTTCCACCATCTCTGGGACTTGGGAATATACATTCCTCTTGTACCAGAGACAACAAATCATTGCCCCATGTCGAGGGTCATGGCCTCCAATTGATTTATTGGGAAGACATAGGTGTTATGCAGAACTGCACAGGAGTCAGTTGTGACTGTGGCGGTCTCAACCTCACTTGCAAGAATCTTTTTATCATTTCTCCTGTAATAGTAGTGTCAAGATAAAGGGATTCACAAGAAGAGAAAAGAGATGTGTCAACTTGGAGTATTCATAATCGACCATTTAGGGAGTACTTGAGGAATTGGTGATATGACGACGGGAACGTGGCATACAGATGGACCCATGGTCTGCTCATCAATTCATTGTATGAGGTGTCTGTGCAGATGACCATAAATTCAGTATTGGAATCTACGGAACTGAATTGGGTCATTAGATGGATCTTGGCGACAGGGGTCTGCTCTATCCTGTCATATCCATGGATCCTTAAATCAGAGGGAGTCAAGTAATCCTTGGATAACCCTAGCTTCCATAGTGTCCGTGTCAGGATAAGGTTGACCGAATATTTGGTGTCAACAAGACAATGGCGAACCTCCACATGGTTAAATTGGCTGGTGATATACAGCAGGTGGATGTACCCCTGTATGGGAGAGCCTTCATCATCTCCTGAGAATGAAATGAATTCTTGGCATTTGGAATCCTCGACTGCTTCATCATGAAAGGCTTCTGCAGCTACTACCTTCATTTCAAAATGGAGAGGGCTTCTTAAAGCCTCAGTGAGGTCCTCACACATATCTGACGACAGGTGAAGGGCTTCAAGGATGGAAGGACTCACTGGGATTCCGACGAGGTTCTTGAGAACATCTTATATCCACACCAGGCATGAACTTCTGATTACAGGAGGCCAATCAACAATTGGAGACATGGTGGGCCATATTGGTTGGACCGGCGTCTGGCTGGTGCTGGGCACGTCCCGCTGTTCAATATTCGAAGCCCGAAGAGCCATTGTTGGATGACGACCAGACGACCGAGATCGGCCTGTAGCTGGGTGAGGCTGGCTAGGGCCTGGATGAGGTAGCTCTGCCTGATTCAGTAGCACAAACAGTGGTGGATACAGCCCTGACGACACCATATGAAGAGGCTGTAAGTGCTAAGTTCTACATCGGGCCTGTTTTCTGGTCTCAATGGCATGCACAGACTAGAAGGAGGTGATAACTGATGCACCTCGACGAACCAAATGGTCGTGGCTCTTCCGATGTTGGCATCGACTGGGGACGTTGGGGACGTTCTCCTAGTGCTCCCCCTGTCAGGAGTCATATAATGGTTTACCAACTCATTGGTATTAACAGAAGCGTACCCCTGACTATCACATGAAGAGTCATCCACTACTGGGAGGATCTTGGGAGGGATCCCTATCTCATAGGTCATGAACTCACCAAGAGTGCGGGAGGACAGTGACATTTTCAGGGCATGTTGCTTCTTCTGGTGCCACTGATGCTTGCACTTCTAGGAATAGGCGGTCTGAGATGATGATGCAAATGTTGTGGCTATAGCTTCTGAAGGCTTCAGATGCTCTAGGAATGCCTGAATGATTCCATGGGTGCGAGTTACTATCTTGAAAGCAATCTAGTCATCATACTTCTATGACCCGTGGTTGGAAACATGTTTCCACTTGCCTTCACTGTCACAACAGCTGTTTGGCCCTACAAAGACACCCGTCATTTGTGCTAGGTCTGATCCCATCCTGACTATGTTGTTATCTATCTGGTCTTAGATCCAGTCTTTAAACACATAACACTGCTTTAGGGTGTGCCCCAGAATCTGATGATAGAGGAAGTAGTTGGGGCGATCAATAAGTTTCACCTCTTCTGGCCTTCTACACTCAGGAAAATGTACAATCCCATATTCCTAGGGGCTACGGAAGTAACCAGAGACTTCATTCTCGCTAAATCAGTAAGTCCAGTTTCTTCTTTCCGGAAAGGTGGATCTTGGAGCCTCACGCTGATGATGAGTTGGAGGGTCCCATCGAGGAGTTGGACCCAGATTGTCCCACTTCGGTGGTGGAGGCACATTATGTGGAGGCGCTTGCTGATTCTGAGGACACTGTGTAGCCTGAGGCTGCGCCTGAGGAGGAGGACCTCTTTGAGGCTATGGGGCTGGTGGAATTGGTAGTAACTCTAGATGTCTGGGGGCTTCTATTTGGGCCACTACGGCGGGCTCGGCTCTAGAAGCTCTCCCTGCTGGAATCACAGGGGGAAACAAATGTTCTTGGTTGGCCTATTGCAGGGCTTCCTCAAGGTACTGGTCCTTGTAGGATAAGTATTGGAATCCTCCAGGGTAGTTCTGGGTGATCATTGATGGAACTAGTTCCATCTTGAAGTTCCCTATGCAAATTGCAGTAATTTCTCATGAGTCAGTTGCTTGTCAAGGGAGTATGTAAGACCCTTCGACCAGGCGATAAAGTCTACGAATCACTCATTAGGCCTTTTCATGCACATGATGTGGTCTGTGATGCTCGTTTTCTTGGTGGTAGAGCTGAATTAATAGATGAGCTACCTGTGAAGGTCCCCGCTACTGGTCATGGATCCAATGGGGAGTTGGTTGTAACAGACGAATGTCGGCCCCTCCAATGTCTGAACAAAATAGCAGAGTATGGCAGCCTCATACTGCAATGGAGTACCTAACATGGGCCCACACCTTGAGTTGAAGTGTGCCAGGTGCTGCGGAGGGTCCCCCATGCTGTTAAAGGGAGAGAAGGTGGAATTCCCGAAACCCTGACGTGTCGTCATATCATCCACCCATGCTGCGTATGGCTCGCCATCTAGTGGGATTTCCACTGGCCGTATTTCCAATGCATCAAGGTGAGATATGATCACTACCATAGGATCATTTGGGTGGGGGTCCCTATCTTGATGGGGTTCCCTAACAAAGAGAGTGTTTTTAGGCTCTTTAACATGGTAGACAGGCTCAGCGGCTCATGGAGCAGATTGTGGAGTGGGCCTTGGGGCTGCAGGAGTAGCTCGAGCAGGGTTCCTTGGATTGTACCGCTATTCAGGAGGGTTTGGCGAGACATTCCACGCCCTATGGCCATGAGCGCCAGCTTCATCACTATCCATTAGAGCTCTGTGATCAGGGTTTCCTAGGGGCATCTCGCAAAGGGGTAGTGGTTCCTTCCCCTTCTTCCTCGGCCTAGGATCACTATAGTCTAGGCGTCGCTCTATAATGAATTCATCCAAGAGTTTTTCCACAAACTTCTTATTCTTATTAAGTTGTTGGAGCAACGTGGGCTTCTCGGAGTCTTCCTCTATCTTCTTCACTTAGGCGGATGGGTGAGAGTTCTTGATAGCTCCGACGTGGTCTTTGCCCTTACCAGCATTCGAGATGAGTAGCAACGCCTCGGTGGGAACATGGAGACCTAGGAGGTTATTTTACTGACAATTAATCCTATCTGATGGGTCCAAGTATAGTGGAAAACCCTCAGGGGTTAAGTCTAAATTTAGAAACTACAGCTCATCCTCATTGTCTACTATGTCAGCCATGTGGACTGTGACCCTTCCAGGGGGCATGTTCTCAATATTGCATAGCGATTCAGGCTGCCGCCAGATAGGACTGAAGAGGAGGGAAACACACTGCACCCAACCACGGATTTTCACATGGGTGGTAGCCACCCTGATGATTTTGCAGAGTACCTTGATACTCTGAATGCGTTTTTCCTGGAGGGCCTCACAGAAACCTGGTGACTCGGGGCGCTGGTCCACAGGGAGCGCGGCCAGATCAACTAGACGACATTTCTCACTGATGTCTCTGAAATTCACTTTCCACTATGTATGAACCACGCACTGATAACGGAGGCTAAAATGCATCACCCATAGGGTGTAGCAAAAACACTAAACTTTCTCTGGAGTGAGGGACTTGGGTATGCAGAAATCACGCACTGCTGTGGGCCATGACATCTCGAGGATGTGGCCTTCTGCAAGGATGCTCTAGAAGCTCCTCATCTCAAATTCAGGGTCTGGCCCTTGATTTCCCCACTCGCCAACTGGGTTTGGCTGAGGAACTGGCAGCGGTACTGAGGAAGACCACTAGGACGGTAGGTTGGTCGGTGGAGATTATGGCGAACGGGCTGACTGTCCACTAATTCATGCGCTATCCTCCGAAGAGTGTACTGACATGGCCGATACATCATGATAAGATGGGTTGATGGCTGATGTTCCTGGATCAGGGGCCAGGGATGCTGGTGGTGGGTTGCGCTGCTGCTCTCCCACCATTGGTCCATATAATAGTTCTCTATGATCTCTTGTCGAGATATAGAGTGTTTCCAGCGACGATGGTGGTGATTGCACGACTGTAACCTCCAGGAATGCCAGATTTTTAACCTCCTAGATAAAACTATAGAGAGAGGCTCAAATCATGTGGTCCTCACATTCAAGGAGCACCAGGATGACACACCTTATCCCTGCCCTGACCCTTGACTCAGATGAGCGAGGGGAGGGTTCCCGAGCTGAATTTTACTCCACATAAGATTCTGAGAAGCAGACTACTTTGATATCCATTCGGGCCTTCCTAGGATTCTTCTTGTGGTGGCGATGACCCACCTTCCCTCTTCTAGGTGGCTCCTCAGGACAGAGATGATTCCTGACATGGGGTTCTTCGGCCACACTGGTGTTGGGACAGGGAGGCTTTCCACCTGAGAAAATCGGGGTGTGAGGATCACTAGGAAAAATGTATAAGGGGAAATGGGGAAGACCACCATGAATAATTCCATAGTGGGGAAAACCTCAGTTGGGACTGGCAGATGCATGGGGAGGACCCCCGTTCTTGGTGAGGGTGGAGCAAGGCTGGCCTTCACCCATCTAGTTTTCGAGTTGTGGAGGTACTTCACCAGCTACAGAGAGTTTGTGGGGAGGATCTCCACATTGGAGAGAGAACGAATGGGGAATGTCCCTACATCAGCAGTCAGGAGTAGGAAAAATGACTCCTTATCCAGTGTAATGGGCACAGGAGAGGCTTCTGTGTTGAGCATCACTATCGTTGGGTAGACCTTCATTATTATTAGGTGTAGCACGGGGTGGACCTCTATGCCGAGACTTAGAGTGGGGAACGCCGACGATCTGTATGGCTGTGGTACGGAGAGGACCTCCTTATAGGGTGGCATCACTACGGGTTGGTTCACGGGGACCACTGTTGGTACCTGCGACAAGGAGAGTCAACCCAGTTTGCTCGTTTGGTGGTTGGGGACTCGATCCCAATTGGGAATATAAGCGCCCTTGCTCAGTCTGTGAAGGGGACCTGATGGTTTGCGTCAGTGGTGGCTCAGGCCACAGTAGTCATCGACGTTAATGCCCCTTGGAGGGCGCTCTCCTCAGCTCGTTCCCGATGATGACTTCGAGTCGGATGAGCTGGGGCTAGTTGCGCAGGTGCATAGCTTACCTGCTCCTCCTCTGGAAAGACCAGATGTTAGTACTAACATGGCTGAGTGGGAAACTTTTTTGGGAGGCCCTGGATTGGGACTCTGATTGGCTAGGTCGGATGTCACCTACCTCATCAGTGTAAGGCATGGAGTCATCATGCACTCTGAGGATAGGCACCAGAAGTGGTTGTATGTCATGGTGGGGAGCAATGGCTCCCTGTGCGGCCCTCGGGGGAGGCATTTACGATGAGGTGTAGACGTCTCCAAATCCAGGTGGTCCATATCCCGGGTTGGGATTATCCCCTACTCCTCATAATGGCGCACACGTACATTAATTACCATTCATTGGATAACTTCTAATGGGGATATGGGGCATGGGTGCCCCACGGTTGTGGACGCAGAGGCCATAATGAAAGTAGTGAAGCCACATGTAGTGGTTGTGCTGTCATTTCCCCTACCAATGCATTGAAGGGTGGGCGGTGATCGTGTTCCTATTGTAGCAACCTGATTCCTGAGAAGAAGATAGAAGAACTCGTTAGTGCTGAAAGAGAAAGGAAACAATGACCAGTGCCCCGATGTCATCCCCACTTCCATGATTGGTAATAGGGATCCCCGCCGACAACGTCGCAGAACAGAACATCCAACGTTCAACTTCCCCCCATTCTGGTGAGTTTCACTCTAGGCCCCCTATTTGCTTGGCGAGACTCGACACCAGATAGCGGGATTTGTTGACATGTTAATCCATCGATGCTCGAGCACTACTAATCTCCATATTAAGGAGAATATTTTCACATCATGTTCACCATTTATGTTTCTGAAACTTTTTTCAGGGTGCGCGCATCCGTCTGTGAGTATTCACATGTGTTAACCCACATTCATGGTTTCTAATGGTAGGCGGAATCCACTCCTTATTCAGGGACGTCTGCTCCTTGTCAAAACATGATGAAGTGACGTCGGTTATTCCTTCCATGGATTCCTCCTCAAAACTCTTCACCTAGTGCGGGTCACCCTCATAGAATTAAGACATTGTTAGTGAAACTCTTCCTAGTTCCATATCTCCATACACACCAGTTAATTACCATGCTTCTGTCAGGACATTCCACGGGGTCTGGTCAGAGAAGCAACCTTCGATTAGGGGAGTAGTCACAATGGGCATCACTGGTGTGTATGGACACTAGGGATTGGTGTGTCCATTTTCTGTCCCTTATTATAGGGCTTCTCAAGGGCGGGAATCCCGATGCATCTCACATCGATAACGGGTAATTGTATGCCATACGAATGTATCTGAGGTTTTCTTCAGCTTCCAATGTTTAACACAGGGTATGATTCAAGTTTAACGTCCAACGGAGATGAATCAGGATGATCAGAACACTGACTATAGTGGATCAGATGGAGGAACCCCCTTTATGGAACACCTCTATTAGAGCCATCACATGGGAGGGCTCTCAAATTCTATTAGACGGAATGAGGAATGGAATGGAATGATCCCACCAGGATCTGGTGGCCCCTGTAAGGATCAGGATGGATTCTATAGGGGTTTTGGGGATGGTGAATGGGATGAAACCATCATGAGGATGACGATTGTTTTGGGCTTGAGCCTTGAAAAGGCTTCCTACGTATCCCCGTGGTAGGGAATCAAAGTCCACATAGTTCGTATGATGACGGATTATCATCGATTGGGGTTTTCAACGACTTACTGCTGGATGAGGTCACAACAGATTACCCCTACAATGAAAAAGGAATTCTATTAAATGGAGTGACAATGTATTTAAATATAATGGAGTGAAAATGGATTACCGTTGAATGGAGGTCCACGGTTTAACATCGTACGGGGTGGGGGTGAACCGACGTGAAGGAAGTCGGAACCAATGGGTGTTGGGATTGAACCTCGTGGAGGCTTCCTACGTACAATTCATTGAAATGGATCAAAGTATACATAGTTCGGAATAGGGAGTTTCGGCAAACCGATGTGAATATGGACCTGGGGTCTAATGGTTGTTGGGCTTGAACCTCATGGAGGCTTCCTACATACCATAAATTTTCAAGGATCAAAGTCCTAGAAGTTCGGGTTGGGGGATATATTTTAACGTTATGCGGGATGTGGGTAGACCAACGGGAAGTGGGTCAGGACAAATTGGTGTTGGGATTGAACCTCGCAGAATATTCCTATATACCATGCCTTGACAAGGATCCAAGACCACATAGTTCTGGTGGTGGAATGGGTCTTACACTCTAGGCCACCCAAGGTGTTGGTGGACCACATGAATGGGGTCGAAATGACTGGGTGCTGGTGTGCTTGAACCTCAGGGAGGCATCCTACATACCATTCCATGACATGGATCAAAGTATTCATAGTTCGGGATGGGGTGTGTCGGCGAATCGACTTGAAGATGGACCTGTGGTCCAATGGATGTTGGGCTTGAAGCTCATGGAGGCTTCCTACGTACCCTACATTGGCAAGGATCAAAAACCACGTAGTTCAAGTGGAGAGTAATGTTTAGCATCATAAGGGACAGAGCGAACCGACATGATGGGGGGGACGGAACGACCAGGTGGTGGTGGTCTTGAACCTCGGGGAGGCTTCCTACGTACCATGCCTTGACATGGATCAATTTTCTCATAGTTTGAGATGAGACGTGGGGCTTACACTCTAGGCTACCCAGGGTGTTGGTGAACTGATGTGAATGGGGTTGGAATGAATGGATGGTGGTGGGATTGAACCTCGGGGAGGCTTCCTACGTACCATGCCTTGAAATGGATAAAAGTCTCCATAGTTCGGGATGGTGGCATGGGGCATGCACACTAGGATGCCCAAGATGACCGGGCTTGGTGCTCTAACATGAATATGGTCGGGATCGTTGGAAGGTGGTGGGCTTGAACCTCAGGGAGGCTTCCTATGTACGATTCCTTTTCAGGGATCAAATTACTCGTAGTTAGGGACGGTTCATATAATGTTTAACATCATGCGAGACAGGGGTGCTGGTGTTAGGCTCGATGCATACTCTAAGCCTATGTGAGTCATGATCGGTGTGATAAACAAGAGATACGAAAGGCCTGACAATCACACAATGAAAGATTAATCTGTGGGAGGTGGAGCGGGGCTTACGAATGGAGCAGCCGAGGGGGAGCGAGATTTGGACTTACACCAGGATGGAGGCCCGTAGGGGTCGGGGCTTCCTATAGAATGGTGGCCCAATGGCTACAAAGAGCAGAAGGATATGGATTTGTTACCAAAGGAAGGAGAAGCACCATTTCCCACCACGCTCTTCGCTGTCCCAGGGGACCAAAGATGAAAGGAGGCGCAGAGATGTTGCCTCTGTCAGGAAAAGCTAGGGGCTTATGCCAAGGTGGTTTCCCATTCCTACAGACAAAAGACACTCCAATAAGGAAGATATAATCCAATGTGAGGGGTGATCCCATCCTCATAGCATTTATTGGGTGTGGAGAATGTCCATGGAGGGGGGACCCTATGTGGGTAACACGGGGCCGGGTCACAGTTTAACATCATGTGTTGAGGACGATGGTGCTTGGAAGATTAAAATCTTGCAGCTCGGATGAGGTGGGTGTGCTCCACACCGCTAGGACATATATAAATGGAACCCTCTTCTCCTTAGTATAGACAGGGGACAATAAAATCCATGGTGATGGGGTGTCATGGAACAAACCATTGAGGGGCCGGTGTTAGAATGGCTATGCGAAGAAGCAATATCCATTAGCGTTCCTTTGCGGAAAAGCATGAGGCGAAACAATGCCATGGGTGATGTCATCCAGGGTACTCAAATTTCACATCGTGCAATCCTGGAAGGGCGTACAGTAAATGGGATTTCCAAGAATAAGGGTTCATATGCAGGAGCCTTGTGAAGCTCTATTACTCCGCGTAGTGGAGAGCACTTGCGAAGGGGTGTGCCTCACAAAGTGGGGTGCCTTAGCCTAAGAATAGGGTAGAGGTGGATATGGGAGGTTCTTCGCGAAGTGTAAAGGAACTCATGGAGCACAGCCTTGCAGAGCTGAGGTGCCTTGAAAAGCATGGTGTCGTGAAGCAATGTGCTTCGCGAAGTAAAGTGACTCTACCTTAGCATGGGGATCATGTGTACATAAAGGGTGTTTCATGAAGCATAAGCGCTCCACAATGACCCTGGTACCCTTTGGGATCCCCTTCCTTAACGAAAAGGCATCCCTATTAGAAGACATGATCAAGATGAGACAAGGGGGAGGCACTTCACGGAGCAGAAGTATCATGAATATCTCGGGGTTCGTAGAGCATAATAATGATTCGCGATTCGGGAGCTGGGAAGTCAAAAAGTATGATTGTCTATCCTTTGGGATCACGGGGAGACTAGGATTTATAGCCAAGATGCATTGCGAAGTGGAGCTGATTCAGTGTGAAGAAGGCCTTGGTTGCCTTACAACTGGTCTCGAATGTCAAATTGGGTCGCAGAGAATCCTGCCTCCTCCTTTCATGGCGGGCTCGTGATTTTCAAATGTGTTTGTGGAGTGGCCCACCTCCTTACATCGCGGCGGGCTAGCGAATATCAAATGTGTTTGCAGAGCGGCCCACCTCCTTGATTTATGACGTCCACGTTGCTTGGTGGACCTCTGCGAAGTGGCTTCGTGAGGTAGTCAATGGGGATGTCTTTGGGCTTCTTTCCCTATCCTGAATTCTAGCGCCAACAGACCTATTAATGTTGAAAAATCACCCGTCCTCACCATGTCACACTCACAAAATATCACATCCATGTTTATTAAGATATTATTAAAGATAGTATGTAAATAAGGTACACTCTGTACAAATACCCACAGATTTGGAATCTCTCCCTCCCAATTATATTCACGATCTTCCCTAATCCCTTCCAAATCCACATTTCCACAAATCTATATACTACAACATAGTCATAAACACATATCCATGACTATATGCCAAATCATTTGTTAATAAAAATATATATCACATTCCTATCATATTATGTTATCAGGAACATAAAGGTTATCATCCTTGTTCCGTACTCCTATAAACAAAAACTCAAACATGTAACCATGTAAAAACCATGCTGCTTTTCCCACTAGAATATACATATTATATCCTAAATTTGTTATATCCATTATGAATATATCTACATTGATCCATCACAACTTCTAATAATTCTTGAGGGAGTGTGGGGAATTGGGAGTAGCAATCTTTATATTCTATATATAAGATGGATTTTACAGAAAACATCTTAAAAATAAAACAATATCAGAATCAGAACTATGATCTAAATATGTTATTGGAATAATAGAAATAATAAAGAAATTAAATTAATATATTAACCAAAGGAATTCCCAACTTAAGGATTCATATTAAAATAAATAACCAAATCGATAATAAGAACTATTTCACCATCACTATTTCTAAATAAAATCAATTGTGATACTACAACATAAAAACCCCATCAAACAGTACAAAAAACCATAAAAACCATCATAATTTTTTTAAGTACTAATTCAAAAATATTGTATCCTTTTTGATCATGTATCATAAAAACCATCAATTATCACTTATTTATTTATAATTATTATCTATATTATATTAATTATTTAATTTATTATCCATATTCAATTTCAATAAATTAAATAATCATTAAATAGAATTATAGTAATAATTATTACTTCATTTAAATATTTTCATATTAAAGGTAACCTAATAGTTACCAATAATTATCCATCTGAAACATAAATTGTTAATTAAATACCACAAAACCCCTATCCCCGAATAATTTAAATTTCTATTTTAGTATAGAATAATATTACATAGAATGCACAATGAATCCAAGTTATCATATTTTTATAAAAACACATCACAACTACACTCTCACAAGCCAAAACCCACCACAAATTAGTCATACTGATAACCATCACATCAATCCACATTCTTCCTACATCAAATGACCATATCAATATTGTATTAAAATATTCCAAAACATATCAATGAAACTAGACATTACCAGAAACCCATATCACTCTAATCGTAGTACAAATGACCCCTTTTATAGTACAATGTCAAATAAAACACAACCAAAAAAATTATTAAGAATAACTCATAATAATAATTAATATATTGAAAATTTCTAACAATATTCTTGGATAACATACATATTTATGTGATAAAAAAACTATGAGAGGAGATAAAAAAATTATAGTAGAAACAATCAATGAGAAAAGAATTATTAAAGAGGATAATAAACTAAAAATTCAAAATATATGAACAATAATATGAAATCATCTAATGCACACACGATTCATCACTTTTACCTTCAATTTTTTCTTCTGTTTTGTTTTTGTTTGAGGTTAATCCAAACCATACACAAAATTAAAAACACTAGCATGATAATTCAACAATTAAACATAAAAAAATAACTGATTTCCAAAATCCCTTATCTATTTAAAGATTCAAGGGAAACCACACAAGTATGGATTTTTCTAAGGATCAAACACCACTAAACATGATATAAAAGGCCTTATAACTAAATTAAAATAAAATATCATCAATATAGACTAATATACTAACTAAAACAATAATACTCCCACTTCAAAAAACATTTCATCAAAATTTATCCTAGAAATTGATAAAAGAAGAGTATATGGTCTTCGTGGATCAAATAGTAAATCAATCCATAATAAAAGTGTTTAAGATGAACCCAGGGATAACATAATGTTCTAATTTTTGACCTCAAGACGTTTTGGGATAAATTGTGTGGAATAAAATTTGAAACAATGGAATCGTGACACCAATTTTATTAGAAAATCTAAAAAACCACCACCATTGTATGGTATAATCCATGATTGTCCTAATGGACTTAGTTAAAGCTGAATCTGAGAAATAAATCCTATAAAACAACACATCCCACATATATCTATTGATGTTTTGAAAAAATTAAATACTAGATTAATAATTCTCATAGTGTTGCATCTTATAAAATGGATGTGTCTTCCTCAACCAATATTGTTATTGAATATACATTAAGAGATTAGGAAACCCTCACCAATATTTCTAAATCACCCCCATGGTCGACCATGTAGTGATTTTGATGTGGTTTAGTTACACCTTTAAATGTTTCTATGTATATATATTGATTTATCCTCAGAGTCAGCTTGACCTTTTTGTGGATTAGGACCAAGGAATAATTATATTAATGATATTATCATATATTAATTCATAAACACACATTATTTTAGGGTCATTGTTTTTCCATTATTTAGTACCTCTTATAAGAAATCTGAGACCATGTTTGATTTCAGAACACAGGGTTCATCCTACGGAAGACCTAAAGTTATTTAGTGTCAGATGTATTATTAAATCAACCAATGGGGGTTCATTTAATTGATATTATTTATTTCTTTATTTTTTATGTTAAATGGAATAGTCTAAATTCCACTATAAGAACACATTTAAAACTAACCACTAAATTTTGAAACATATTCTAGGAATTATTTAAGAGGAATAAAAAATTCCGCAATTGTTTGTCGATCGAGTTGGAGAATGATAAATGATAAGATCAAGGAGGATCGGGAAGAAATGATTGCAACATGTCTTCTTCATCATTGCAGAATTAATTCTTCACCAATGATTTATCTTAAATTTATTTATGATTCATAATTTATGGTTTTGACCACATTTAATATGTCATTTATCATGGATTCATTTCAACTATTCTAAACCATTAATTTTTCATTCTTCACATGAGCCCCACAATATATCAGTTATATTGATTCAATATAATTATTTTATGCCTTCTATCACCCATATAATCCCTCAATTGTTTAATCACTAACTGATAACACTTTCACAATAAGGGTCCCACCTTTTTTATATTGGTTTCCTTTGTTCTTTGTGTTATTTCACCATCGTCATGTGGGGTCACGGTTCGACACTAATTAGGATAATTATAGAATTATTGAACCCATAGATTCTTAGAGGACATGAAAACAAGAAATTGAATTGTGATTCTAAAAATGATGGATATTTCTGGCCAAAATAATGTGAAAATGATAATTATCTGGGATGTAGAGAGGTCATATATGGTGCTTGGGATGCATGGATGCTCGTTAGAAATAGAACTAATTCCTCTATTTTGGAAATCAGAGGTGGGTGATAGATCCTCAATGACATAAAAATATATTTTATTGTAATTTTAGTTGTCAAAAGGAAAAATAAATGGATAAAATAATTGATAAGGGACCCTCACAATGAAACTAATTATATTATGAAACCCTAACTACATAGTGAGTACTAAGAAGAAATCATGTCGTATAGTCCCCTAGATGTAGTGGCTATGGTTTTGGGTGAATAAAAATGTTACATGTAATTTAGACCCATGACAAGTCATCTGGTCCTCTACGGGTGGTGTGATATCGACACTAGGATTGCATGGAATGGATAGGTCTTAGAAGACGGGAATGAAGAAAGTACATAGGAATGACCGAGTAATCAGACACAACCTTAATACAAAAACAAGACCATGTGATCAAAAAATGTATGATATACATGGTCATGAAAAAACGTCAACGGGAAAAAAATATGGATGAGACACATCGTGTACAACCAGTACATTCAATGTTGTGTGAAATGGATTTTTATGCCACAACTAGGGATGAAGAAGTCCATGAATAAAGGAACTGTCACACACTGTATGGACCCCCATATGTATCATGTAATCTCCATAAAACATATTCCACTTATATGTCCTTTTGTGGGACAAGGATTTTTCCCATGAGTATAATATCCCATTTTAACGCCATTTAGAACATAATAGTATCCTTCCTATAATATTTTTATGTATGGTGGGATGTTTTCCATGAATAATGCTTCTTCGAGTGATGCTTAAAGATTTACATGATCTGGTCTGAATCATATGAGGGATGGAGGAGTTGGATTCCCCTATCACACAAGGGAATGGGTCCCCCATATTCCTCTCTATCTACTTAGAGTTGCCTCTAGAAGCACTAGGGCATGGGTCCTCCTCTTACTGAATTCTCTCGATTTCAATTATACTTTCTAGATTCTTGTCACTAATTGTTAGAAAATTAATCATGGGATTGTGTTTATTGTTTCATGACCTTCTACAATCTAGGTGAACCTTAGTGGGATATTCCATTACATAGTGGTTACGAATAATTTCAATCCATTTGATGGTTTTTGTAGTTTTCACATTATGATGAATTTTTTGTGATAAAGGGAAACATATTGAAGTGCCTCGAGTTTGGTTTTCAACCCATGGAATCAAATGTTGTTGTGGGGGAAGATGTATCCATTCAAATGGACTCTCAATTAATTATTGTATAATTATTATACTAATATATTGGTTTCCAGGAATAGTGGTACATGCATCATAGAGGATTGATTCATTTGGCAGTCCATCTTGAGTCAACTCCCTAAATATATATTCTCATTTAACCATTATACATATGGATCACATTTATTACCCATATAAGAAAAAATAAACACTAGATACTAATTTGGGGATTTGATGATGAGAATATGAGGGTTGAGACCTCATTCTAGGTGATTTCTCATGATGTGTTTCGTCCAAGAATGTCGAGAGTAGAAACACTGCCTGTTGAGCATCATATAGAACCAGCTACTCAGGCAGATGATATATAAAGGCTAGTGAACTCTATGAGTTTGACATTAAATACAATTGAGGTTCTATGAAGAACAATATATCAAGGTAGTATTCTATTTCCTTGAGTTGGTGATCTATGTATTTTAGCTCATTTGAACACCTAACTGATCAGATGGATGTGTTGGAAGCTAACCTTTTTCTTATAGAAATAGTGTGTTGGTGGAGTCTGGTCACATAGACTCATGATGAGATGAATCACCCATGGTCCAACTTTCAATACCTATTTCAAAATGATTATTACCCATCATTCTTATTCATATTTCTTATCCATGAACTTCAATTGTTGTATTATGTTAGTGTGATGGTTAATGAGTTTATAATGTGGTTCATTGACCTAATGTGGTACTCCTTGAACATGGTATGAGATTGTTACTTACAGTAGAAAAAAATTTATAAGGGTCTCTATATATAAATTCATTTCATTTCCCCAATTTTAATTCTAACATATGATGGAGTACTAATAAATGTTATGGTGATGGATAGGTTTTGATCAAATGAACACAAGATAGCTACTGATGGTAGTGGGAATCATGGGTAGAGTAATCTTCATTGTCCAGATGGAGTTAATTGATATGGTCTCATCACATGTGACCATATTATGGCTATAATCAGACACATGTAAATGTGGAATGTGGTTCAGTTATAGGTTCTACTCTTCTAGGATATGGGTTATTTTATGTGGGTGATGGGTGGGGTCACATGGCTTGCGATTTCACACCACTACAAAAACGGTCTTTATCAGCACTCAAAACAGGCGTTATCAGCGCTAAAATGGTGATGTAAATCATGGCACAGATAAATGGGGTACCCTTTATCAGTGCTTGTTGAGATATGATAAAGGGGTACTTTATTAGTGATAAAAAAAGTTGCTGATAAAGGAAACCATTATCAGTGCTAAAAAATCACTGATAAAACAACCCTTTATCAGCGTTAAAAGAGTGCAGATAAATGCATGTTTTATTAGCACTCCATTATCACTAATAAACTAGTGCTTTATCAGCACTTCTTTTGTGCTAATAAAGGTGTAGTTTATCAGTGCTTTTTAAGATTTGATAAAAGCTCCATTTATCAGCGCTAAAAAATCACTGATAAATGCCATGGCTGCTGCTACGAAAACATCTGCAACAGCACACCCAAACACCTGCAGAAAAATCAGCATCTCAGTAAGATAATTAGAGAAAGTATACCCATAAAAAATTAACACATAAATAATAAGCTAATTAGAACAAGTATAATCATACAACAAGTATACCCGTACACCATTAACACATAATTCATAAGTTAATTAAGTACATAAAGAATTCAATTCAGAATTCAGGGGGTTAGGGGATATTCAAGTGTTTGGGGTGGCGGTCCAAGGGGGGGTAAGGGGTGTCTGGGGGGATTGGGGTGTCCAAAGGGGGGTTTCCCGGGGGTTGGGATGGTGTCCAAGGTGTCGGGGGGTCATTATAGGGGGTGGGCTGTCCAAAGAGGTGGGGGTGGCCAGGGGGTGGGTTGGTGTCCAGGGGGATGGGGGTGGTTTTGGGGGTTGGTGGGGTTAACTCATACACATCAAAATGGACCCATTGATCATTATTATAAAATATCAACACAATACAAATGTGTTTAGTCAGATTTCCGTAGGTCAGTTGTTGTTTTAACTTAAAATTGTGTCCATTTTAATCTAAAGAGAGACCCTTTTAGTGCTACTGACAACACCGTGCCTCAGATTGAGGTGGGGATGACATGTACACGATACAAAGGACCCGTGGATCATTTTCCTAAAGGATCAACACAATACGAATGTGTTTTGATTTGATTTCCGTAGGTCAGTTGTTGTTTTCACTTAAAATTGTGTCCAATTTAAACAAAAGAGAGATCCTTTGAGTGGTAACAGCCATACCATGCCTTGTATTGATGAAGGGTTGAATTTTACACATCACAAAGGACCCGTGGATCATCCTTATAAAATAGCATGACAATCCAAATGCATTTGGTAGGATTTCCATTGGTTAGTTGTTGTTTTCACTTAAAATTGTGTCCATTTTAAACCAAAGAGAGACCCTTTGAGTGCTACCAGCCACATCGTGCCTCAGATTGAGGCGAAAAAGACTCGTACACATCACAATGGACCCGAGGATCATTCTCCTAAAGTATTAACACAATCCAAATGCGTTTGGACAGATTTATGTAGTCCAGTTGTTGTTTTCACTTAAAATTGTGTCCATTTTAAACAAAAGATAGATCCATTGAGTGGTACCAGCCACACCGTTCCTAGGATTGAGTTGGGGATGACTTTTACATGTCAAAATGACCCATGGATCGTTCTTATTAAATATCAAGACAATCTGAATGTGTTTGGTCATATTTTCATAGATTTGTTGTTGATTTCAATTAAAATTGTGTCCAATTTAAATAAACGAGAGACCATTTGAGAAATAGCGGCCACACTGTGCCTCAGATTGAGGCGGTGATGACTCTTACACATCAAAAAGGCTTAGTGGATCATTATCTTAAATGATAAACACAATACAAATGTGTTTGGTAAAATTTCCGTAAGTCTGTTGTTGTTTTCACTTAAAACCGTATCCATTTTAAAAAAAATAGAGACCCATTGAGTGGTACTGGCCACACCATGGCACGGAATGAGGCAAGGTTTACTCATACACGTCTCCAAGGACCCTTGGATCATTCTTATAAAATATCGAGGCAATCCGAATGCGCATGGTATAATTTTCATTTATCAGTTGTTGTATTCAATTAAAATTGTGTCCATTTTAAACAAAAGAGAGACCCATTGAGTGATAGCGGTCACACCATGACTCATATCGAGGTGGGGTTGACTGGTACAGATCAAAAATGACTCATGGATCGTTCACCTAAAGGATCAATACAATCTGAATGTGTTTGGTCAGATTTATGTAGGTCAGTTGTTGTTTTCACTTAAAATTGTTTCCATTTTAAACAAAATAGAGACCCATTGACTGATACCAACCACACTGTGCCTAAAATTGAGGCATGGTTGACTTTTACATGTCACCAAGGACCTGTGTATCGTTCTCCTGAAGGATCAACACAATCTGAATGCGTTTGTTCGGATTTTCGTAGGTTAGTTGTTGTTTTCACTTAAAATTTTGTCCATTTTAAGAAAAATAGGGTCCCTTTGAGTGATACCAGACACAAAGTGCCTCATATTGAGGTAGGGTTGAATCTAATATGTCAAAAATGATCCTTGTATCGTTATTATAAAACATAAATGCAATCCGAATGTGTTTGGTCCGATTTCCATAGGCCATTTGTTGTTTTCAATGAAAATTGTGTCCATTTTAAACAAAAGAGAGATCTTTTGAGTGATACTGGAAACAAAGTGCCTCATATTGTGGTGGAGATGACACATAATTGTCATAAAGGTCTCGTGGATCGTTCTCATAAAAGATCAACACAACTTAGATGGGTTTGGTTAGATTTCCGTAGCTTTGTTTTTGTTTTCACTTAAAATTGTTTCCATTTTAAACAAAAGGGAGACACTTTGTGTGGTACCGGCCACACCATGCCTCATATTGAGTTGGGGTTGACTCATAAACATCACAATTGACCCATGGATTATTCTTATTAAATATCAAGACAATCCGAATGCATTTGGTTAGATTTTAGTAGGTCAGTTGTTGTTTTCACATAAAATTGTATCCATTTTTAACCAAAGAGAGACCCTTTGAGTGATAGAGGCCAAAACATGTCTAGGATTGAGGCAAGGAGGACTTATACACGTCACAAAGGAACCATGGATTGTTCTACTAAATGATCAACACAATATTAATACGTTTTGTCAGATTTCCGTAGGTCAGTTGTTGTATTCCGTTAAAATTGTGCCCATTTTCAACAAAAGAGAGATCCTTTGATTGGTACCGGCCACATCATGCCTCGATTTGAGGTGGGGTTGACTTTTACACATCAAAAAGGATCCATGGATATCTCTTAAAAAATATCCAGACAATCCGAATGCATTTGGATGGATTTCCATAGGTCAGTTGTTGTTTTCACTTAAAATTGTGTCCATTTTAAACCAAAGAGAGACCATTTGAGTGCTACCGGCCACACCGTGAATCAAATTGAGGTGGTGATGACATTTACATGTTACAATGGACCCATGTATCATTCTACTAAAGTATAAATACAACTTGAAGGTGTTTGGTTGGATTTTTGTAGGTCAGTTGTTGTTTTCACTTATAATTGTGTACATTTTAAACAAAAGAGAGAACCGTTGACTACTACTGGCAACAACGTGACTCATATTGTGGTGGAGATGACTCCTAAATGTCCTAAATGACATGTTGATCATTATCCTAAAGGATCACCATAATTTTAATGGGTTTTGTTCAGATTTTCATAGCACAGTTGTTGTTTTCACTTAAAATTGTGTCCATTTTAAACAAAAGAGAGACCCTTTGTGTGGTACCAGCCACACCATGCCTCAGATTGAGGCGGGATTGACTCATAAACGTCACAACGGACCCATGTATCATTATTATTAAATATCAAGACAATCTGAATGTGTTTGGTCAGATTTCAGTAGGTCAGTTATTGTTTTCACTTAAAATTGTGTCCATTTTCAAACAAAGAGAGACCCTTTGAGTGATAGTGGCCACAAAGTGCCTAGTATTGAGGCGAGGATGACTCATACATGTCCCAAAGGACCCATGGATCTTTCTTATAATGGATCAGGACAATCTGAATGTGTTTTGTCGGATTTCTGTAGGTCAGTTGTTGTTTTCACATAAAATTGTGTCCATTTTAATCAAAAGAGAGACCCTTTGATCGGTACCGGCCACATCGTGCCTCGATTTGTGGTAGGGTTGACTCATACATATCAAAAAGAATCCATGGATTTCTCGTCTAAAATATCAAGATAATAAAAATGTGTTTTGATGGATTTCCGTAGGTCAGTTGTTGTTTTCACTTAAAATTGTGTCCATTTTAAACCAAAGAGAGACCTTGTGAGTGATACCGGCCACACCGTGAATCATATTGAGGTGGGGATGACTTTAACATGTTAAAATGGACCCTTGTATCATTATCCTAATGGATCAATACAACCTGAAGGTGTTTGGTGGGATTTCTGTAGGTCAGTTGTTGTTTTAACATAAAATTGTGTCCATTTTAAACAAAAGAGAGAACCTTTGAGTGGTATCAGCCACACTATGCCTCGTATTGAGATGTGGTTTACTCATACACGTTGCAAAGTAACCAGGGATAGTACTTATAAAAGATCAAGAAAATCATAATGTGTTTGGTTGTACTTCCATAGGTTAGTTGTTGTTTTCACTTAAAATTGTGTCCATTTTAAACTAAAGAGAGGCCCTTTGAGTGCTATCGGCCAAACTGTGCCTCAAATTGAGGTTTAGAGGACTCGTACATGTCACAAAAGACTATTGAATCATTATCCTAAAGGATAAACACAATCCGAATGTGTTTGGTTAGATTTCCGTAGGTCAGTTGTTGTTTTCACTTAACAATGTGTCCATTTTAAACAAAAGAGAGACCCATTGAGTGGTAACGGCCACACTGTGCCATGGATTGTGTCAGGGATGACTCGTACATGTCAAAACAAACCATTTATAATTCAAATAAAATATCAAGACAATCCGAATGTGTTTGTTCAGATTTTCAAAGGTCAATTTTTGTTTTCAATTAAAATTGTGTCCATTTTAAACAAAAGAGAGACCCTTTGAGTGATAGCAGTCTCACTATGCCTTGGATTGAGGCAAGGATGACTCATACGCGTCAATAAGTAACTGTGGATCATTCTCCTATTGTATCAACAAAATATGAATTTTTTTGGTCAAATTTCCGTAAGTCAGTTGTTGTTTTCACTTAAAATTGTGTCCATTTTAATCAAAATAGAGACCCTTTGGGTGGTAACGAACACACTGTGGATTACATTGAAGCAGGGTTGACACTTACACATCACTGAGGAAACTTTTATTGTTCTTATAAAATATTAAGGCAATCCAAATGTGTTTGGTCAGATTTTCATAGGTCGGTTGTTGTTTTCAATTAAAATTGAGTCCATTTTAAACAAAAGAGAGACCCTTTGAGTGATATCGGTCCCACCATGCTTCATATTGAGGCGGGGTTGACTCATACACATCACAAAAGACCCATGGATCTTTCTCCTAATGTATCAACAAAATCTGAATGTGTTTGGCTTGATTTCTGTATGTCAGTTGTTGTTTTCACTTAAAATTGAGCCCATTTTAAACAAAATAGAGACCCTTTGAGCTATACCGGCCACACCGTGCCTCGGATTGAGGCTGGTTTGACACTTACACATTACCAAGGACCCATGGATTTTTTTACCAAAGTATCAACACAATACGAATGCTTTTGGTCATATTTCAGTAGGTCAGTTGTTTTTTTCACTTAAAATTGTGTCAATTTTAATCAAAATACAGCCCCTTTAAGTGATACCGTCCACACCATTCCTTTTAATGAGGTGGGGTTGACTCATAAATGTCACCAAGGACCCTTGGATCGTTAATATAAAATATCAAGGAAATCCAAATTTTTTGGTCATATTTTCAAAGGTTAATTGTTGTTTTCAATTAAAATTGTGTCCATTTTAAACAAAATAGAGACCATTTGAGTGCTACTGGCCACACCATATTTCAGATTGAGGCGGGGATGGCTCATAATTGTCACAAATTACCTTGGGATTGTTCTCTTAAAGGATGAGCACAATTTGAATGGGATTGGTTGGATTTCCGTAGGTCAGTTGTTGATTTCACTTAAAATTGTGTCCATTTTAAACAAAAGAGAGACCCTTTTAGTGGTACAGGCCACACTGTGCCCCTGATTGAGGCTGGGCTGAGTCATACACATCTCAATGAACACATGGATCGTTCTTATGAATGATCAAGACAATCTTAATGCGTTTTGCTCTGATTTCTGTAGGTCAGTTTTTGTTTTCACTTAAAATTGTGTCCATTTTAAACCAAAGAGAGAACCTTTGAGTGATAGTGGCCACACCATGCCACGGATTGAGGCAGGGATTCCTTTTACACATCAAAAAAGACCCATGGATCGTTCTTCTAATGGATCAATAAAATATGAATTCATTTATTCATATTTCGGTAGGTGAGTTGTTGATTTCACTTAAATTTTTTTCCATTATAAACAAAAGAGAGACCCTTTGAGTTGTACCGTACACACCATTCCTCAAATTAAGGCATGGATGACTCGTACACATCACAAAGTAATCTTGGATAAGAATTATAAAAGATAAATACAATCCTAATGAGTTTGGTTGGATTTTCAAAGGTCAATTGTTGTTTTAAATTAAAATTGTGTCCATTTTAAAGAAAAGAGAGACCCTTTGAGTGATAGTGGTCACACTGTGCCTCAGATTGAGGTGAGAACGACTCGTACACATCACAAAGGAATCGTGGATCATTCTCTTAAAGGATCAAGACAATCCGAATGCGTTTGGTCTTATTTTCGTACATCAGTTGTTGTTTTCACTTAAAATTGTGTCCATTTCAAACAAAAGAGAGACCCTTTGAGTGGTTCATCATTTTCCATGTTGTTGGTGAATATCATATGTTAAAATGGGAAATTCACTCATTAGAGAAAGGATGTTTTATTTAATAACAATTAAAATTTTCCTATGAACATTTACATACAAAAATGTTTCATCTTTTGACCCCCTTAACCCCTCTCCAAAATGACCACCAATTATACATGTCCCCAAGTCAAATCTTCATTGTATTTGTGTACAATCTGACATCAGTTATGCAGCCCACTAATTTATGAACAAATCTATATCATCTTTTGAGAATGAGGCTTTTTGGCGGTCAGATTAGTCCTGAAAAATATAAAAATAATGAATTAATAAATAAATTAAACGAACTAGTATATTATTTCGAAAATACCTCTTTAGAGATGCTAGTTTTTTGATGAAAAATGATCTCTTTCATAAATTTACAAACATAATAACCATAATCATTTTAATTTTTTTGTTTTGGACACTACAAAAAAATTGATCATCAGAAGAATAAGTAACTTGTCTTGAGATGTGTTTCGAGAGTGAAATTTTATTATATATGCCCTGATATTTTTCCAGACATAGTACTTACTTGCCTCCTTATGATTAGCCACTATCCTCATTACTTTTTTATACGATAATGATACGCCACCTTATCATAACATAATCCTAAGTAAAAGATAATATAAATTATATTACATGATGTTTAGACCTAAAACGTAAGATGTAGGGTCTTACAGATTTACAAACTCCATCATGTGTGGTCAGTTTGATGGATATCCTTTTTTGAATCCAGAAAATAAATCATTGGAGTATCCATGTTCACTACAACTAGTAAGAAATGTTTCCAATAAACAAAAAAAAATAAGTAATAAAATTATTGAAAATATAATTGATATGATTTAATCGTAGAGTTTTACCCCTGCATTGTTGGAATTAGGAAGAGTCTATCATCTATAATCTTTCTTTCAAATGTTTTCAGCAAGCCGTTCACTATTGCATCTATTTTTGATGGCCTTAAATTTTTTAGGCGTGTTGATGTGGTATGAGGACTGACGAGTCCAAATCTTGGATCATGGAAATATTTCTTCAACTATTTGTCATCAATGCATCTATCAACAATATAAAATACATTTAGTCATAATTTTCACATTAGATCAGCTTTTAGAAAATCAATTCTTGGAAACATACCTCATATATACATTTACAACAGTAATGCCTAGCCAACCGTTTTCAAGTATCTCATTTACATTTTTAGAAGAAACGAAATCTTGACTTTCCTCTCCATATATATTCTCTTAGAAAACCACTATATGACTATTACCATCTTTTAGCTTCGTATCCACATGAGTCTTCAATGCTAGTAAATGTGGATAGAGAACAGGTCGTGTTATTGTGCTTTCAGAAGCTCCTTGGGATTGGTTGGTCGATCCTTTAGATGGTTTTGAGCCAACGTTTGTCATCCCCTCCCCTTTATCCATCTATAACAACAATCATTGGTTCATACCCTTCTTTCATTAATTATTAAAGGTTTATCTGGAAAAAAATGAAATAAATCCCTCTTTGTCTTCATATACTCTTACAAGTTGTGACAAAAATCCAATGAATGTCCCAATAGCCTTTTCGACTGTATGAATATCATCTTCATCAAGTGGAATAGGTAGCTCTTCATTTGGATCATGGGCTATTGTAATCATCACATTCGGATGATATTTCAGAAGTGCTCTATTATGCAGCGTGGCATCTGGGATATTGAACACTATAGCCCTCTCTACAAGGTGATAGGTGGGTGTTGACAGATATAAATCACAATCATTATCACCCTGTAGAAGATCAGTACAGAAAAATTATCAGTTTTTGTTTGATTCATATTTCATGGGAACAATTATTAGAATATTGATTACCATGGATATGAAAGTTCTTTGAGGGGAATGGCTCACCCCAATGCTGGTGGTTGTGGGGTGGGATGTTCATGTGCTTGTTGTTCCTGAGTTGTGTCTTCCCTTTTCTTCCCACCGATAAAAGTTTCTAGCAACTCTCCCTACCATTGCAATAGTTCTTCAAGGGTTTCTATTTTTTTTCTCATTTGTTCCAATTTTTTATCTGTATCTTCTGTTTTCTATTCTCCTAAAAATATACTTGGGGTGTCACCCCAAACCCCACACCTCTAACATGACCGTATTTTTCTGGTTGCTTCAAAGACATCGATAATAGGTCTGTATCTGCTATAGGAGTAGCTGATTCTTGTGATTGTTGGATATAGGAAAATAACAAATTATTTTAATGTAATATAAATATAAAAAAATATATTTATTGTCGTGTCAGACTTAAACATATTTCCCACACTTTTTTTTGTGCTCTGATCTACTAACTTACCTTCCTTATTCACACGTGCCTCCTTCTATAGCACATGATGTAAGATGAAAGTGTATTTGGTTTTAGACTCATCAATCTACATATAGACATAGAAAGATAACTATGATGTTGTTTATTGGAACTTAACAATATTAATATAAATTTAAAATAAGTACCATTTTCTTTTCTAATGAAGCGTACCCCATCCTTGCATTACGATAGGGGTACGTTGGTATTGATGCAGGTTCCTTATTTTCAGTACAGAGTTTCTGTTTCATAAATGAAATATTAATAATAACAGTGATGAATATAGGTATCCTCAAACAACATATTATCACCCACAATGTACCTGAAACTTCTTATCCCCACGGTGGCCAATAAATGCATCCAATACTTCTTGGGATATCAGGAGAGCATAGAAAATGGGTGGGTGCGGGTTTATTTTACCTTTGGAATATTTCAGGTGACGTCTTGTTAAAATAGTGCTAAAACCTCGATGAATCTTTCCTGCAAGATTTAGTTCATAATCCTTGTGGGAATCGTCTACTATAAATGTACTTTTAAAAAGATTGAGAAGTGTAAGACATTGTTTCATTATTTTATTTTATATTAAATTAAAGAAATAAATTCATAATGTTACTGTAATTTCTTTCCAGATCATAGCCTTCACCTCATACACAACATGGTGGCCTGAAACTATGTCAATCGGCCTGCATTTCCGAGTGAAAACTCTAATGTTGCTGCTAAACATATCCTCGTTGGGATACACATGTTGGCCTTGTGCATTCCATCCGACTTCAAATTTAATGCCTTTTCTTTTCACCTTAACAACATTGGCTAACACCGTCAAACTATGATGCACCTGTATTTTCGGTGACGTTGGTCCATCATTCCCAACCATTTCATCGATATGAACATCATCTATATGATCATATGAAATGGTATCAACAGTATGTACTAATGGTTTTTGGACCTCAACACTAGTAGTAGAAAGATCCATAGTAGCAGGAGCAGCAGTAGCCGCAGTAGGAGCAGCAGGATCCATAGTAGGAGGAGTAGCAGGAGCAACAGGAGCCGCAGCTAGAGCAACAGCAGCCGCAGAAGTAGTAGCTTGAGAGTCTTACTCAGCCGCAAGGTTAAGAGCACCATAATGTGAAGAAGTCTTTATCTGCAAAAGTGGTAGAACAGTTAATTTAGATTACATAAATTCAGTAATGATAAGATAATAACATGATATAACCAGATCTATATTACAAAAAAAATAACCTGTTTATTGATCTCTCTTTAATTTTATCAAAGGATGAATGGATTTGACACCTCTATCAATTATCCAAATTTCTTCATTGCAGAGTCCTCTAACATACAAAACATCATCTTCATTCAGACCTCTCAGAAATGATTACGATGTACCACTGAAAGGATCGTCCTCAACTGAATTTTCATCCAAACCTTCAGTAGTTTTGGATGATAACAGAACAATCAACCACTTTCTGTTTTCGGGCTATGGAACATAAAAAACATGTATCGCTTGTGATTCCATTATAAATTGTTCATCTTTGTACCCTTCTTTACTAAAATAAACTTTCACAAATCCCTATTCATCTATTTTAACACCATTATTTTTATCAAACCATTTGCATTGAAAAATCAACAATTTTAATGTCATATAATCCAAGTCCCATATTAGTTTGATAATGCCGAAGTATGATATATTTTCTTAAATTGGATTTCTGTCCTTACTACCAGAAACATGCATCGCTTCAGCCACTAGTGTAACTCCACTATTTTTCATGGTACTATCTACATCATGTTCATCTATATAGAATGTACAAACATTAATTACATAACCACTGTACGATAATACATACACACTTGGTCCAACAGCTAGCCATCGAAGTCGTTCTGAAATTGAATTTGGATTTTCATCCAACTGGTTAATAATATTGTCTTGAAACCATCCTATAAACTGGTGATTATTTGTATTTGATAACCATTTTTCATCCCTTGATGGATTCAAATGCCTTATAATTACTTTGTGAGTTTCAATATATGGAGAAACCTCCCAACTGTTATGCAAATCATAAAGATGGGCCTACTCATAATCTGTAATACTGATTGTCACAACATCTCTTCTAGAAATTCCCTCACCCTCAATGCGTCCAGTATGATGAGATTTCAGGAGACCAATGGTTTTCACATCAGATAGGCATTTGGTACAAAATTCAATGGCTTCCTCAAAAATATATCGCTCTACTATAAAACACTCTGGCTGACTTAGATTTTTGACATACCCTTTTAAAATAATCATATACCATTCAACCGGGTACATCCATCTATAATGCATATGACCACAAAGTCAAATCTCTCACACCAAGTGGATCATCAAATGAACCATCATATCAAAGAATGTTGGTGGGAAGAACATTTCTAATTCACATAATATGATGAAAATTTCTTTTTCCATAGCTGGAAATTTCTCCGGGTCTAAAACTTTGCTACACATAGATTTAAAAATGTAACAAAGCTTGGTTAACGTATGAAAAACATTCTTGGAAAAAATGCAATGTAAAGCTATAGGAAATAGACCTTGCATCAAAACATGGCAATCATGTGATTTCAAACTTTTTAACTTCAAATAATTAATTGAAACAATGTTATTTATATTTGATGAATAACCCTCTGGAACCATTACATCATTGATGAAGTTGCAAAACTGATATCTCTTCTCCCTAGAAATATTATAAGTAGCTGGAGGAAGAAACATTCGATTTTCACCCTTCACGGGAGCCAACTCTTCTCGTATTCCCATGTCAACCATGTCCAAAATTGCCTTAATTCCATATTTTGTTTTTAGGGGAATTTAGATACATTCTGATAACATTGTCACATACACATTTTTCCACATGCATCACATCAAGAAAATGTCTAACGTTAAAAAATTATTGTATGGTAATTCATAAAAAACTGATCTCTTTTTCCAACCGATTTTTGTAAGGGTTATTAAAAATGGTATACCAAAAATAGTGTTCATATCTTTTACTTTCTCAAACAGCTGATCACCTATTAGTGGAGACGGTGTTGCATGTTTGTTCTAAACATCCATTGAATGATGTCGTCCAATATCGGTACTTATGCCGATGAGGTAGATATCTACGATGTCCTAAAAACACATATTTCGATGAATGTTTCAACCTAATTGATTTTGTATCTTCTTCTCACATGGGACACCCTTGAGATCCTTCAATGCTATATCCTGAAAATTTTATATAAGTCGAGATATCATTTATTGTCCCATACAACATCGCTCTCAATGTGAAGTATTCAGTTTTATAAGCATCATACAATATAACACATGAATCCCATAATAACTTCAAATCCTCGATCAAAGGAGCCAGATAAATATCAATATCATTACCTAGTTATTTTGGTCCTGATATAAGCATAGATAACATGATGAATTTCTTCTTCATTCATACCCAGGGTGGCAAGTTATAATTTACCAACATAACATGCCATGTACTATGAGTTCTTGTTTGAAAACCAAAAGGATTTACTCCATCTGTAGATAATTCTAGATGAAGGTTTCTAGGCTCTTTTCCAAATTCAGGATACTCTTGATCAATTTTCTTTCATTGAGGAGAGTTGGTTGGATGATGTAATTTCCTCATCTTTATTTCTTTTATCTTCATGCCATGACAATTGTCAAGCAGTTTCCACACTTCCATATCGACGTCTAAACCTTGGAATGATTGGAAAGTACCATACAACTTTCTTAGGATTGGATTTATATTGTTTTAAAAAGAATCACACACTTTGGGAATTCTTTAAGTGATTTTTTCTCCTTGTGAAATAATATACAGTCTTTCGGGCAGGAATGTATTCTTTCAAAAATCATACCCATCAAGCGTAGCATTCGTCTAGCTTCATATGTCCGTCTTGGGAGATCATTATCTTCTGGGAGCATGTAATTCAAGAGAGCAATTAGTTCCGTAAACCTGACATCACTCCATCCATTGCCTACTATCAATTTATACAACTTCAGTACAATTGACCATGTTGTATAATTAGTTCAACCAGCATACAATGGCATCTTTGGACAACAATTTAACTTCTCAAACAATATTGGGCATTCACAGAGTTCATCTTCAATTGCCTTTTTCATTTCTTCAATACGATCTTCATCATCATTGACATCTGTAATCACATCCTCCATATGGTCTTCAACATTATACATATTTTTATTCATATCTGATGATCCATAAAATGCAGTTTTTTCCCAGCCAGTAGCTACATTCTCATTTTCTCCGTGTTTATTCCATCATTTATAACTCCGATCTATTCCGTGACATATCAAATGTTCTTAAAAATCCTCTAGAGTATGTAGTCTAGAATAACAACTACGTAAACATAGAAAAATGATTTGAGAAGGATCCTTTGCAAACTTGATAAACTCTTTCACTCCGTCTTCGTACACTATTGTCAACCGAATAGCATCAATCCAATATTTATTCATCTTCATCCTATTTAAATCTCAAATATTAGTATTTATGGTTCAATTACACAAAACAAGACTTCCAAATAAAGTATAATAGAACCACTTCCTTATAAAAATAGATATTAATAGAGCCTAACCATTAGTATTTATTCATATTCATTAAATATAATTACTATAGATTAATTATAGTTTCCTCAAATCACCCAAGACCAAACACAAGAATAATCAAGAATGATACATATAAAACTCCTATGTCTCTACCCTACATTCAATATCATCATGCCTAAATAGCCATATATCCACACATACAGATTCCACAAACACATAAAAATACATGTCCACATTAGAACCAAAGTACCAATATGGATTTCAATCAGGTTACTCGACTCAAGTGGTGGTGTGTAAGAAATAATAAGAAATTATAATAAGTATATAGTCACACATAAATCTCAAACTGGTGTTAATAATCTAATAAACCCAATGTATCATTCCATATATCAGAATACGCTGAAGGAGCGCATATATGATAGTAGTCCTAGGTGGTGAAGGCTCCTGAGGAGGAAGGGGCGAACACGCACCTATCGGTGTTCGAGGTCAGGTCACTGAGGTTGAAGGTGGCCCGATACTCCTACAATGGTTCATTCAATCTTTCAAAAACCACGTCCTGGTGCCCTTGGATGTTAACCAATTGTTTGTGGCTATGAAACTGTTCCTAATGATCATGCCAATAAGAAATGGAAACCAAGAGTGGGGAGTGAATCGAAATACCTCAAGAAATATGGAAAAACATGGTATTTGAGATTAGGTTAGTGGATTTCATGTTGGGTAAACACCTATCCAAAAGACTCCACATGTGGTGATGGCCCCTTCAGTTATTGCACCAGGTGAAACTGTCACCTATGAAGCTGAGATCAATGAGGCCCTTCCCTACCATGAACTGAACAAACTCCATGATGGCCTTCCTCTAGAATGGGCTTCTACCTTTCCTTTCATTTGGAAGGGAAATTACATTAAAGTCACCACCAACAAACAATGGATGGTGGCCAGGATCGAAGTTATTTTGTTCAATCCATAGAGATTCCCTTTTGAGAGGGTCATAGCTTCCAAAAACAAAAGTCATAAGGAAGGAGGTGTCACCGTTGGACACCTTGGTAATGATGAATTGATTGTAATCTTGAATAGTCTCAACAACATATTTGTTGTGCAAAAATACCCATTTGTGTCTGTTGGAGGGGTCAGAGTGTATAAATCGTTGCAACTTAATCTTCCAGGGGAATTCTATGATTATTAAAGGGTGTTTTGTCTTATTTGACAACAACAACAATGACATTATGCTTTTTTATTTCTATAGTGAGGAAGTTTGATTTAACATGGGAACTAAGACCATGAGAATTACTTATGAAGATAATAAGTATGGGTAGGATAGGGCTCTGTCATTGGATCTTGAGCTAGTATCCTTATTGAAGTGGGAGGATGATCTCTCACTGAGGTCCCTTGATTTTGAACATGTTCATAATCCCTTATGGTTGGTAAGCTTCATATGAGTGGGAGATGAGGATCCAAAGGGGTAGGGGAAGGATGGGTAAAGAAACCTGGGGCTTTTGAGGGAGTTATCTCTAGATCAATAAGTATTTGGAGCTGGATGATAGGCTTAGTGTTAAGGGAGATAGAACAACCACTGCTAGGAAGGGGCATGGCCACTACAGAGAGGCAGTCAGTAACCTCAACGAGGGAGAAGGACAGAGATGGAGGTATGGGTGGCAAGGCTAGAATGATTGGTGGTCTAGGCATCATGCTATAAAAGTGCACTTCCAAAAAAAGTCACTTAGATATAATGAAGGAAAGAAGGGGGGAATCCCTCGAAGAAAATAGGGTTCATGCATTGGATGACCAAGAAATGCATCAGAACTGGGTGGTGCTGCCCTTAAAGAAAAATGTTATCCTTCATTCCTTACAATATGGTGACATGGTGTTGGATCTATGGGAATCAATGATACCTAAAAGGAATCTAGTTAAACTGGAATTCATGTGTGAAAGACCTAAAATTTTTCATAAACTTCACTCTAATAGTGTAAACTCATTGATTCCATTGATGATGATCATATCAATATTTCCACCAATACTAGGTTCCTAAAGAGATATTCTACATGAATTAACCATCCCATTAGTCTGAGATATATGTATTTGATCTAAATATTCAACATCCTAGTTATATATTGTTTCATGTGGTGTTGAGCTTAGACAAGCCCCTTCTCACTTTAGGTCGTTATTCTTGCATGACAAGCCAAAAATTATAGGACACACCCCATTTGGTCCATGTATCATGAACATAAACATTTTTCTTCTTCTTCCTATAGTTCACATGCTGTAGGGACACTATGGATGTAAAATTCACCTCACCCTCACTACATGTTCTAGTTGCATGATATGATACAGTGTGACATTTTGGTAAAATATATTCAGCCTTAAAATACATTAACATAATCCTAATCACAAGATGTTAAAATGTGGGTCTGATGTTCTCTTTTCATGAACTTAAAAAACATAGTTCATGCCCCTATTGTATGATATAAAACATTCAAAGGAATTTATCCTTCAGCCGAGAGGGCTCCCTCTTTCTGATTCTGATCACTTACCGCACCATGTTGAAGAACTAATTAAGGATTGATTCCCATTTAATATCATGAGATATCAAGACACTAAAAAATTATATATCATTGGCTCAGCTCACTCGTTGAACTATCTCAACACTTTCATCAATGAAAACAAGTTTTTATCTCACTAACGGATGAACTCCATCTATTAAAAAATTGCATTCAATTTTTTAAAAAAACAAAACATTGTGGTCAACCATTTTTTAAAATATATATTTCATTTTTTATAAATTAAAAATTTCACAAGGAATACTATTTTTCAACCATTATGTACTTTTATAAATAGAACAACACATATATTAAGAATTCCATTTTAACGAAAATCAACCCATGTCAAACATTTCCCAAAGATTCCACATTTTGATTTACAATATAAAAACTATACTAATAGAAAATCCTAGAATAATGTAGTAATGATAAAAAAAATAAACAAGGATAGATAAAAACTAAACTATAGAAAATGTAAATAATAAAGGTAAACAATGGGAGTAACTCATAATCACAAAATCATCCATTAAAATTATTATGGTAAAGAAACTAATTTTAATTGGAGAAACCAAGGATGATATCTAACATATAGGTTCTAATGGAAATTGACTCACTCACGGATCACCACCTGGTTATGTGTCCAGACAATAAATACAAACGAGGCCACTTGGGGACATCAAAAATAGACTCAAGTGATCACCTTAAGTCTAACTAGATTAGAAAACATTTGATTACTCACAAATATAAGGTCTCCCATCTACCAACTACCAAACATTAAGCAAAGTATTCATCACAATCATCAATAGTAATATCCCAAAATCAAAAAGTGATTTGGAAAACATGCCTTAAACATATCATTATCTTATTTCACGTATATCTAGAACAATGTTTTGGTCTCCCTATATTTGGAGATTATCTAAATATGTTTTGAGTGAATTTTGAGAAATTTTCGTGTTTTGGGGGGGTGTTCATGGTTGGATCATTGTTATGTAAAATCATGTCATTAGGCCAAATAAACCATTCAACCTATGATAATCCACTACAAGGGGATTCATTGATTTTTCAGACCATTCTATGCGAAGCTCAAAGTGCGGCGGAGGTCCGGCATGCAAATCTCAGCATGCAACGGAGGACCATTAATGTGAAGCTCGAGGGTGGTGGAGGTCTGGAAACGTGAAGCTTAGCTGGCGGTGGAGGTTCGGCAAAGTGAATCATGAGGGTAGCAGAGGAACGGAAACACAAAGCCTAGTTGGTGGTGGAGGTCCGACAATGAGAAGCATGAGGGTGGCAGAGGTCCAGCATCATGAAGCTCAGCGGGCAGCAGAGCAGAGTCGTAGGGCTCTAGTACTGCGAGAGATTTAGGTCACGATGAAATAAGGGAACAATGTGACAAAATTTATAAAAAATAGACTATAGTTTTATCATTGCTGATAATGGTCCTCTTTATCAGTGCTAAAAAAGCACTGATAAATCATTCATGTATCAGCGAAAACATTTTAGTGCTGATAAAGAGATTCTTTATCAGTAATTTTCATGGGATGATAAAGGGTCTTTTTATCAGAACTTTTCTAGCACTGATAGATGGACGCTTTATCAGTTCTAGAAAATCATTGATAAAGATGCCATATATTAGCGCTAAAATTTTAGCGTAGATACAGGGGTTCTTTATCAGCACTTTTGTAGCGCTGATAAATTGTTTCTTTATCAGCGGTTTTTTCTTAGCAGTGATATAAGGTGGTGCTTCCTTTGCCCATTTTTGTAGTAGTGTTATAATCTGGTGAGATGAGAAGGGAAAGTATGTAGGTTATGTATTGACACAATAGAGGTTGCATTCTGATCACATATGTCCAATTCATGTATAGGGATTCCTCTATGTAGGAAGATTAGGTAGAAAAAAAGGTGAAGTTATAAAGGGAGGAACTATTGGTTGATGATAATGATACAAGATACTCCTAACATGACCACCAGTTGGCCCACACAATGCCTAGGGATTTGGTAGTCGGGGTCGCGAGGAGTTTCTCTCTTTAGAGGGATATGACTAGGTACCACATGATATTATTTGAGGTACAATCTCGGATTATCATAATACTGATCTTGAATTTATTAGCATGGGTGTGATTCATTACTTCATATCCATATACATGGTGTTAGATCCATCACAAACAATTGAGTTTTTATCCCATCAACTATTTCTACAGGTTTTTATAGGGAATACTTCATCGATATCGCATATCTACTAGATATGTGATATTGAAAAAGATTGAAATAGTTTCTGATAGGTCCTTTTGTTCATCATGATGAAAACTTATGAAATCTTCTCGGTAATATACTTGTTTTCCAAGGTTTATGCCTAGATTTAATATCATCATAAGAAAGATAGATTCCTTCATAATAACCTGATGAGATTCTCCTTTGCGGGACAGAGATATCTCATTACTAAGAAAGTGGGAAATGTGAGTATGAATATGTAACCCACAACCGTTTTTTTCAATAATTTGGCCTATTATGAAGTAGACACTTCTAGTAGTGGAATTCTAATGATAGTATAAGACTTTGTGGATTCCTTCCCAAGGATGTTCTAGGACAATCTCTAAGGTGGGATATGGAATTTTCCCTTGAACTACAACGTAGGACCACACCATTATCTTATGTCGCATATCAAATGGCCCCCAAAACGATTTGGAATCCAATTCTATATTTATATATCCTCAAGGAGAATATATTTACCAAATTTATTATATCCCCCTAGTCTAACCACATTCTTTCATAAAAAAATATGGATGAGATCATGAGTATTTTTGCCCATTATTTTCACCTAAAATAAGTAATAGTAAAGAATATGTACCCATCACTTAGAATTTATGACCACTTCTACCTACTGCAATACATTATTTAGTTGTCAAGGAACAGTCATAGGAATGGATATACCTAGTTGATGGTTTTTTTATTGATATTCTGAAGACCAAATTCATATTTTTCTACAGACACTATCATTTCTTGGTAATTTCTTTTGATGTGATGAATTCACCAACATTGTTTATGCTTCTTATGAACTAAATTTTTTGTCCAGAAGTGGAATGATTTTTTTTCTTCATTTATGACTTTCTTATATACTCTACATCAATGGAGGAGTTCACAATAGATTTAATATTGGTCTTAATCATACTCTTGGGGCACCAGGTATATGAAAAACAATCAAGTGTTAGTAATTAATATAGAAGGTTAACATTTAGGTTAAGGTCATTTCTAGTCTTGATTTAGTTATTGATTTGGTAATGGTTGAGGTAGTCGGTACATGGAATCCACCTAATAGCATATTGGATATTTAGAGTTTCCTTGGTTTGTTGGGGTACTATAGGTGGTTCTGGGAGAAATTCTTTAACATTTTAACCCATTTGAATATTGTGATATATGATGGGTAGATGTTTACCGATATTAAGCACTGTTAGAGAGCTGTATAGGATATAACACTAAGGATAAACAATTCTCATGTGTTGGGACATATAAATGAGGGAATAGAGTATGTAGTGCTTTTCAATTCCATTGAATTTGGAATTATTTTCATGTATATGTAATGGAAGAAAGTGATATTATTTGGGTTGAAGTAGTTCAGACCCCTTGAGTAGAACAATGAGACTCATGACCAATTTTTTTTGTTAGTCTTAGAACTAAACATTTGTAGGAAATATATTCTATGAGATAACATTTATTTACACTCACACCATCTGATTCTCTATAATATCATCACATATAGAGACCATTACTAAAGATAAAGTTGTTGGATGAATTTTTTATAAGACAATGAATTAAACATTTTTTATGAAATGGAAGAGTGAAATGTGCTATAATTTTAAAATAGTAGGAAGTAAAATTCATTCTTGGAGGAGGAGGAAACTAAGTAGTTTTCTTATTTACACCTAACACGAGTGAAGATGAGTGGTGTATTTTTTCTTTATTTTATTGTGGTGACTCTTTCGCTTCTTTATCATGTGAGTAAGACTTATTTAGGTGACATAAAATATGATGTTCCCATGAACATATTTCAATAGGAGATACACTTTATGTATTTTTTGAAGGTTTGGAAAAAATTATCCATTAACAAGTATAGATGGTGGTTTAGGTCATGTTGTGAGAGGAGGTGATGAGGGAGTATCATAATTTCCTTTTTGGGTATACATCTTGGGGTGGGGAAGATGTACATGGAAAATATGTGGTAGTTTTTTTGGACTGGAATGAGGTATAATATTAATAATTCTATATCTTCATGTATCAATTGTTAATAGGATAAGGATGAGAACTAGGTTATGATAGTTTTGACAAAAACTCTTTAGATTCTTGAGTGTAAATTGAAAGGCATGTCCATAGACATTGTGACGCGGATTCCAGAGTGTATGAGAGGGAAAAATTCCATCTAAGAGACTTTTAAACAGCATACCAAGTTGGTAAAAATCCTTACCATCTGAGAGAATATATTGGATGAGATCCAATGGTAGTTTTACACGTGGGTGATCATGCTGCATCATGGGGTACCCTAGAAGACTTTCTCCAACCATGAATCTAGGTTCATGCCATGATTTCTAGGAGGTATTGTATATTATTTTTTGACCTGGTTTAGTATTAGTATATTCTTCCATCTCCCATAGAATGTGAAAACCAACTGAAAAATTCATGTGATAGAGGATTTGTTGAGAGGATTCATGTTGGAACCCAACTAGAGATGGTAGTATCACTGCCCATTTGTAGAGTTTTCTTGTAATACCATGTATCACACTAATATTGGAATGAAGTCATTGAGTCCCTATATGGGAGACCCAAAATTAACCCTTATAATGGAATTATATTATATTGACATCTCTAGTTGGTCGATAGGTTGTGCACGCACCTAAAGAGAATGTCCAGGTGATCTTCAGGCATATTAGAAAAGGCTAGATCAAACATAAATCTAATGAAGAATAATGTTATAATCACATGTATTTCGTGAATGGAAACAATGTTTTCCATAGAGTCTACCCAATACATGGTTTATAGGGATTTGTCCTTGGTAGAAATATATCCAACAGGTTTATCGAGCTGTTAAAGATTCTACATAGGGATATAGAGGTTTCTTACAACATATCCTTACACCCCACATTTGACCAGGTTCAGGAAATATTCAATTTATTGTAAATAAGGAGATACGTGTGTGATCCATCACATATTATTGATTGGGGTGAGCTTGACATAGTGGATGTGTATAACTTTGTGTAGTACCTGGTAGTGATAATAAATCTATATGAGGGGATCCTGTGTGGATGACCATATTCCTTGGTTCTTATGTTTTTACAGAATATGATAATATAGAAGAGTTATTGGGAGGAAGAGATCATGATGAGAGGTCAATACCACTACCTTTTTTGTTACTTGTACTTTTTGGTTACAAATTTATATAGGATGGGAGATTGTAGAAACTCTGGTTTTAAATATTTTTTACATTATATATATATATATCCTTTTATTCATTTTTCCATTTTGATGCATCTAGACCATAGTTACATATATAAAAAACAATAATTTTTTAATGTTTATACATGCATCATTTTATTGTCACACTCTCTATATTCATAGGGACCTAATATGAGAAATCAATGATACTATATGATTTTGAACCATGGGGATTAAATTTGTTGTGATCTATGGATGTTCTTCACAAATGATCTAGTTTTAATTGTCATTACTGGAGAGCATTTAATTAATATATATATATAATATTATTTCAAATGACCTAAACTAAATTCCTCAAAAAATAACTTATTATAGAAATATTAAGGATTATATCTCTAACTGTGGGATAATTTTATAGGTGGAAAACATTCATCATTGATAAGAAGATCAGATCATAGAATGATGAATGAAATGATTGAGGTGGTTTGAAATGCTAGAAATACAGTGTGTCCTCTACAACCCTACTGAATCAATTATTTAATAAAAACATTTCAAAATTGATGTAGGACTCTTCAAATGTGGTTTTGTCCCATTTTCTTAAAATATTGATCATGTATTATTTTATTCATTTCTCATACTATTATTTATTGATCCTCTCATTATCCATATAATAAATCAGTTATATTGATATAATATAATTATATCATACCACCTGTCATCACCCATGGAGTCATGAGACTTTTTACATCACTGGTCTTAAATTCTTGGAGAATTATGTTTCCAATATTTTTTTCCTTTAACCCCCTTATTTATTTTCATTCTCAATCATTCACCCACATGGATGTAGTTCTACATTGAATGGGAATGTTTGAATGTGATCAAATCCCCAGATTCATGAAATTTTTTCAAAAAAGGGAATATATTTTTATTTGAAAATGGAAAAATATTATTTTTGATATGAAGGTGATGAATCCATGGATCTGGGATCTGGAGTAGCGATTGGAGGAAGATGGTATGTGTCAATGTTAATCTGTGGTAGATGAAATTCTTAATGTCCTTCCATCAGAGGGTAATGGTCAACAGTTAGTGACATATTGGTTTATTTTAGTGGATTTTGTGTTTTCAATAGGTCAAATAAATAGTTAAAATTGGGGTTTAGGGATTCAAATTAATAAAAAGATGAATCTATGAAAAAAATGACTAACTGGCATGTGAAATGAATAATACATTTCATGTAGTCCCTTGACTATAGTGGAAATGGTTTTGGGTGAAGAAAAATATCACAAATGTGTGGACCCCTAAAACATTTTTTGACCATATGTTGGTGGATAGAAAATCACTCAAGGAGTAAATTGTCATATACATAAACCAAAACATGGGAATGACCATAATAAAGGGTCATAACCAAGTACTCGCACACAACTGAGATATTGGTCACAACCACGTGCTTGGGAAGAGGCTGATTTACATTAGAACAGTAGAAAGAGTATATCCTTGCATTGAGTGGATGAGACATGAATGTACAACCATTACATTCCATGTAGTGTTAGATGGTTTACCAATACCTTTTCAGAGAATAAGACAGCCATGATATGATTTGAGGTGAAATGATATGTGGACCGCCATACACACCATGCATTCTCCTATAAACATCTTCCTATCATATCTTTTAAATTGAGAATCAATGTTTTTCATACCAGTGTCCTATCCAATGTTTTTTGTCATGTATGAATAGATTTTACTCTTATTAGTGGTTTTTTATATATAATGTGAGGTGTTCTAAACAAGGATATTCATCAGGTATCTCTTGATGATGGGAGTGATAATGGAAGGACAATCTAATAGATATTGGGGTAGGGAACCCACGAATTATTCTAGGGTATGGGGCCCCCATATTACACTATATCAACTGAGGGGTAACCCCTATATTCAATAGGATACATGTCCTCTATCTAACAAGTGGTACCCCCATATACTAGGGTGTCAGACCTAAAACTACTGAGTGGAACACCAAAATGTACTCGGGCATGTGTTCTATATTAACTAACGGATACCCCTTTCATATAAGATAGTGGATCCTCTATTAAAAGAGTGGAAAATACCCTATATCATAATAGTTCATGGGTTCTATTTTCACTGAGTGCTACCCCCTTGAATGCTTGCGTGAGGATCCTTTAGTCATTGAGTGGTACCACTAGTCACACAGGTGCATGTTTCCACTATCTATTGAGTGGAAAACCGTTATTGTACTAATGTTCAATACCTCTATTGGATATTTTAAACCCTAATTCTGTGGAGCAGTGGCATGTTGTAGGTCCCTCACATGGATCCCATAGAAAACCACTCGAGATTTCAGGCAATAATGATGGAGCTTTGGAAATGAAGGTAGAATCATCATCCAAGGATGGGCTGTGGGATTAGGGATCTCCTTTCTCCCTTAACATGGTTTCATTTTGAGTATATATATATAATGGGTTTCATTTCCCACTTTTTAGGGTATATCTGTCATATTTTATACTTTTATTTTACTCTAATTTTAGTTTTTGTGGGGTCATACAGGGTATGTATATACTCACCAACGCATGGGCTTTGCATGCACCTGTCGTGACATGTTGAAATGAAGTACCATTCAATGGTGACAATGGTGGATCATAGTGATAATCATGGTAATAGGACATGTATGGTGGTCAGTCATGGATATCATGATCTTGGATATCTTAGATTTCATTTATTCATATTGTTTTCATGTAGGAACTCTATCTCTAGTGAGGCATGTATTTTTTCCTTTACACATTTGTTTTACTTTTTTATACTCTAATTAACTCCCCGTAGACTATATCACACATTTTTTTACCCAAGACCTTACTATATATAAATTTTTTTCTCTACACTTTTTAATTGAGATGGATGTATTCATGCATATAGGTTAATTTGTAAAAGTACTCCAATTTAATTTATTCCTTCTCGGTTCCTATCAGATGCCCATATTTTCACACTTTCCATTTTAAATTTTTTTATTTTTTTTGGTGGGAGTAGGGTTGATCAGGATGAAGCCCAACCTAAAATTTTGTGTTCTTATTAAAAACACATTTTTTGGCCTTGATATAATTCAGTTCACCATGGGCGAAGCCACGTGGCATCGCACGAGTCACCATATGACCTCGCTCAGTTAACCGCACAACCTGCTCGATGTTTATGGAAAGTATTTAAAATGTAATGAATAATAAAATGGTAATAAAATAAAAATTATATGGGTAATAAAAAATTAGGGAATTATTTTAATGATAATAATAATAATAGTTTTTAAAGATATTATTATTATTATTAGTTTCATGGATAATATTTCAATTAAGATTTTATTATTGTTATCCTCATTATTCTATTAAGTTTTTTATGGGTCGTGGTGGGTAATTATGCAGTCACCATATATTAAAAATATTTAATGCATTAAATCAAGAGAAAAATAAAATATGAAATGAATCAAATTGAAAGAATAAATTAGTAAAAAAATATAAGGGAGTGAAATAGAATTTTTATGAATTGTTTTAAATGATAATAATAATATTATTATAAAAGAATATTATTATTATTGTTATTGGAATTTATAATTTTAAAATTATTAATCTTATAAATTTTAATGTTGAGAATGTATATTTTTTATTGAGATAATAATATTCATATAATTATTATTAGATTTAATTTTGGTTTTTAAGTAAATTTAATTTTTTAGGGTTTATTCCATTTGACTACCTCCCTTTCTCCTCCTTCATGCACTTATCCTCTTTCTCCCAGTACGTCGTGCCCCACCCCTTTATCCTCTATTGTGCACAACCATCCTCCCCACAAACCACCTTCCTATGGAGAGCCACCCTCCATAGGCACCCCTCTTCCTATGCACCCCCGCTCGTGCCCCTACCTCATGCGCCTCCCTCTGCTCATGCACCAATCTCCCGAATTCTCCCCCTCTCCACGTCCAGCGACCCCATGGCTGACGACTTCCTTGGACAACATCCCCTTGGCCGACGAGCACCCTCCACCTTCCTTGTGCTGCCCGCGCACCACCCTTGCACCAGATAAGCTTTTTTCACCCTTTCATTAGGGTTTTAGTTGGGGTTACTATTCATTGTTGGGGAGATCTTGAACTTTTTAGTTCTAATGTTTGAATTAGGGTTCCCTTATGGTTCCTTGTCGTTCATTTAGTGTGCGATTGTAGCTTCACACCGAGTATTGGGGTTTTCAACCACTTAGGTAGGCTGTTTTGTGCTTAACCATTTGTTGATGAATTTATTTGTTTGTTTTTTAATTTGGTATGTTTTATGAAGTATATTTGGGGTGAGTATGTGGTTTGTACTCTGCATTGACATGTTTTTGGATTAAAAATATATTTTTACCTGTGAAATTGATTATGTGATAGGTGTAAACCCCTACTATGCAATTTAAATGGTTTTTGATTTGCGCAATTGATTTATTAAAATATATAAATGGTGAAAATCATGTTTTAACATGAATATAATGCGTGTTTGGTTTTAAAGTAGTGTTTTAAATGAAACCGAGTGTAATTTTATTGTAAATTTTTGTTTCACCATTTTTCATCATTTAATGAACTTCTCAAATGGTTGTTAAATTATTTTCATGGGGTGAAAGTATTAATTATCATGATTAAGAATCTGTATAATTGTTACAGTGGAAATTTTTTATTATATTGGGTTTGTTTTGTGTGAAAACCTTTTGTGGTAATTGGTTATATTTTTTTAAATCATGAAATTGATTTGTTAAACTATGGGAAAGATGGGAATTTTATTTTGATTTGGCATTAATAAACTACTAACTTTTAAAGTGGGTTTTAAATGCACATTGGATGAAATGGAAATGGGGTGCCCATTGAAAATTGTTTTATAAATTTTGATAATGGTTTGTTGAAAAATTTGAATGGTGCCAAACATATTTGAGAAATATTTCGTTGTGTGTATGTTTTCATGAATGGGTTTGTGATAAGTTAGAGGTGGATTGTGATGCATGATGTTTGGTTGGTAGAACAATTTTGTAAGCGTTATTATGTGATGTGTGAATCTTGATTGCACACAAATGGGAAACCTCTGGATCTTGGTCTGAAAAATAGGACTAGTATTCTAGTGATCCTGAGTGGTAACCTTCATGTAACACATAACAAGTTTGATGATAAAAACACTAACTAAACAATGATGATGATGATTAGGGACCACTAGGTTATGGGTATGTTCTTTACTAGTGGCTCATGCATGAGAATGTTATTGGAGATTTTCAATGGTTACTTTTACACTGACATAAGAGCTACATAGGTCCCCATAACAAACTAGTTCCTAGGTAAGTTCATGTGACTAGTACTAACTTTTTATTTTTCACTTAATGTTGGCATATAGTTAGTTATTATGGTAATTTTAAAAGTGTGTTGTCTTTAAAATATCATTTTTTTAAAACATATTTATATTTTATGTTGCACTCATTCTATGTTGTTTTGTTTTAAAGTTTGATTTATTTACAATTTTACTAGAATTTTTGCAAAACATAAACTTTAAAAAATTATTTTCCATTTAATTTTTAATGCATAGAATCTCTACACAAGTGGCATACTACTAGGATTCGGATCACACCCTACAAATTCATGTGGGTGTATGCAGATCCTGTTGTCTTCTATTGTTATAGTTTAAGTAAAGATGTGTCGGGTTAGAGGTTTGGTTTCCTTGTGGCTTGGTTTTGAGATCTTAGTGGCGATAGAATAAAAATGATCCTCCTCCTGTTTCATGATGTTTTACAAGTAAATTGGGTTTCACTTGGTGTTGTTATCATTTCTATAATTTTTTAGTAGTGAAATTTTAAATTTTAAATTTATTAAATTTGATTTATTTATATTTTTCAGATATGGTTTTTTGGTTTTATTTGTTATTTTAACATGGTAAATGTGGGTAAATCATTCCCAATGTATTTCATTTGATACTCGGGCCATTTTTCTAACCCATGGAGATCGGGAATGCCCCACTGGCCATGCAACAGACCTGGTCGGCCAGTGGGTCAGAGGATGACTCGTCATGGTTTGTGACAACATGGTATCAAAGGAGGTTTTCTCATTTAGTTCATGTTCCTTTGGGATAAATTCAGAGTAGATAAATGTTAAGGGTGTTAGAACTCGATGTTCTAGTTACGATCAAGGTGCCTGGAATGCACACGTCATGGTAGGACAAGAGTTACAAGGATAGGTTGAGGTTTGTCTGAGTCGTTGGTCCTTATGATTAATCTTGTTTCAGGGAAATGAAAAGGGAGTAGGGCCAGTGGTCCTAGTGAGCTCGTAGGGTCTGGAAAACCATGAGGAGCTGGGGGATTATATCCTAGAAGACTCTCTGTAGTGGTGACGTTATTGGCGTATGGCCACCACCCATATACCCCAGTCACCCACTGACACTAGTCTTTTCTTGCATCATTCCTCGTATCATTGTTTTCAATTTTTGTATATATGGTTTTTAAGAAAAATTAATTGGTGTTATAATAATTAGTGGTTGTGTGGGGTGTCCTTGTATTTTTTAAATGTTGTATAGGAGATTTTTCAAGCCGATAATCATTTTTACTAATTTGTGTCTTGAAATTGAATTCTTATTGGTCAGTTGGTGTGAAAATGTGAGGTTTTTGGTTTCTTTTAAAAAATACTGTATGAATCCCTTGTAGTGGTCCTCCCTACATGTTTAGTAGTCACTTGAGGTATGTCTTGTCCATTGGACCAGATTTATAGGGTCCATGTTTTTTTCGTGAATAGTGCATGCCCCCCATAAAGCGTTAACATGCAGTTGAAGTGTGGCCACAGGAAATTCTCCATTTGGTGGCCATCCATTTGATTGAAGGACTCTCTTCATGAATTCTATGATTGAACCCACCTATCTATATAATCAAGAAAAATCTCTCACATCACGAGGGTGATGTGTGAGGGGTTTAATGAAACATAGGTTTCGATTAGGCATTTGATAGTCAAGGGTTATGTTTGACCTCGTTAAGTTGAATTTCCGATTTGGAAATGGTAAAGGAGATTATAGTGGGGATGGATGGAAGCAGGCTGGAGTTCTCAGTGCGGGCTGCTATTCTAAATGACCCCTAGAACATTTTTGGTTTTGTTTTATAAAGGGGATATGTTATACCACTTGTGTGGCAGACCTAGTCACATGGGAATGTTATGGTCAATTATAGGAATCACGTGTTGTTTAAGACTCTGTTATAAGCCCTTCTCCATTTAATGTTTCTATAAAAATCAATGGTAATGTTTGGTGATGATTTGTAGTGTGATGTTCTATGTATGTGAGGAAAAAAGTGATGCACATGCACCATTTTAGATCTTTTGTTGGTAAATGTTTCGTGTGGAATCTGTTGGATGTCTTGGTGTGTTGTTCTTTTTGTGGTTGTCTCGGTAGTGGTGTGGTCTAGTGTGACACCAAAATAAGAAGCTCCGTTTAGGAGCCTTCAATACCTTACTGTGAGGCCAGAGATTCTATATACATCAGGGCTCTACCAATATGCCTTAGAGTGAAGTTGTCTTATAGTCAAGAACCTAGGGAGTGTATGGGACCCCCAGCCTCATTTTGGTTGCCATTATTGAAGGTGAAGGAGTTTTAAATTGTCTCTTGTGTTTCCGTTCAAATGAACCATTTATGAGTGTGGGGTTTCTAATGGATATAAGGTGGTGTCATCATCTTGTTACCTTAATGTCTCAGTGGAATCTCACCAAATGTAATTGATTTTAATGGTCCTTATGGGGACTATTTGGTAAATTGACCAATAGTTGAATCATGATCATTTAGGGATGTATAGAAGTTGTTCGTTCAATAATAGTGGTTTTGATATTCATGTAGTTGGGACCCTCCCTCCCCACCCATTTTAGAGGGCTATTTGGTCACATTTGGGAAATTTTCAACGTTTCTCTAAAATTCTACATTTCTAATGGTGGGGAGAACCTTGGTGGGGCTCGCTTGGGTGGGTCAATAGAATGAATTAGTGTTATTTTTTTCGTAATGGTTGGGTTTCTTCTCTGGACTCCTTGTGTAAGTTTTCTAGTATCTTCATGGGTGTCAGTATGTTTCTAATGGTGGGGAGCCCCATTGGACTTTCCCCATGTTTGTCTTATGATTATATTCCTAAAGATGACTTGGAGGTGAGTGATAATAGTTTTTCTTGGATGTGGTCTAACCATGTTTGTTCATTCTAGTAAAATGATGTAGTTCTCGTTCTTTAGTGCTTGGGTTGTTTTAGTTTGTGAAGTTTGTTTTCGTGGGTGCAAGTGTTCCATTCCTAAATCAATCAACTAGAGGTGTTCTAGCACTCTGGGGTGGGTCACACATAGCAAAAAGTCTTTTACGGGTTTCATTAGGTTGTCATTTAGGTGATTTTCGCTAAGCATAGTGAGTTTGCCTATTTCCTCTTTTTTTTATAGAGTTCCTCATTGATCATTAGGGGTTGTTGTTTTCTACTTAGAGTCTCAACCTTAGTTGTGGATTTCTCGGGTTGGAAAGCTTTATGGGGGGAGAATTGTCAAACCAACCATTTCCCAATTTATTTATTTTTATTATTTTTGTTGGGCATCAAGATGTTCTGGTTGAAGTCCGACATAAATTATTGGGTTCTTATTTAAAAAGGTAGGTTTTGGCCTTGGTAGTCTTCAGAGCACCATGGTCGAAGCTACGCGGCCTCGCCCGATCCACTGCGTGACCTCACCCGGTTAACCACGTGGAATGCTTGGTGTTCAAGGAAAGCATGTAAAATGTAAATAATAATGAAATGGAAGTAAAATAGAAATAATAAATGTAATAAAAATTTAATGAATTATGCTAATGATAATAATAATAATATTTTTTATAGATATTATTATTATTATTATTATTAAATATATTATGTTTATTAAGATATTATTATTACTATCATTATCATTCTATTAAATATTATTTATGGGTTGTGTGGGGAAACCGCACTGTCGACCTGAATTAAAAATAATTAATGAGTTAATGCGAGAGTAAAATAAAATATGAAATGAATTAAATTTTAGGAATAAATTAATAAAATAAATATAACGAAGTGAAATAGAATTTCTAAGAATTGTTTTGAATGATAATAATAATATTATTATAAGAGAATATAATTATTGGTATTATTGGTATTAATAATTTTAATATTATTAATCTTATAAATTTTAATGTTGAGAATATATTCTTTTTATTAATATAATTATATTCTTATAATTATTATTATAATTAATATTGTTTTCTATGTAGAATTATTTTTTAGGGTTTTATTCCCTTCACATTCCCTCCTCTCTCCACCTCCACACACCTCCTATATTTCTCCTTGTAGTTCATGTCCCACCCCCCCCTTCTCCTCCCTTGTGAAAAACCCTCCTCCACTCCGGCTACCATTCACTATAAAGACACCCTTCGTAGGCACCCCTATCCCTCATGTGGACCCTTGCTCACACCGCCTACCTCCCTCCCATTCTCACGCCCTGCTCCCCCCAGCGCACCCCATATACTTGGCTAGTGTTCCCATGGCCAACGTCCTCCTTGTCCATTTCCCCCTCAGTTGGGCCCCCCTCCACTTCCATCATGCTTCACTCACACCCCCCTACACCGGGTAATCATTTTTTACAATTGCCTTTGGGTTTTGATTGGGGTATCTTTTCCTTGAGGGTGGAATAATGAACTTTTTAGTTTGAATGTTTGAATTTGGTTTCATCATCAGTTACTTTTCTTTGATTTAGTGTGTGATTGATGCTTCACACTGAGTATTGTAGTTTTTAACACCCGAGGATGGTGGTTCTGTGCATAACCGTTTATTGATGAATTTCATTGCTTGTTTGTTTAATTTGGTATGTTTTATGAAGTATATGTGGGGTGCATATGTGGTTTCTATAGAGTTTTGACAAATTTTTGACTTAAAAATATATTTTTACTTGTGAAATTGACTATGTTCTAGGTGTAATCCCCTACTATGAATTTTGGAAGGTTTTTGATTTGTGCAATTGATTTATTTATATATATAAATGGTGAAAATCATATTTCGACATGAATATATTGTGTGTTTGGTATTAATGTATTGTTTTAAATAAAAACTAGTGTATTCTGAGTGTAAATTTTTGTTGCACCATTTTTTAACATTTCATGAATAGCTCAATTGGTTTGTTAAATTATTTTCTCAGTGAAAAAGTATTATATAGCATGATTGGGCATGCGTATAATTGTTAAAGTAGAAGTTTTGTATAAAATTGAGTATTTTTTTTGCAAGACTTTGTGTTTCCCTTGGTGTCATTTTTTTAAAGTATTAAATTGATTTGTTAAACTATGTTAAAGATGAAAATTACATTTTGAATTAGCATAAATGTACAAATAATTTTTAAAGTGGGTTTCTGGTGGTCTTTGGTTGAAATGGGATTGGGATATTCATTGAATTTTTTTTATAAATTCTGTTAATGTATTGTTGAATAATATGAAAGGTGCGAAACATATTTGGGAAATATTTCGTTGTGCGAATGTTTTCAAGAATGGGTTTGTGATAGGTGAGTCGTGGTTTGTGATCCATGATGATTGGTTGATTGAGAAATAATGTAAGTGGTATTATGAGAAGTGTGAAAATTGATTGAGCTCAATAGCAAAATCAATGAATCTTGGTGGGTATACTAGGGCTAGTATGCCAGTGATCTTGAGTGGTATCATCCTTGTTTCACATTGAATGTTTGAAGATGAAAAAATCTAACTAAACTTTGATGATGATGATTGGGGATCACTATGTTATGGGTATGTTCCCTAAAAGTGGATCATGCAGGATAATGTTAATGTATATTTTCTACTCTTACATTCATACCGAGATACGAGGTTCCAATGTCCTAACAACATACAAATGCCTAGGGGTGTTCCTGTGACTAGTGTGCAATGTTAATTTTACCCATACTATTGGAATATGGCAGGTTGGGTTGGTAATTTTAAAAGTAAGTTCATTGTCTATAAAAATTCATTTTTTAAACATCTTTATATATTATGTTTCCATCATTCTATGTTGTTATGTTTTATAGATGTTTTATTTACAATTATCCAAGCATTTCTATAAAATATCAACCTTCCAAATTTATATTTCATTTAATGTTTAACGCATGAAATCTCCACCTAAGTGGCATCCTATTGGGCCTTGGATCACACCCTGCATAAACCCTTTGGTGTATGCATACCTTGTTGTATTTTACTATTACAGGTTAAGGGAAGATGTGTCAAGTTGACAGTTTTGTTTCCTAGTGGATTGGTTTTGAGATCTTGGTGGTAGTGACATGAGGATGTTTCTCCTCTTGTTGCACAAAGTTTTAAAAGTCATTTTTTCCCATCGCATTGTTATCATATTTGTCCTTTTTTTAGTTTTGAAATGTATAATTTTGAATTTATTAAAGGTGCTTAGGATAAATTTTTCAGATCTGGTTTTTGGGATTTATTTGTTATTTTAACATGGTAAATTTTGGTAAATAGTTCCCAAATCCTTACATTCGATACTCGGTCACTTGTTCCAAAACTATGTGGATCAATAACCCCCATCAGGCCATGACGCGGACCTAGTCAGGAGCCGAGTCGGATGGAAACCAAGCCTGGTTCATGACACCTATCCTAATGGAGGTGGGAATAGGGTTCTTGCATCATAGCCTTCTTTCGACCAGGAAGATCTTGGTGGGTAGGGGAATTCCAGATCATTCTGAAAATCATTATAAACCATGATTTGAAACCTAAATATCCCCCAAAAGGGTTTTTCAAAAATACTTACTTATTATAGGAATTTTCCTATATTCTTTACATTTCATGTTCATCAAATCATTTAACTCGATAACACACACTGCTAAAATTAATAGACTAATCCCTAAAATAATTGTATGTCATGAACCACTACATGGTGAGATAAATATATATTATTTACTAGAATGATTCATTAATAATTTTAAACTAAAAATAATTTAATGTTAATAAAAATAGCTATTATATCTCAGAATTTTATATTTTTCACAACCATAGCCCTAAAAATGTCTCCACTATGGCCTCGAAAAAGGGATTTTATACACAAGAGATCCAAAACCCAACCCACTCCCTTTGGATCATAATTTAACATCCTATAAATGCATTCAAAGCCTCTAAAACCTCATTGTAATTATTCAGAATGGCCCATGACATTGTAGTGTTAAATTTTCAATTACATTAATTTAATTTATAAATATTTGTTTTGGGATTAAATTCTAATGTTTAAATAATATACTTTTTTGAATTCATTCAAACTAATTTTTGAAATTATTATTAAATTTTCAAATGAACGCGTTTTCTAAAAATTAAACATTATATTTTTAGAAGACAAATAGGGGATGTGATTTCTAAATCATGAAGGATTATTTTAGTACCAGATATTATGATGTAGTGGGTAAAAAATTTTCCTAAACATTTAAACAATGTACAATCTGAAGATCCTTCATTCATGAGTATATTTAAATTTATAATTTCTAAATAATTCAATTTTATTTTATTAAATTAACCATTAATTTTGAATACATGAATAAGATATTTTCTTGAGGTGAAATTTTGGAATTACTCTATTAATTTTGATATTTGGGTGAAAGGTAATAATTTCATTTCTACTAAAAATTGGACTTTTATGGAGTTGGTAGTATTTAAGAATAAAATGAAACAAAAAATAAGTAACATATATAAAATATTTTATTAATTGTTTAAATTTTTTTTTTTTAAATTTCTTTCTTTAAAAGCATATATTTTTATATTTTAAAACATATGTTTAATTTTTTCACTAATACAGTCTTAATAAAAAATACGTTTGCTATTTTAAATTTAACTTATATAAAATTTAGAGATTTTTTCTTAATAAATCAAATTAAAATTTATAATTAGTTAGTCTATATTATTTAAAAAGGGGACTTCTAATTTTAGGAATTAATGACCAATTACTAATGGAAAAACTAGTTTTTTTGTATAAGATTATAATTTAAAAGTTTAAAATCAAATGGTATATAGATGAAAACACGTTTAATCTTGTGAAAAATTGAATGGTAGAGGACATATTGACCTTATCACATTCACACTCAATTATTTTACAATTTTTATCAGATTTCATTGAGAGTGACTTCCCTTTATTTAAATTTTGTGGGTATTTAAAAAAATGTCATCCCATTTTACATGTAAAGGAGGCCTCTCACCACCACATAAATACTATACAAAAAATTTAGTTCCATTTAAACAACTAAAAATTTTAATTCCCCATAAATTTAATCATACATCAATTAGAATTTGGTCATAATATATATGTTGCATCCCTCTATTCTCAAAGGATACTCCAAGAAATCTAAAAGTGCTCAATGTGATTAATCATTTTTTCTGTGCTTCTTTTCTTTCTATTATACCTTTATAATTTTTATTTTTACATAATTATTTGGTAACATATTATTGTATATATAATGACTGTTATTTTTTAAATTAAATCTTAATTAATCACTTTTACCCATTTCTATTAAGAAATAATAATGTGATCCATTCATTTGTGCAGAGTACCTCCTCCATGAAGCAATATGTTTTTTTTCAACATATAAATTATAGGTCCAAAATTTGTGCGTAGTAATAAATAATTTTTTATTGAAAAATTTTATATTTCAAATATAACAAACAATGTTACCCTTTTTTATGGAAAATGAAGTCATCATCCTCGCTTCCTGGAACCTCGTCTATTCTTCCTCTGATGTTCGATGTCCCTCCACCAGATCTCGGGGTTTGATCATCGCGGGATGTGGTCGGGACATGTTCCTCTTCAGATCTAGTTGTTTGGACTTCTTGGTAGTGGATGGGGGTCTTACAGACATCTGGAGTTATGGTGTTCATTGAAGGGTTCTCCCCCCACCAGTTCTGGCTGTTTGTAGCCCTGGTCACCGATGGTGGTGGATGGTGGCAATTTTCTCATGCAGAGGGTGATGGAAGCATAGACAAGGGTGTTCTGGTGGAGGCCCTCAATGGATGACATGACAGGTGTGAAAAAAATCATTTGTATTTGAGGGATGACTACGGTTGGACATGGATGATGTTGGGAAATGGGCTAAGATAGATGCAGCGACCTCTTAGCCTTCCTATACTACAACGAAGGGCTATGGCGGCGACCTTCTGTGTGTTTCTAGAGGCAGCGGCGGACCTAGCCGATAGAAAATTTAATGTTGTGTTTTTTAGGGTTTCCTAGGTTTTTATGTGTGACCATTGGATCAATGACTTGTATTGGTTTCTATCCATCTTGGGTCTCAGATCATTGACTTATCTCTAGACTTCGGGCATTTAATGGGTTATCTCCCACTGGGGTTTTAGGCTACTATTTTTCTTTGTGGGATAATCCCTCTAACCCCATGGGCATGTAATGAGTTTTCCCTTAGCCAGTTTAAAAGGGGTTCCTATTGTATTTTTCTTCTCTTTTTAAGAATGGGGCTTGACCACAACACTTATAGTATAATATATCACACTGATAATTACTAAATAGTATATTTATTATTTTTCTATAATGATATTACAATTAAGCCACCACACAATCATTTATGAAATCATAGTATATTAATTTTTGGATCTATTTAACCACCAAAATGAAAAAAACAATAAATTTATACCTTGGATCACTATGAAAGATTAATTTATTTAAATTTATGATATAAATAATTAAATTATTTTTTGTAGTTTTTTAATGGTAATATTAATATATAACTTATTATTTAAAAAACACAATTCATTTTCTAAAAATCATTAAAACCTGCCCATCAGTGATTTCACATTTACGAATCGTAACAATATATCCTATAGAATATTATTAGGACACAATAAATTATATTTAATGGTAAATTATATTTTCTTTTATGATCTAGTTATGCTTTTATTTTGGAGAAGAAATCAAAAGAACATCTCTATTATGAAACTAGTACAAACGATCAATAATGTACAAACATTATGTGAAAAATATAAATATTTCATATATCTAATGGTCATTTATGAATAGTATAATTTAAAATGGAAATGATTAGGGTTTTTAACTAACTGATTAATGTAGATACATTTTCTTATACATTATTTTAATATGAGTTCAAGGATTTAAGGACAACAGGTAAGGGTTTTCCAATTAAAATTCCATTCTATTGGACATGTGTTGTATAATACACCATTTCTATGATAAATGTTTTATATAAAACCTATTTGAGATATAATATCACAAAATAACGTTAAATTATGGTACATGAAGATCATTTTGAATCCATATATTGAAAAAGATTTTGATTTAATTTCTACCTAAGCCATAGGTGGTGTTTTTTTGTCTCAAATTTCATTATTTGGGATTCATGTTATATTCCGCAATTACTTCTTTTTATGTAGTCAATACATTTCAATAGATTAATTTTCACCGTGTTTCCAATGAATTTTATTGATTTGAAAGTACATGTAATTATCCCTCTCTCACATTATTTTGATTTTAAAATATAGAAAAACCCTTTCAAAAAGGAATCATTTATATTATGGAAAAAAACAACATATGTTTTGGTATTTTTAAATTGTGTGTACATCACTAGAAAATACATCCATTCCATGATATAAGAATGTGGATATAGTTGGGGAATAGATTAAATTAATGGTAATCTATAGAAAATGTTTACAAAATAATTGACTAATTCATCAATATGACACATGACACGTGGGACAATGATTAAACCCTGTTGGGACACTTTCAAGGGATATGATTTGGAATATTAACATATTGTTTATAGACCATTATGAATGATTTTTATTACCATTACCTTGTTATATTACCAATGAAATATAATAAAGATAAATACTATCTTCTAGGGTTGAACCAATATATTAAAATTACCCTCACCACTATATTTAGTGGATAAGGGCCTTTTTTTACATTAGTGATACCCAATAATGTCAAAGTTGATTAAAAGATATTGTCCACGATATCCACATTAATCTATTAAATAATAGATTATTTAGATAATATATTTTCAAATATATTTTTATCATTGTTTTCATTGAGGAAAAGGTTTCTTGTGGAATGGTATGAAATTACTTCTGGTATTTTATGGTGGCACCATTTGACTTAAATGTGTGATAGGTGGTCCCAAAATTATATATCTCCTCCATTTATTGACATTTATCGTGATTAAAAATAGCTTGTCTTTTGGTGTAAAGCTCGACCAATTTTAGTTTACTATCTTGGAATAAGGCATTTACCATATGGTTTGATGTCAAATATTATGTAATCTATCAAAATGATATTAATTATTATTATAATCCATGATTTCATTTAAATCAATAGATATAAAACACCTATTGTTTAAGTTGATTATGGATTCATGTTGACAATCCAATCATTCTATATAACATGTTCCAATATTATGTTATTATAGATTATATTATATGCTACTTCATAAGAATCATCTCGTCAAAACATTATATTTTTTTCATTCATCTTGAAATATAGGTGTGAACAATGCTTAATAATAAAGGATATGATGTAGAGGATGTGATTTCCCCAAAAATGTGTCCATATTGTATGTTATGTTATGAAATTTAATGTATATATGTTTTTATTCATCCAAAAATATTGATCCATATGATCCTTTAAAGAACTATTGAATTATATAAAAATAAGATAATATAACAACCAACTTAAGATCTTTTAGATTATGTATTTTTATAGTTCGAATTAGAGGGAAGATTAGAAGAAAACTTATGGACAATATTTAAAGAAACATCGTTAGATATCAAATCATATATGGAAGCCCCTCAATATTTCTATGTAAATAACAATAAAATTTAATAGGAATTATATTTCAATATTCAATATCATGAGCTAATTATTTATATGTCATTATAGATAGATGAAGATTAATGTGAGGAATTATAACTATAACAACATGCATTTTAAATGTTGTGATATTTCAGATGAGTAACTAAATGATGTTCAAGTTTACGATAATCATATAATAACCATATTTAGGTTTTATATTGAGTGTATAATAATTAATATTACTACTTTGAGATAGCTGTTAATGTAGAACCTAGTTCAAGACTGTTTAACTACTATCTGAGAAAACAATTTTGAGCATTAAATTGAACTTCTAATACATTGATATGTGAAAAATTTATTAATTCCCTATATAATATATTTCACTACAATGGTTGTTGTGAAAAGAAAAAATTCATAATGGGGGTCTAGCTTATAAAGGGAGAGGTAAACCAATAGTGTTCACAAATTTAAAATGATAAAGAAGAATATGAGATAAATAATATAAAATTGGGAAATTTTGAAGAGATATTTTATATATAATGATTTACTCATATGTATGGAGATAATATATAAATCATGTTACTCTATATTAAGGAAATTGGGGAGGAAATTTTTTCTCATTATAAATATAGCTATACAGAGATTACGAGAAATATTGTAGACTATTTTCAGTATTCTCAATATTTTATTAGGTAAATTTAAAAAACATACAGTATATTTGATTCATGAAAAGGAATTTAATTTCTTGATAGAATCCATATAATAATGTAATGGATGTTTTCAATGGACTTCCAGACACTGCATGGAATAATGATTCTTTATGGGTTGATTTCCTTACTATGTTTTCACCTTTTTTAGTTATAATACACATTATACACCTTAAAGACCTTTCCCCACACTATATCAATAAAACCATATATTTCATTTGGAAAATATTTCAATTTTATATTATTGTGTCCCTTAGTTCAGATAAAAAATTTAGAATAGTATTCAAATGGTTGTCGATACTAGTATTCTTTTACAAACTTCCTATCATCACCAAACTAATGGGAAGTCTGAAAAGATTATCAAGACCCTGGAATATATGATGAAATCATGTTATATTTACTTCCAATGATTTTGGGATTAGTATCATCCTTTTTCAAAATTTTCATAAAATAATAAATTTCATTAGAGTATCTTGATGGAACCATACAAAGCATTGTATGGGGATAAGTTTCGTACTACAACCTATTGGGAAAAGTTATAGATTGAAATGAAGTGAGAGTAAAGCTTATAGAGGTGATAAATATTAATATTTGAACTATTTAGGATTATATTAATGTATTTAATTGAATATAAAAGGCCTACACTAATAACCCATAGAAGGACTACCAATTTTATGTTGGATAATATATGTTTAAAAAACATTCCCAATAAAGGGAGTTATAATGTTTGTAATATCGGGATTTTAATAAGTATGTAAATTGGGTCATTGTAAATTTGAGAATAAATTAGATATGTATCATACCAATTGGATATGTCCTCCAAAGAATATAAATTATAGGATGCCTTCCATGAATCTTTACTGAGGAAATACATACTTGGTCCAATGACTATGGTGAAATTTAGTGGAATTTAATTTGATCATATCTTGTTTTATAATGAATTGCTTATCTCGATTCATAACACTAGAGAGAAATTTTTTACCAATTAGACATCTTTATTAATCAAGGTCCCTTGGAAAAATTACAAACTAGAAGTGGGAACCTGGGGTCTTAAAGATGATTTCATGTAGACATATTTTTTACATTTGATTTATAAATTATATATAACCCAATTTTTATGGATAAATTATTTAATGAGGTAATGTTATACAATAGACCATTCTATAGATGGTAAACACAATATACTATACTATCACACAATGATCACTTTAATGGGACTTCAGTCTTAAGTATATATAATTAATCCATTTATGAATATTAGATATATGTTTTCAAAAACGTAATTAATTTTTTATTCATTATAAATACTTTATCTTAAGATGATATTGTAGTGATTTTTCAGAAATGATTATTTTTTTTGTGAATTGTGGAAATAAAATTTTTACTATATATGTGAATTTTATGGAATCCCTAGTATTTAATAATAAAAAAATCATAAGACCCTTGTATTAAAAAAATAATGTCTTAAATGTAACATCAAAAATTTCAAATTATTATGATAAATTTATAGACCTATTTTTTATATTTTTAAACATATGTCACATTATTTCAGTATAACAATATAAATAAATATATATTAAAAATTACAAAATTAACATATAAAACATTTAGAAATTTAATTTTATTAAAAAAATTAATTTTAAATCTATAGGTCAAAATTAAGAAAAATTCATAATTTCATTTTTAGTCTTAAAGGATAAGTTGGTAAGGTAAAAACAACATGTGAAGATAAAAGTAAATTTGTAAAAGGTGAAAATATATTGGTAATGAGTTGAAACATGTGTAAAATATATTTTTAAAGTCATCCTAAACCATATATCTTCCCCACAAAATTATTTATCTATTTGGAAGCATCTTTTCATTCGAGTGACTTCCAATTATTAAAAATTTATGGGTATATGGAAAAAATATTTCACTTTTCAACTATAAATGGGCCCTCTCACCACCCATTCAATAACACTCATAAAATTAGTTTTCCTTCAGAAAAATACCATTTTCTACATCCCCAAGAGTCCCATAATTATTTCATTATCCCATGATCACATGATTGTATCCTAATTCCACCATTTCTAAGGGATCCCCCGTGGAAATCTATAAATACTTAACAATAATAATCATTTTATTTTACTTCTTTCATATGAATCTTACCATTAAGATAGAAATTTTATCATTTATATATGATAAAATCATAATTGTATATATAATTTATGTTATAATTTTTTTAAATAATCATTAAATATCTTTCCCCTTTTTCATTAAGAAAGAATAAAATTTGACTCATTAGTATGTGAATACTATCACCTCAATGAAGAAACATGATTCATTTTTCTTAAATTCATAACAATACTTGAAAAATATTGGATTTTGTATTAATTATGATATATATTACATTATAGTGTTTCTTATACAATTACCCATGTTATCCCTTTAAACCATTCTATGTAAAATCAAATCATCACCCATGTGCATGTGTGGACTTCCACCTTCACGAAACAATTTATATTGTTTTTTATTAGATCATTTCTTATGTGGAATTTAAAATGATTTTAAAGGATAATTATGATTTTATATATTACTATTAAGTTTCTGGAAATATTAATTTAATATTCTACTAATGATGAAAACAATAAATAATAGTTATAAAAATTACTATATTAAACAATCATAGTAAGATGAAAAATCTATTTCTTCATATTATGAAATTTTTTCATATCCCTTAATAAATATTATAATGACATAAAATTTTAAAATATCAGATAAATAAACACTAAATATGTCCACTATGTCTTTGTTATAATGATATTAAAAATAAACCACCTCTTAATAATTCCTTAAATCCGGGTACGTTAATGTTTGGGTTAATTTAACTACCTACTTGAATGATACTATAAATTTCTACCATGGATGACTATAGTATTTTTATTTAAGGTAATATATATTATAAATAATTAAAAAATATATTTTAAAATTTTTAATAAATTTTTTAACACATTATTAAATATAATGTATTTCATTTGCTAATAATCACTGTAACTATCCCATAACCGATTTCACCTTAATAAATCCTAACCAAAACTCTGATATAATTAATAAATAATATTATAAGTATTTTTAAAAAATAAATTATAGTAACATTAATTATTTATTGAAAACAACATTTGTATAATAATGAAATAAGCACCCCTATTGTGAAAAATGTATAAATTATCATAACTATAACCACATGAAGTGGAAAATTTATAGAATTCAAATAGAGAATGCCTATTTTTTAAATTTATTAATAAAAATATATATGAGTATGGTAATGAATTATGTAATTAATATAGACATGTTTTTATATATGAGGATAAATTATAATCAATTAATTTCTGATAAGGGGTAAGGTTTTTCCATCTCAAATTCCTCTCATTGGGACAATTTTTTTTAATATACACCAAATTTCAACTATGCGGTGTATATACTATATATTAATGAATTTATATAATGATATTTTTTATATAAAAGGTATTTTAATAAAAAATTTAATCCATAAATTTCATTTTTTTTAAATATCTTTCGAATACATATGTGGGGTTTTCCCAAATTTCTTTTTTAATGAAACATGTTATATTCACTAATTATTTTCATTTGTATAGTGCACAAATTTCCTTGTAAAACTTTTAGTCATATTCCTCTTAAATTTAATAGGATAAAAATTTCTATATCATTGCCACTCCATAATTTTATTTTGATTTAATAGTTATGAAAACTATTGTAAAATTCAATCATTTCGAATATGGAAAATATAAACATTGTTTCGGTAAAGTAAAAGTGGGTGTAGTTCTCGAGACACAAATCCCATGTATGAATTTAGGATATTGTATGTAATTATGGAAAATATACACCCATGTGTAATGAGGCCAAATAATTATAGTCAATCATTGACTCAATCATCACTATGTTTTATGATGTTTCGGTATAGAACTGCACAATTTGAAGAAACTTTTTATTTTAAAATAATGTTATGTTTGACATCATATACTTCATACAATAGTGAGTTTTTGTAAAATGTAAAATATTATTATATAAATCATATTGATAAAAATTAGTAGATAAACTAATGGTTATAAATTAGTTCCACCTAATAGATAAATATTTTAGTAATTTTCCTACTCAATTTAAACATGATGATTAATTATTGAGAAATAAGCACCCAATTTTTAGAACAGTTGTTTTATGCTTCAAAAATAAAATTTCCATAAAAATAATTTTCATAGAATTATGTGAAATGATATTATATTATGTTTTTTAAAATTTTATTAACTTCATTTTATGAGCATTTAATACCCTAATTAACGACGAATATAAATATTAGTTTTTGTTGAATTGTTTTAATGTTACTGAGAAAAATTGATTTTTCATGGAATTGTGAAAATAAAAATTTCTCTAAAAAATTGATTTAATTTCATTAAAAGGTCACATTAATCATTGATTTTTTTTAAATAACATCTTTATCATTTGATTATATATATTATAATAAATTAAATTTGAATTATAATTATATGTGATTTTGATATATAATAGCCTGATTCCTTCACTCCTAGATATGGTGATAAAAACATGTTTAGTATATTTAATACAATATAACTAAAAATATATTGTTCTAATCATACATGAGGATATGTTTTGGTCTTGGTTTTCTAGAATTTGGAAAACACCATACAATATATTTGTGTTTACACAATTTATGAATAAAAAATTGATTTTTCATCACTCGTGCAAGATCTATTAACGAAACCAAAAAACATGGAAAATATAAAAATACTGTAAAAAAATTAAAATATATGGTGATAATAAATTTTCCCAATAAGGTTTTTTAGAACCATGTGGAAAATAATATTATTAAAAATGTATAAATCTCTAGGAAAAGTTATTTTCCTTTTTATCTAGTTTGAAACATATTATATTATAAATGTTTTCCCCAAATCATAATATAGGGTTTTCCTGAAATATCCATTAGAAAATAATTTACAAAAATAAATTCAAATTATATACCATTTTGAAAACCTAATTAATTTCAAAATAAGTAACCTTTGAAAAAAAATGTGGATTCCTAAATTTTTATTTAAATAAAAGTTAGTTATGCCTTAAAATGATACATGGAAATACATAAGAAATATATAATTACACTCAATATATCAACTATAAGAAAATTTCCACTTGAGGTCATGGGTCACTCCCCATTCTACATCATCTTTTTGATACCCAAGTGCCATGATTTATTTAAAAAAGCTTTATTTGGATCTACATTTATCATTCATAATTCACTAAACCCTATTAAAAACATAAATAAATATTATCCCAGAAAAAATAATTTCATATCATCTAAACATTAGAAAAATATATATTTGAAAAATATTATAAGGGTTAGTAGAAATTGATATTTTCAAAAATAAATTCATAAATTCAAAGGCAGTATTCATAAAAAATTATAAATTTATCTTAACACAATGTCATACATTAATATGCATAAAATGTTAATGTTAATTAAATTATATTTACATAATTATTATTATTCATGGCATTTAGTGAAATAAAAATGCTTTTTATACATAAAACTATATCCTTTAACATTTAATAACCAACCTAAAATAAGAACCACCCTTACCTTTAAAGATAGCTTCATTGAAAAGAAAATGAGAAATGTTAAATATATCTGATGATAAGTTCATACTCATCTATATGAAGGATTTGATTAAAATCAGTATACCTAAGAAAGGGGTTTGGAATATAAACATTGTAAAGAAATTGTATTAAAATAACCCTTATATATGAGTTTTTTTAATAAAAAATGGCTTCATAGAGAAATAATATATTCCCTTGAATAATAGAAGGTTTTTTTAAAACATAAACAGGGAACATATTTCTAGAAAAGAAATTCCATACAAGATTGGTTTTTCATATAGGATTGGAAAATAAATTCCCTTATATAAAAAAGAGTTTGAAGAAGGAATATAGGATTCAAAAATTCAAGATAACCCACCCTTATAAATAAAAGTTTGAAAATATATACCTAGAATATTGAAAATAAAATAAACCCCATACTATATAATTGGTAGAGTAAAATAATGGGATTAGTAGTGATGGTTTCACTTTCTAGGGTGTGGAAATGGAATAGGATGATAAAGAGTATAATAGATATAGGGAGATAGTTGGAGATATATTAGTTTTCGGGGATTTTCTAAAGATAAAAGAGATTTCATATAAGTATGAAAAAATACACCCCATTACATGAGACATTATTTAATGATTATAAATTAAATGAATCAATTTATAAAATATAATAAAAAATATGGTTTTGGTGTATGATTTGAAAATATATATTTATGGATATATATATATCCAAATTAAGAAGATTGCTTATAATCTAAACCTAATTTTCAAGGTTATATATATATATATATAAATAAATAAATTTTAATATACATATACATGTATATAATATCATTTAAATGACCAGGAGAAACAATATATAATAATTTGGAAAGGATGTCTATGTTAAGATGACAACTAATATAAATATATATAATTCACTTTTACTTCTTTTATAAGAACGGTAAAAATAAAAATCCTGACTAATATTAAATAAAATATTAATAATCATAGTTTTATATGAGATGGTTTCACTCAGTTATATATATATATATATATCGTATTTCTACTCACTCTTAGTGAGTTCGTTGAGATTCTTCAAGAAGATCCCTTCTAAGTGGACAATGTGCACTAATATTTTTGACATTAATAACATTAATCCATTTTTTTGGAAACGAAAATGTCATAATGAATATGGTGATCAATTCAATGACTTAGATGGAAATAACATCATTGGAAGTGTAATCAATGAATAATATAGCCTGGGAAATTTGTGTGTGAAGTGATATTTCACAATTTTTTGAAAGATCGCTAAATTATCATCAAATTGGGGTGAAAATGGTGAAAGAGGGTGCTTTTGATGTGTTCCATAGCAGTTATGGAAGAATCACTACCATGAGAGGAAGAAGAAAAATTGAATTCAATGTTTTAAAATCTATCATATTGAGGTTGAAGATGATGTTCAAAATGATCGGATGGAAAAATATTTTGAAAACAATAATTCTTAATTTAAAATTAAATTATAATAATTAATTTTTTAACATACAAATTATATTATGAAATAAGATCCAGCATGTCATAATAAAACAAATCTTCTCAAAATATTTAATTAAATATATATATTATTTCGAAATATTATAAATTTATTAAATAGATTATTAATTAAGTATATCATTACATATATAGATATATTTTTTTATATAAATGAAATTTATTTTTAATAAAAAATTAATTTCTTTTAAAATTACCTGAGTTTTTTTGAATTATAAAATAACATAATTAATAAACATTTATTAGGAATTAAATTAATTCCTAAATTTTTTGAGATGTTACATTACACCATAAAGGAATTCCACCCACTCCATAATTTTTTCATTCATATGAAAATTATGATTTTCCATCTTCATAATTAGAAATTATAACATTTAAAAATGGGAACCTTTAAATAGAATTATTTATAAATTCATAATCCTCTACAATTCGATTTTGATAAATAATAAATATCCCATAAAATGAAGGTTTTTATGCTAAACAATGGAATGCAATTTATAAAAACTAACCACCCTAATATAAGAGTTTTTAATATAAATAAGGGCTATATGGAGGAAGATATATTCCATTATTTATAATTAAGGTCTTTGAAATAAAATTCAAAAATATTTTTTAAAAATAAATCCTTATAAAAATCATTTTTTGCATAAGCATGATAAATAAATTCCCTTACATAAAATAGGTCTTACTAAAGTAATAGATTCTTAAAATTTGATTCCATTTAAAATAACAAAAAAAATATTATTTTGAAATTAAATATAAAGAATTATGAAAATAAAATATTCCACATACTTTATACATGTTAGTCTAGAATAATGATCCAGGAAGTAATATTATTTCTTATTGGGTTACCTAAATGGAATAATAAAATACATAGAATTGAGGTAGAGATAAAGAGAGATAGATGGAGGTAGAGAGTGGAATCATGGTAATGGGGGATTTTCTAACGAAAAAAGAGATACACATTGAATATAAAAAATAAAAATCTCATTACATGTATCTTAAGTTATTAATTATAAACTAACCGGATAAATTTAAAAAAATCAAAAAATATATCATTTTGGTGTATAACTAAGATATATGTATATATATATAACTAAGATATATGTATATATATATAAATAATGAATGGAATATAATATATATATATATACATATATAACAATGTGTACATCGAATGATTCATATGACTAGTATAATCTATAAATAATTATTTAATATGGTTTTATGTGTCGAAACAATGGATAATATATATATATTCTTTTTTTTTCTTATTAATACTAGGAGGATAAAAATGACTATATTCAGAGATCATAACTTATCTATGGATAATATTAGTTTTAAATGTGATTGTAATATTTGGTTATATATATATATACATCCCATTACCATTAAGTTCAATATTCTTTTTCAAGAAGTTCCCTTCAAAAGGGGAGCCACCTACTAGAATTATTGACAGTGAAAAAATAAAATGAATTTCCACTTTTAATGGATTTTTTCGTCCATGTTATTGTTATTATTTTATTATAGTATATTTATTGTAAATAGATGAAAGGGTTGTAAATTAAAATCATTTTCTGAGAGATCTGTGCGTGATATAAAGACTAATGTTTTTTGAAAGATCAATGGAATATCATTGAGGGTGGTGAGAATGAGGAGTAAGGATTATTTATTTCTATTTTATAGGCATCGAGGAAAAATAATATCCTCATGAGGAAAAATAAATATCGGATTTATGTTTTAAAAAATGTCAGTGTGTGATTGAAGATAACTTTGACGATGATCAACCAACTAATGATTATCAAAACTATTGAATTTCATTTAAAAGACCCCTTAAATAATAAAATTTCTTATCATAAATACATATATTATGAAATAAATTTAAAGAGGCAGTAATCATTAATATATTATAAAGACGTTAAGAGAAAATTTTATTTCATTTTTTTAAAACTAAAACATTTATTTCTATATTAATATTTTAATATATCAATATTTTTTTTCAAAATCTCCTTTTAAAGAAAATTTTATTTTAACTAAAATATAATTTTGATTAAAAACTCATAATTTATATTAAATCATACATATGACTTTGTTCAATTATAAAAGAATAAATTTAATAAAACTTAGTAACAATTGAAAAATATTCTTAAAATATCTTGGTTTTTATGTGGTATGAGATTATTTTTTTTTTCTTAAAATGAAATTTGGTAAAAAATAGTGTTCATTTCATTATTCAAATTTTATTTAAAAACTATTTATAAAACTTATAGAAAAATAATATTTATGAATAAACACAATATTTTGAATTAGTATATAAAACCTAGTGAATAATTATCTTTTATATATTTTAATTATAAATATTAACTATAATAAATATTTCACACCTCTGTAATGGTAAATTGGTAAAATAGGAATAAAACTATGGGTAAGGCCTAAATAATTCATTAAAACTTATTTTTTTAATTGGATATGTTTTAGACAAAGAACATGAATGGTTAAAAATGGGGAAATGAATTCATCTTTCTGTTGATTATAAAATTTATATGAATTCATGTAAAGTTAAAGTAAAAAATTTCACATGTTTCCTCTTCATATCTATAATCATCTTTGATTGTGATAAAGATAACTTATGTTTCATAATATGTGGTTAATCAAAATATTAAAGAATTTTTTCTATAATGGTGTTTTATTTTAAAAGTTTAGTGATGAAATAATTACTTTAAATTATTATGCTACTCTGACATAGTGATTAGTCATTTAGTAAAACAATCTTGCAAATGGTCTGGAAATATTTAAAAGTAATATAATTAAGATAAATTTTTATTTAACATTAATTTTATAAATATAGATAACATGTTATTATTTTTTTCTAAATTAATTTTTCATATTCTATTATTAACATGATGATTTTAAATTCATATAAATTAAATAGTTCAAAAAAATGTCATCAATGATATTTTAATATAAACAAAATATTATTAACTGAAATAAAATTTCTAAAAAAATATATTTGGAAACGTGAATGAGGTTGAATATAAAAACTGAACCATTGTAAATTTATGAAATGTGTTTTCTTTTGTATTACCATTCATGACACATAAATAGTAAAAAACATTGATTCCATTGTAATTGTGAAAATGTCTAATAGAGGATTAAAACAAAGATATTGTTATATTAAATATAGTTACCTTATTGAAAGTCAATTTTATGAGATTTTTTGAATCATACACATTTTATCCAATAAGTTAATCAAATTTGTAACTACATTGATATAAATACCTGACCGCAAGTTTCCAAAATTTGTTGTTATATTATTAAAATAGGGGTAAAATAAGATATCACATCCAAATGGTATGCATTTCATACTAGTCATAAAAAACAATATACATACGTTAAAGTCACAGTACATTTGAAGACATGAAATAAGACATATCAGTTTTCTTTGAACACCATTTTTCCATTTATAATATCTTTTTATGTCAGTCAAAAAAACTTCCTAGAATCTTTGGGAAAAAAATATAAGAATAAGGTAAACTGTAATGCCCGGCACGAGTACGCATACAGGGGAAGTTATCATGAAAAATTAAGTAATAATGAATATTGAATGTAAATTAACTAAATCAAATTATATTTAGTCAATAACTAGAACATGAAGAATCATATGGTTAGAATAGGTTTGGATCAAAATAATTTCACAAAAAAAATCAGAAGATCTCTAAACTTATCAATCGATATGCTAACTAATAAAATACTCACAAGGTATTCAATAACTAATATCTTAATGATGAAATGAAAAAAAAATTTTAATCATAACCTTACCAGGAAGGCCCCATTCTAATATATCTTATATTAATTGATATTTCCACATCTATATAACCAAGAGAGTTTGTATCATAAGGCCAAACAATGCATTGAGAGGTTATAGTGGGCCCCATCCGTCAATTACTAATTCTAATGTATTTCTCATGAGAATTATGAGAAATATAATAAATAAGAATATTCATATTTAAAAACTATAATATGATATTTTAATAATTTTTATAGGTAATAAACATAATAAAAATATGAATTCAAAATATAAAACTATATACGAATGTCAATACCTACCCCCAATCAATTAACATAATCATAAACTATCTCGTGTACTCATGTTAATGGTATGAAAATTATATATCCATTTCAAACTAATTATATTCTATCAAGGGAAATAATATGTATGATATCATTACAATATATTTCCAATGGATAATAAATATAAAATGAGAGTGGTTGTCATTTATGAATATAAGTAACATAAAAATTCCATAAAAACATTATTGATAAAAATATCATTTTCAAATTAAAATTTAAAAAAAATTAAAAAATTTAAGAATATAATGGAAAAAATTTATTAAAAACAACCTTTTAAACATATTATGAAATCATAAATAATTATTCTTGATATTGGTTAGTTCTATAAATTTCATAAAAGTGAAGAACAATTTATTCACACTGTTGTAAAAATGATGAAATTTTATCATTCAGCAAAAATGAGTCCACTAAAAAATTTATAAAAAGTAAGAATAGTTTTAAATATATTTAATAATTCATTTTTTTTGTTGAAAATTTTAAATATATGTTTAGAAAATAACGATATAGAGAAAATGCATTTTCGACCGAAGTGAGAAATGATGTCATATTTCTGTGAAAACATTTTCTAAAATAATTTGAAGTGCCAAATTGAGGAAAATAGAATTATTACCTGAAAAGATCCTGAATAACTTGATGATAAGAAAATAAAATAAAAAATATATTTAAAAACCAAATAATTACCCTAAGGGGGACTTAATCATAAATAATCACAAATAATGATGTGATTGTGAAATAAACCCTTAAAAATCTAGTAACTTTTGATTCAAAATCCCCAAAAAAATAAATAACAATAGATGAAACATTAAATATCATATTGAATAATATATTCATGGTATGATATATCAAATTGGATGTATATACAATACATAATATAAATAATTGGTTGATAAGACATAAGTCTTGTAGATGTAAAAGTTTGAAGAGAAAACCTTACATCATGTCTAATTTCATTTAAATTTTTTTAAAAATTATATAATAAATATATTTGTAATATATTTAAATTATATAAATATTTTTTTATATTTCATTATATATATGATTTACCGATTGTACTTTATTACCCATATATTTAATGTTCATTGTTAAAATCACTATTTTTAGAGATAATTATTTCATTTTTCAAGTATGCTTTGTTTGGTAATTTCTATCCTTCTTCATTGATCATGGTACCAATATTTTAATAATTTTAACAATTATATAAATATCATATATAATAACTATATAATTATTTATAATGTAAATACCCTAACCCCAGTTTCCTAGAGTGTAATGTCCTCGACCCCAATAGGCTGGAGACGATGTCTACTTTCTTAAATTTAAATAAGATACATGAAATCATAAATCAAATTAATGGATAATTTATTAGTCTTGGTAAACTAGATGAATAATTTAAATTATTATTTAAATTTAAAAAATAAAATACAAAAAATATTTTATTTGATTATTACATTATTCCTCATTGTGTATCCCTAAAAATCAGTCGATTTTTTATTATTCTAAAGAAAATAAAACATAATAAATTAGCATTCATAGATAATCCATAAGGTTAGTTATATAAAGGATGTTATGAATAAATAATGTATAATCAATATGGAAAGGTAAATAACTAAAAAAAATTCCATTTTTTCAATAACCTGAGAATAATTTTCTAGGATTAATATTTATCGTATAATGCAATATAAAAACCCATATAATATTAAAAAATAACCATGGACATTCTAAATAATAAAATAATAAAATTTAATATCAACAAGTAAATTTAGAGTGATGGAATACATAATCCTGGATATCTAAAACAAACCTCTGTGTTCATATTTTTAGATATCTAATATTATCGTGGCCTTTTTCCAAGATATCTATATACATGGTTTTGTCCTTAACCAAATCCCAATCTATATTGTCTCAAGAGTCCTATTTATGCATTGATGGGAAAAAATAGGTCATGTCCATCACATACTAATTACAATTCAATCCTCATATGAATGTATTGAAACATAATATAGATTAAAATTCATAATTAAAAAATAACACAAAATGTAAATACCGTCATTAATCAATAAAGATAATCAAAGACTTTATCTTATGTTGATCTAGATATCTCTCTCGTGGATGAAAGGAGTTCCTTATGAGATCTCAAGGACACATATTCTTATGAAAAATTATACACACTAGTAACAGGTGTGTGATTTGTAGAGTATAGATACTATACCTCTAGTTGTAGAGTTGACGTCACAATATAATAATCATACATCAATAATAAATAATTATCAGAGTGTGTGAATAATGAAAAACAATAGAAATAGTGTAAAACTGAATAGTAAAATTCTACGGTAAAATACCTACAAAAGTCCTTGGTCCAAAACCCCATGTCGGTCCATCTCCAAAGTCTAACCCATCCAATAAGAAAACAATAAGAAATAAAGCCTATTTGGATTTTCTGATCTATGATCCATGTAATCCACTTGGATACAAAACGGTTTTCTAAATATAGTGTGATTATAGCTTAGTTTGATATAAAGTTCAAGCATCAATTCAATAAAAAAGTGTAATAAGTAATTAAAAAAATTAAATTAATTCCATATCAACCTATTATATCACCATGATGGAATGTATCTGGGAATGCCACACCACCATGCATACCAAAACCATATGACCATGGTAACACATAACCTTCCACCAAACCATGTCATAATGTCTTGGATCATGTCTCACAAACATTCCAACTAAAACCATATTAAAATGGTATAAAAATTAAAAATCTGGGTCCTAACACACTATTCAATAATTTTCAAATTTAATCAGGGTCGAGCACAATGTACATGCATTAAAGCATGTTTCCTGGAAAATACGTGTGTGTAATAATTTAAGCATGTCTCGGGACTTGGTTTGGCATAAAATCATTTGATCATGTATCACTGGGCATATCCTTCAATATAAGAATTTCAACATATCTTTGAACATATCCTGTTATGTAACCATTTTAGCATGTGAACTAGGTCAACACCCAATATAAAAATTACCACATCTAAATGAGTAAGACACCCTATATAAACATTACAACATATAAAAACATGTCACATGTCATTGATACATGTATATCACAATATCACATCATCTAGATCAGTTGTTAAATATGGAATTTACCATTTATAATTCAATTATAAATGTAATTTGTCATTTGTTGAAAAACCATCAACATTTTAGTTAACTCAATAAACATGATTAGAAAATGTGATTCTACATGAACAAGTCAACCAAAATCCAGACCATTCAAAACACAAATTATGTAACTAAAAAATAAAATATTAAGGAAGGGTTCACTAAACAAAATGGTAGCAAGAAGTAGCATCCTTAATTAGTTGGATTAAGAGGGAATCCAAGGAATAATCAATTCATCATTTTAATTATTCATTAATTGATTTCTTGGTGTAATCTAAATATTATAAATAATTTAAAATAATAAAATCCTAGGGTCAAAGTTGAGACCCCCTAAATTTAACTAATGGTCAACTATCATTTCCAATGACACACGCTAACAAGAAACATGGAAAAGATGATCGCAAGAAGGTCCCTAGATCAAAAATATCAAGATAAAACCCAACAACACTCACATGGAAGATATTACACAAAAATGGATGGATAAAAAGTGGGGGAATGGAAAACATAACCCAAACCAATTACCATGGGTCATATATATAATTGGGACACAAAGAATCATGAGAGGCACCACAAGATCCGTCGTAATCTACCCTGTAGTAAATAGGAAGAGGATTTATGATGGAATGATTAATGATTAATCTACATGAAACAATTAAAATTATTATAAGGAAATTAATTGGAGTTTAAATCTGAAACAAAATCTTTGTTTAGTTTTAGATATATATACTGAAAAACACATCCCCTCTAATGATTTTCAACATTACTAGAACATTACCCGACATGTAATTCCTTCATGGAGTGTAATCATTTCATATCGTGAAACATGATCATGGATTTCTCTATTTTATTGTTACACATCATGTTTCTTTATTAACTGCCATTTAATTTCTTTGCAAACAATCTTTAGCCTATTTCTTATGTTAAAATAGAAACCACTTATAAATCCATCTGAAGATTGTGAAACCCATTTAATAAAATTATTCCAAGACATGCATAATTTAAAGAAACCTATGTCCCTAGTGAATAGGTAATTTTCCAAAAATAATGTCTCTCCACCTCCAAAAAAGACACACTCACCAAGTTTGAAACTAAAAACTCACAAGGGGACATAACTGTAAATTGATGGGATCTTACAACCTCACCACCATTTAATAGCTCTTATAGAGATGCTCCGAGATTTGTTGTGAGGTCTCAAAGAATAAGTATGTGCACTATTAACACATATCAAACTCCATATTCAAGGTCTCTACCTAAACATTCCTATTTTGTCTCAACACATGAACCAGAAGAATCTCCCCACCCTTGATACACTTCTCACTATGGTCCACAATCTGTATCAGATGCTCCTCAAAGGATGCATCATGACTAAGATTTAATTCTTCTATGTCTATATAAAAATATTGGTCAGAATAATATCTCTAAAGGTACAACACATGAAACACATTGTGTGTGGAATAATAGAATGGTGGAAGTGACATTAGGTACAACACTGGATTGGAATAAGCCTAAAAAGAACTAACACACTTGCCTCCATCCAATAAATATTTCAACAAAATGACCTACCATATATTCCTTAAAAAGTTCTATCAATATAGAATCATAGAATCTGTTGTAATATGAAAACTCCACCACATCCATATATTTCTCAAAAGATTTACTGAAATCTAAAACATAGTCTCTTACCATATCCCTTAATAGGTGAATAGTCCTCTCATATTTACCCAAAATATGACAATGACGGGTCATACTAAAAAGAAAATTTGATACCAAATCCTTTTGAATTCCCTGATAGACATGTGATGTTAAAGAAGGATCTATGTCTTAAACGATACTCCTCGGAACATACTACAAACAAACTATATCTATCATGTAATTAATACACATGTCCTCAACTGTGAAGGTCTCCCTGATATTAAAAATGAGATAACGTCTTCAATTGATCCAAAATAAACCTATGACATAATTATTATGGTGTTTCCTTGTAAATACTATCACAAAATATATAGTGACATCATCTCATTTCATATCATGAATTCAAATGGTCTTCAAAATCATAAATAGCCAATGATACTCAGCTTCTACATGTAGAAAAGTGAAACATCGCACAAAAAATCCCGCTTCATCCTTCTTAATTACTGGACATCAGTAATTTTAACATAGATAATGATACATATATTTTAAATCATGATGCCTTTCCCATATTGAATAATGTTACACTATCATGAGATATTCACAGAATCACATAAGAATCCATACTTGGCCACGAAAAATAATAGAATTTCCACTTCCAAGAGAAGATCCTAATGGTGTCTCCCCAATAAAAAATCTCTCTCTCATAATTAATCCCTCAATATTAGATAAACTTTTTGTCCTGATATGGTCCAAAATTACAGTTATAATAGATTTCAAAAGCATATCTACTCATCCCTGAGACACCAGAACATATAGATTCATTACTGCGAAGAGTTTCATCTCCCGCCGCTCATCATTGGACACCCATACAACCCATGACTACATATTTTAGCTAAATAAATTGAAAATTATGCTTCCTATGACTGATTCATATGCTAATGTGAAGTGGAAGGACTACATATACTTTATACACACCCACTTCTGAAGGATCAGATCCTCATGGGAAAACACATACATGAATCTCTTATGGTCCATGTATACCACAAACCGCTCACCCAGGACATAAAGTCTCCATCGTCTTAGGGCTTGTACCACTAAGGATAACTCCAAATCATGAATAATTTAATTCCTATCATGTGTTATTAGCTATATGGGGTCATAAGAAACCATTGGATCTTCTTACATTATAACTTCTTCGAGTGAAAATATGGATGAAACCTAACATACGGTATATTATTTACTCGTAAAAAGAAAAATAAGGAAAGGTGTTAAGGTAATTCAGTATTTAAACTCTTGAAAATATCTCTCATAGTTATATAAAAAAAATATAACCCTTTCTTGGTCATCCCAGACATCGATGTTACCTAATGGGTGATGTCCTAGAAAAATTAGTAATAATAACAAGATAAACCATTAAGGATACAAAATTTGAATGCATTCCTAGGTTGTTATCATGATATCATAGAGAAAAGATTATATGGATTCACTTAAACTCCTACTTATAAGATTACATGTCCCAGTAAGTGCACATTATCAAACCAAAAACTGTATTTGTTTAGTATGGAATAAATTCGATACTCATTCAATGTACTGTGAAAATTATCAAGATGATGGCCATGATCTTCTACTAACTTGGATAACACTAATATTTCATCCAAAAAATCACAACCACATGATCTAGGAAGGATTTAATTATCTCATTCATCTAGGTAGTGAATATCTATGGTACATTTATCAACCAAATGATATCAATAAAAATTCATACAATCCATAAATTATCTTAGAAGTGGTCTGAGGTATGTCCAATGTTCTCACTCTAAAATGATATTATCATGACCAAAAATTGATCTTCAAGAATATCATATTACCTTCCAATTCATCAAAAAAATCTTTGATATGTGAATTGTGATACATGTTCTTGATAGTCATATGGTATAATCTTGGAAAATCCAGATATTTTATCAAAGTCTCATCACCCTTTTAGATAAAATAAATAGAGAAACCCAAAGATATGTTCTAATACATATGAAACCATTATATTATAGATCTTATATATGAACAATCAATTCCCTATCTATGTTAGTTTCATTTTATGTGGTGGTATAGAAACTAAATATCCTCATGAAACAAACTCGATCATCAACTCAATCACTTTCTCATGTCGTAAGCCATAGAAATAATCTAAAAAACATCATAAAATGGTCAAACACACGGATAAAAGTTTTCTATATTACACTTTCATTTGGTGGAATATCATTTATTTGATCTATGATAAAATCTAATCTTCACTACGTTGGTCCTGCATAACCAGTATGATCGTCCCGCTCTCATTGGTGAGAATATATGCGTTCTTCTAAAGATAAAAAAGTTAAAAATCTTACAACAATAGTTGATACGGTCCTTATATATAATTAGAAAACCATAATATGAATCATATAAAATCCTTTCATTTAAATCATAAATTGTTCAAAAAAGAAATAGTAACCACCAATCTCTAGAAAACGTTCCTTGAAACGTTTAAAATAATTTACCAAACTCCCAATGGTGTGTTGATGGCCAAAACACCGTCTATGATTTTCACATACAAAACTAAACCATTTAAAAAATAATAATATATAAAAGTAATGTGATTATATAATATCAAAAAAAGCAAGGATAGATGATTCATGCATCAGACCTCTCAATGTAGATAGTCAACCTTCAACACAAGTTAGAGTAGCCGACATAATGTGTCCTTGTCCATCCCCTCTTCTCTAGGCTCCATCCTCAATCTATTGATATATTCCCTCTTCTAGGAAAAAACTCTCTTACAATATGGTTCCACATACCCCACCATTATCATAACATATTATAAAACTCTAGTTTCCATCCTACCAAGGAGTTTCTAAGTCTTTCCCTTTCTTTCCCAAAAAAACCTTTTTAGGTGGGCCAAAATTAAAAAAATCATGAAACTATAATTGGAAGCAATGAAACGAAGTCCATTTCTACCCTATATTCACATATACAAAACTATAATAGAAAAAAAACTTGAGATGATTCCCACTTCATTATGTCTCTAGGCACTACAACCATAGTGAAAGTTATTGTAGCGATTCTTTTTTCCACAATAAAAAAAATTCACAATTTTCCCGGCTAAAATAGAATTGATGTTTCTTATTTACCCCCTCATATTATATATCATGATTATTTCTTAATTTATCACATTATAAAAACTATATATATAGAACATGTTCACCTGTAACATGAACTCATAGTTAAGACTATCTTAATAATTTATTGACCTAGAGATCTAATCATCTACCAATGATGGTTTTTTGAACTTTAGGTTAGGGTAACATTCAAAATAGTCTATAACTAAAATTATTACTACTACAAGTGATTATACTCACAATCCTCCCCATCCCTTAATTTATAAGGATAATAATGGATAAGGAACTTTGACTCAATGTTCATCCAAGATAGATCATACAGCTTCCCATCATTCTCAAAAATAACTCGACAATGATTTATTGGTCCACGAAGAATATACATAACAAGATTCACCATCCTATCAGTGGGTGCACAAATAAGTATAAATATCATCTAGACGTACTCAATATAGATACTGGATATCTAGGTGAATCCCTTCCAAATAATCATTGGATGACTTCATAGATGGAACTCTATCATCAGCATAGACATTGAAAGCATGGTGGGAATAGTCTATCCTTCCATGGACCACATGATCCATAAAAAACTATCATAAAGATGAATATCCATCTTATTCTCAGTTATAACATGAATCTCTAGCTCACATGTGTTCAGATAGTTATAATTTTTAATCTATTTATGATCATCTCAACAATGACAAGGATGCATTTTCTCTAACAAAAACACTCCATAGAATACAAACTATGACCACAAGGTCAACCTCAACATGTGACATTAACAGAGAACCAATGAAACATGGTCACTCTATACATTTTATACAAGTGTTTTAGAAAGATATAAATATATAAATATTTTATTTTATTTAATATATGTAACATGTATTTAATATCATATATTTAACAGTGAAATATATACCACATGCTATAAATATGTATTTATGATGAACAATTTATGTCGATATATATCACTATGTGCCTGTTATGATATAATCATTATCAACCCATGAAATTCTGGGAAATTATTAAATATATAAATAAAAAATAACATCATAAAATAATAGCCTCACACAACACATGAATAACTCAGTGTGAAATAACATCAAATGTTTCATGAAAATAGTAAAATCATGAATCTGGCATTAGGAACTCAAATTTTTTCTCACAAATGGGTTGGATAATCCCAAAAACATGCTCATTACCAAAGCCCAAAAAAATCATAGTATCCTTTCTAATATTTCTAAAATGTATTGAACAAAGAAAATAAATCACATTCTGACAGCACTTTGAAACATCCCCTGATCTGACACACTCTCACACATCCAAAACGTGTTGGTTATGAGACCTCATGTGATATTCCCCATATTGTAGTGGAATTTGACTCAAAGTTAGGGTATGATATGTATAGTGGGGATACTGTAAATCGTGGTTATAATGTTTCACTCATAGTTGAATAATAGTACAACATTAATAAATAAGTATTTGTGTCTGGACAAGATGGATATGATAAAAAACAACAGAAAACCAAAAAATAAAGGCCAAATAAATTACAAAATAAATAATAAATGAATAATTTAATAAAATTATCAATGTATCTAAATGTAATTGTTTATTTAACAAAAAATAAAATTACTAGAAGGCTCAATAAAGACTCAAAACCCCAGTCCCAAACCCCATGTTAATGTGACTCCAAACTCCATCCCACCAAACAATTAATCAATCAACATCAAGGTTTCTCTCCCATGTCTAATAATGAATCCATGTAGTATTCTCTATTACTAAACGAGGTTATGAAGAGGTTGTGATTATAACATAATAGGTCGATTCCATATTGTCTAATAATGGCTATTTGGATAATAAGTGCATGAAATAATGAAATAAATAAATGTATTAATTAATTAATCCATTAAATTAATAAAACATAAACCTACTATGGTACCATGCCAGAATGTATCTCAAAATGTCTCACCACTATGAAGACCAAAACAATATAACCATGGTAACACATAACATTACTCAACACCATGAGAAAATGTCTCTGAGCATGTCTCACATCAATGCCAACAAAAACCATATAACCATGTTATAAAATAAAAAAATCTAGGTGAAACCCCACTATATAAAAATTTCATCATTTAATTAGGAAAAATATATGTATATAATAATTTTAGAATGTATTTGGGCCAAGCCTAATATATAATAATTTCATCATGTCTCATTTCCAATCCCAGTATATGTGATTTTCAGTTTGTATCACTGGGCATAACCCTCAATATAATCATTTTATAATGTCTATAGGCATAGCTCAGTATATAATATATTCAACAAGGGAATTGGGGAAATCCCATATATAAGCATTACAATATGTAAACAAGACCAAAACACTATATAAGCATTTCAACTTAATAAGACACAACACATTTCATAGAAATAAGGATATCACAATATCACACCATCATGGTTGTTGTTTAATTATATAAATTAGAATATATCCTTCAATTAAATATTTTATTTATCATTTTTTCATAAACAAACAACATTCCCGTAATCTGACTAAAAATCAATTACAAGGAATATATCTATAGTAATAACTAAAAATCTATGTCATTCTAAATAAACATTAGATCACAAAATAATTCAATTATATTCATTTTTTCAGCCTGAATAGTAGCAAAAAGACTTGTCAAAACCCCATTGGATCCAAAGGGTATCTAATGAATAATCCAATTCATATTTTAATTTATTTTTCAAATGATATATTTTCATATTTTGAATAATACACATACCATACAGTTATCAAACCTTGGGGTTAATGTTAAGACCCCTTACTATAAAATAATTATCTACCAATGCTTTCAATAGAAAACTCCATTGAGGAAAAAGTGGAAGATGATCTGAATAAAGAAACTATATCAATCCAATAAATATCAAAACTGAAAATTCTTATTGTATAGGTATTATACCATAATGGATGGAGAAAATATTGTGAGAAAGTAAATCTTAAACAAAAATACTTACTAGGGTTCGAATGTGCAATCGGGACATCTAGAATCATAAGAGGCACTACAAAATCACTTAGAGAAACCCCTAGGGAAGAGAATCAGATGTATCATGATGGAATTAGAGAATAATCATCCTCATGTCACATTTAAAAATCATATCTAGAATTTATTAGGAAAATAGTTCTGTTACACATTGTGTATTGTTTAAGATGGTTGTGCCAAAAAAGTGTCACTTAAGGTGATTTTTTACAATTCCATGACATTATAGAACATGTAATACCTTTATGGAATGTATTCATTTTAGTTCATGAAATCCCCCATTTCCATATTGCTGGAAAATTTTACACATTACGTAACTCTTTTACAAAACATGTAATTACTCAACAAATAGTATTCAGTCATTTTCTTATGGAAATACCAAATCCTCAAAAAAATAAATTCAATCCATGGAAACCCCCTGTAAAGATATTTAAATTTTTTTACCCTGAATCCATTAATTCAAACAATAAAACATCCCCTTACCTTAGTCAATTTACCAAATAAATGATCTCCATCTCTAAATAGGACATGCTCACAAAGGTTCAAATGATAAACTCAAAGAGGTACATCCCAGAAAAAATATTGGATATTATATAAACCATATAGAATAAGTTTAATGGAATAAATATCCCCAACAAAGTATATTTAAAATATATGGATTCCTTCATTGAATATTATAAATACCATAAGAATATCTATAAGACATTCTTGAAGAAAATATCATTATCCTTTTGAAAGACAACTTTAAAAACTAAAACATAAAAAAAATATTGAAAATAGTTTTCATTGAAAATAACCTTTGAAACATATAAAGTAAGCTTTAAAACATGGATTGGTAATGAAAGAAAAAAATTATGTACATTCTAAGAATGTTATATTCTATTTAATTTTTGGTAAAATGTAAATGTGACTTGTTTTGAAAAAAAAGAAGAAGAATTATTTAAAAAAATTACATGTACAAATTGGTAAAAATTTATTTAATAAATCATGTCTACAAGAATTTAATCATTTTTTAATACATATTTTGATTACATGGTTTTGTAAAGAAATGGATTTCCGATATAAGGGTGAAATTTTTTAGATTTTATTTAAACATTTTTGTCACTAATTGTCTTTACCAATGAGTGGGGAAAATATTATTACAAGAAAAATGCCATGAATGACCATTATAGAATAAATTGAAAGGTTTTATTAAAAAATGTTCAAGAAATTTATTCCAATGTAAATTCATGTATAAACAATCCTGATTAAAATGTGAATATTAAATAAACCCTTGAAAATAATCATAACAATCAAATTAGGATTGATAATTGAATTGACTATGTGTATGAATTGAAAATCCATATGAAATGGTTTAAATAAAGAATAAGATAATTAGTAGTCATTACACACGTAATATTAGAACAATAAATACAATATTGATTTAATATAACCATTTGAAAAGAAATTTAGTTATGAAATTAATTACAAATTGGTAACTTTTTTGTCACATCCCTTTGGATGATATTATAAAAACTGAAAGATAAAATAAAATAAAGTATTAAGGTATCCTGATATTAATTTTAAAATTGATAGTATATATAACATATAAAATAAATTTGGTGCATAACATTATAATATACCTCAATGAAGGATAATTTAAATGAAGTCCATTATAGCATCCCGCCATTTTATAACATAAACTTTCATTTCATTACACGGAACTGAGGATCGTTAAGGTTTAGTGTCTTGGAAACAAGGATCATAATACATAAAAAAACATAAAACATTCTTCTTAAACACTTGAAAGGCTTCTCCTTTAGTTCATCCTATGTTCATTATGCATCTCATAACCTGGGGACATACATCAAAAGAAAGGGTGAGCAGAAGGCCCAGTAAGGGAAACAAGAGAAACATTTTACAAGTGAACTTGAGATACTTCAATAAAGTCATGAAAAGAACTTTAATGCATGAAAATGAAATCATGAGGCATATCATAATAAAAATAAAACTTTTTCATAACTTGAAGATGTGGCTGCAACATTTAATATTGACAATCGTTTCGTTTCACCAAGGTCCATCCCCAAGGTGTCGTTAAAAATTACCAAGGTTTTTCACCAAGGCATCGTTAAAATTGTAATCTCTAGTGGTTACATCATTACCTAATGCATTGGAGCGCTATCAGGGCGCACCCTTAAATTTGACTTTATTATCATGTGAGCCACATATATCATCATCAAACATTTCATAAATAACCCACATAGCATAAAATAAATGGGTTTCATTTCATAATCATAACGTTTTAAAAACTGCTTTAAAGACATGATCTTTACGTCACTTTAAAATCCACAGATAAGGAAGGTGGGTCTCATGTATGTAAATCCCAGAATTTAAAATAGAAAATTTTGGTATATATGTGAATACCCCTTTAGAAGAAAGAGCTTTGAGTATTCACTTAATAATATAAAAGAACTTTAGAAAAAGAGAGACATTTTGAGATGGAAATTCTGCAGCATAACGGCTATGTTATGAGGTTTTAGAAGACATTAAAAAGAGAGGGAAAATGAGTCAAACATTCATAAATGACCCATAAAACAGTATATGGACAGAATAAGAAGGATACATGATCATGGTAATGAAATTTCAATGACATACCATTTGAAATGAAAAACATTGAAGGAAGACAAAAATTAGATTTCTCTTATGAAAGTTCGACAGCCTAACGGCGTTACTTAAACTTCAACAAAAATGATTTGAAAAGATCAAATAGGGTCTCTCATCATGTGAACATAAGAGTTCAGTATGATAGATATAGAGATAATACCCCAACATAACAAAAATGAACTTGAAAGAATTGACATGAAAGTAGATCTTCAAAACGAGAAGGGTGAAGAATCACTTAAAAATTCGGCAGCCTAACAGCGCCACTTAAAACTTCAAAATACTGAATTGAAGCGATCAAATGGGGTCTCTCATCATATGAAAATAAGAGTCCAGTATGATAGATATAGAGATCATTCCCCAATATAACAAAAAGAAACTTGAAATAATTCACATGAAAGTAGAACTTCAAAACGAGAAGGGTGAAGAACCACTTAAAATTTTCAGCAGCCTAACGGCGCTACTTAAAACATCAAAATACTGAATTGAAGAGATCAAATGGGGTCTCTCATCATATGAACATAAGAGTACTGTATGATATATATAGATATCATACCCCAACATAATAGAAATTAACTTGAAAGACTTGACATGAAAGTAGAACTTTGAAAAAGAGAAGGGTGAGAGAATCCCTTAAAAATTCGGCAGCCTAACGGCGCCACATAAAACTTCAAAAAAATTGAATTGAAGAGATAAAATGGGGTCTCTCATCATATGATCATAAAAGATCAGTATGATAAATTTAGATATCATTCCCCAACATAATACAAAGAAAAATGAAAGACTTGAATGAAAATAGAACTTGAAAACGAGGAAGGTGAAAGAATCCCTTAAAAATTCGGCAGCCTAACGGCGCCACTTAAAACTTCAAAAAAATTGAATTGAAGAGATAAAATGGGGTCTCTCATCATATGATCATAAAAGATCAGTATGATAAATTTAGAGATCATGCCCCAACATAATACAAAGAAACATGAAAGACTTGAATGAAAATAGAACTTGAAAACGAGGAAGGTGAAAGAATCCCTTAAAAATTCGGCAGCCTAACGGCGCCACTTAAACATTCTTAAAACGAATTGATGAGAGCAAGGGGGGGTCTCTCATCATATGAACATGAAATAGGCATTAGGAGGAATATAAAAGAACATCCTCCATCATAAGAACATGGAGTATAAAAGAAAAGACATAAAAGAGAATACTTGAAAAGAAAGAGAGAGGTCGGATCCCTTACCTTAAAACGTGACTCTTGAAACTCAAAGGATTGGACCTTGAGGGCTTGGGGGCAACTTGGAAGGACTCCTTGGAAGGTAAGAAGACCATAACTTCGTTGGGGAAGAGTTGGGAGTGAAAACCAAAGGAGGAAAGGGTGGGTATTTATAGGGAAAGTGAGGGGACAAAGCATTAATGGCCAAAGGACACCTCACATGTGCTTTTCTCAAACCCATGTGCTCTCCCTTGGCATTTATCATGGAGTTAGGCCAAATGGGTCCCCCAAAACAATAATACATCACCCTTGGCCGGCCAACCCTCAAAAGATATCATGACATCATCATGACACCATTATGATGTCATTAAACATACCGAAACCCTAAAACTGTATTTTTACTATTCACTAAAAATTCAACCTTCTCAGAATAACCCCAAAATTTCACCTTAACCAAATATCAATGCTCTGATTTCAAAAATGAAATCCATTTTATAAAAATAATTTTCTAAATATTTTTAATTTAATTTTTAAATAAAAACACTATTCATCGAAAATTCACATTTTTCAGAAAAATCCCCAAAAATTACCATAACATAATATCGATGCTCTGAGTTCAAAAATGAAGTCATTTTTATAAAAATAATTTTCTAATTATTTTTAATTAAATTTTTAATTAAAAAAAACTATTCACCCGAAAAAACTAATAATTGAATAATAATTAATGAAACCGTTATTTAACAATTTTATTGAATCACATTACTTAATCAAGGTGCCTAGATTATTTTAAAACCTTCTTTAAGTGAGATTACTAATCCATTTGGTCATATTACTAATCCTAATCATAAAATCACTATTCATAATTTACTATTCATCAAAAATCAAGTTGATCTTATTAGACTCTAAATTTCGTACTGAACATAATTGTAGAAGACCATTTTTCGAAAATCATTACACATTTTTAATTATTTAAGGTTTACACAACCATTTTTAAAATATCCTTTTTCTAAAATTCATCAAAAATATGCATACAATATTTATCCGGTCATTTGAAAATTCATAAACATCATCATAAGAAGAAATCCAAATTTTTATTTAAAAAAAAGATTACACAAGGCAATTATGGTCTTGTTACATAACCCCTTATAATACCAGCATAGGACCTAAGAGTAAGGTGTGCTAGGGTGATAGAATTTTGGGGTGGCTCAGTCAACATTGCCCGAGTAGTAATTACTATCAGTTTGAACTTCTCGCGAAGGCGATTCCGTTCTAGCTTCACATGATGAAGTTCGGCTTGGATTTGGTCCCGAGCAAAGCCCAATGGTGCTACCTCCTTCCCAATCTCTGTTAGATGGGCTTCGATCGGTCCAAGACTACTAGGTGAGGCCATAAAATCTTCTTTCTATAATAGTTAACCAAGATTACTTATATTTGGAGACAATAATCAAAACATTTTGTTCACGGTGGTCATATTGACCGATGGTCATATAACACTCAAAAACCAATGGTCTCATTTTATTTATAATCATGTTTATCAAATAAAACATTTTTTTAGTATAAAAAATAACACATGAAATTAGGAAACAAGATTTATTCAAAATTTCGGGTCGTTACAATCTTCCCCCCTTAAGAAATTGCGTCCTCGCAATTTTTTTTTAAATTGGGTTTTGAAATTTCATTGAAAGTCCCACATCGGAAAAAGAGTCAGTAACACCATTACTTTAAAAGAAAGAAAAGGAAGTACAAAGGCCACCCGAGTTAACCCACACTCGGGTTCCATGTAGGAAAACATGAACATGGACGAAAAAAACAAAGGGTCAGTTCTGAGAGAGAGTGATAGAGAACATGATTAGGAGAAAGTTAACCATGAGAAAATCCCAAACTTATGATGTGTGTAAACGGTCTTTGATTACCTAGTAGAAAACGTAAACCAACAACATTTTTGTTTTACGTTTCTTTTCATAATTTTGAGGATTTCATTTACTACATAGAACAAAAACATAAGAAAATATACCTACCTTCAAGTAGAGTTTCATCCTTTAACAAGTCCCTACCAACACTAATCTTTTCGCCAAATGAGGAGAATTCAAAAACACTTGGTCTCATAAAAGCACAAGAATCATCTTCTATAGAATCACATAATCTACAAAAGATTAACTATCTATTTCTTCTATCTTTAAACATTATCCCAAAAATAGAAAGGTTAAGGTAAAACAACTCTTCAAAAAGAAAGAATCCCATAGGAATAGAACCTACTTTTAAATCTTCAAAGTTCCATGGTACTACCCAACATTCATCATAGACCACTCCATAAATAACGGTCCTTAAAATTCCTCAAAATAAACCAAACTAAGATTGAAACCCAAATACAAGAAGGATTTGATAACATAGTCTTCCAAAACAACTTCATTGTTCATCTCCAGACAACATCAACCACTCCTAACATCTTATAACAAAAGTAGCTAACCTAAACATATTTTACCCAAGATAGGTTAATCATTCCCAAAAGTAACCTAAATTACTATAAGTCCACCTTAAATTCATCAATTCATCAAAACATAAGTCAACCTTACTACTCAATGAAAATACTATAGTAATCTATTTACCTCGATCACATAGGGTCCCCAAAATAGTGAACGCCTTCCAAAATAATAATCATCTTTTAATCCCCTAATCATCTCTGACATATTAATACGGAAATTGTCGCATTTCCTATCACATTGGTTGTTGGGACACGTTATTCCATTTCCCATCATTAACTAAGAAGATAAAGTATAATTAGAGGCTTAAATACTTAACCAATAATCATGAAAAGGAACTTAAAGCATATAAGGATAACTTGTAGAAGAAAAGTATACCCTAACTTGTGATCCCCTAGGTTCCCATCTAGGTTATCCATGATCATATATTCTTATGTGAATCTTTATTTTATTTTATCTTTGTTCCTTTAATAATGGTTCATACCAAGCTTATGAATTTACCAAAGCATATCCCCCGGGAGTGTCGTAACCAAGAGTGCAGCAAGGCACGTTGTCGTGTACTAGTTCCCGTTCGAGTCTAGCTCAAAGCGGTGTTTTCGGGTTTTACCCCTATGTACATCTATGCCAGAGCCACCTCTACCTGCTCGTATCCAGACAGGGATGTATTTTCTTGGCAACCCCTTACTCAATACTTACCAAAATACCAGGAAGATTTCCTATATTAAACTTTTCTATAGGGTTCCTCCTAGAGTTTTCATATCCTAATTTCCACAAATAACTAAACCATCCTTTGATACCAACTATAGCATCCCGCCATTTTATAACATAAACTTTCATTTCATTACACGGAACTGAGGATCGTTAAGGTTTAGTGTCTTGGAAACAAGGATCATAATACATTAAAAAAACATAAAACATTCTTCTTAAACACTTGAAAGGCATCTCCTTTAGTTCATCCTATGTTCATTATGCATCTCATAACCTAGGGACATACATCAAAAGAAAGGGTGAGCAGAAGGCCCAGTAAGGGAAACAAGAGAAACATTTTACAAGTGAACTTGAGATACTTCAATAAAGTCATGAAAAGAACTTTAATGCATGAAAATGAAATCATGAGGCATATCATAATAAAAATAAAACTTTTTCATAACTTGAAGATGTGGCTGCAACATTTAATATTGACAATCGTTTCGTTTCACCAAGGTCCATCCCCAAGGTGTCGTTAAAAATTACCATGGTTTTTCACCAAGGAATCGTTAAAATTGTAATCTCTAGTGGTTACATCATTACCCAATGCATTGGAGCGCTATCAGGGCGCACCCTTAAATTTGCCTTTATTATCATGTGAGCCACATATATCATCATCAAACATTTCATAAATAACCCACATAGCAAAAAATAAATGGGTTTCATTTCATAATCATAACGTTTTAAAAACTGCTTTAAAGACATGATCTTTACGTCACTTTAAAATCCACAGAAAAGGAAGGTGGGTCTCATGTATGTAAATCCCAGAATTTAAAATAGAACATTTTGGTATATATGTGAATACCCCTTTAGAAGAAAGAGCTTTGAGTATTCACTTAATAATATAAAAGAACTTTAGAAAAAGAGAGAGACATTTTGAGATGGAAATTCTGCAGCATAACAGCTATGTTATGAGGTTTTAGAAGACATTAAAAAGAGAGGGAAAATGAGTCAAACATTCATAAATGACCCATAAATCAGTATATGGACAGAATAAGAAGGATACATGATCATGGTAATGAAATTTAAATGACATACCATTTGAAATGAAAAACATTGAAGGAAGACAAAAATTAGATTTCTCTTATGAAAGTTCGACAGCCTAACGGCGTTACTTAAACTTCAACAAAAATGATTTGAAAAGATCAAAAAGGGTCTCTCATCATGTGAACATAAGAGTTCAGTATGATAGATATAGAGATAATACCCAAACATAACAAAAATGAACTTGAAAGAATTGACATGAAAGTAGATCTTCAAAACGAGAAGGGTGAAGAATCACTTAAAAATTCCGCAGCCTAACAGCGCCACTTAAAACTTCAAAATACTGAATTGAAGCGATCAAATGGGGTCTCTCATCATATGAAAATAAGAGTCTAGTATGATAGATATAGAGATCATTCCCCAATATAACCAAAAGGAACTTGAAATAATTCACATGAAAGTAGAACTTCAAAACGAGAAGGGTGAAGAACCACTTAAAATTTTCAGCAGCCTAACGGCGCTACTTAAAACATCAAAATACTGAATTGAAGAGATCAGATGGGGTCTCTCATCATATGAACATAAGAGTCCAGTATGATAGATATAGATATCATACCCCAACATAATAGAAATTAACTTGAAAGACTTGACATGAAAGTAGAACTTTGAAAAAGAGAAGGGTGAGAGAATCCCTTAAAAATTCGGCAGCCTAACGGCGCCACATAAAACTTCAAAAAAATTGAATTGAAGAGATAAAATGGGGTCTCTCATCATATGATCATAAAAGATCAGTATGATAAATTTAGATATCATGCCCCAACATAATACAAAGAAACATGAAAGACTTGAATGAAAATAGAACTTGAAAACGAGGAAGGTGAAAGAATCCCTTAAAAATTCGGCAGCCTAACGGCGCCACTTAAAACTTCAAAAAAATTGAATTGAAGAGATAAAATGGGGTCTCTCATCATATGATCATAAAAGATCAGTATGATAAATTTAGAGATCATGCCCCAACATAATACAAAGAAACATGAAAGACTTGAATGAAAATAGAACTTGAAAACGAGGAAGGTGAAAGAATCCCTTAAAAATTCGGCAGCCTAACGGCGCCACTTAAACATTCTTAAAACGAATTGATGAGAGCAAGGGGGGGTCTCTCATCATATGAACATGAAATAGGAAGTAGGAGGAATATAAAAGAACATCCTCCAACATAAGAACATGGAGTATAAAAGAAAAGACATAAAAGAGAATACTTGAAAAGAAAGAGAGAGGTCGGATCCCTTACCTTAAAACGTGACTCTTGAAACTCAAAGGATTGGACCTTGAGGGATTGGGGGCAACTTGGAAGGACTCCTTGGAAGGTAAGAAGACCATAACTTCGTTGGGGAAGAGTTGGGAGTGAAAACCAAAGGAGGAAAGGGTGGGTATTTATAGGGAAAGTGAGGGGACAAAGCATTAATGGCCAAAGGACACCTCACATGTGCTTTTCTCAAACCCATGTGCTCTCCCTTGGCATTTATCATGGAGTTAGGCCACATGGGGCCCCCAAAACAATAATTCATCACCCTTGGCCGGCCAACCCTCAAAAGATCTCATGACATCATCATGACACCATTATGATGTCATTAAACATACCGAAACCCTAAAACTGTATTTTTACTATTCACTAAAAATTCAACCTTCTCAGAATAACCCCAAAATTTCACCTTAACCAAATATCAATGCTCTGATTTCAAAAATGAAATCCATTTTATAAAAATAATTTTTTAAATATTTTTAATTTAATTTTTAAATAAAAACACTATTCATCGAAAATTCACATTTTTCAGAAAAATCCTCAAAAATTACCATAACATAATATCGATGCTCTGAGTTCAAAAATGAAGTCATTTTTATAAAAATAATTTTCTAATTATTTTTAATTAAATTATTAATTAAAAAACACTATTCACCCGAAAAAACTAATACTTGAATAATAATTAATGAAACCGTTATTTAACAATTTTACTGAATCACATTACTTAATCAAGGTGCCTAGATTATTTTAAAACCTTCTTTAAGTGAGATTACTAATCCATTTGGTCATATTACTAATCCTAATCATAAAATCACTATTCATAATTTAATATTCATCAAAAATCAAGTTGATCTTATTAGACTCTAAATTTCGTACTGAACATAATTGTAGAAGACCATTTTTCGAAAATCATTACACATTTTTAATTATTTAAGGTTTACACAACCATTTTTAAAATATCCTTTTTCTAAAATTCATCAAAAATATGCATACAATATTTATCCGGTCATTTGAAAATTCATAAACATCATCATAAGAAGAAATCCAAATTTTTTTTAAAAAAAAAAGATTACACAAGGCAATTATGGTCTCGTTACATAACCCCTTATAATACCAGCATAGGACCTAAGAGTAAGGTGTGCTAGGATGATAGAATTTTGGGGTGGCTCAGTCAACATTGCCCGAGTAGTAATTTCTATCAGTTTGAACTTCTCGCGAAGGCGATTCCGTTCTAGCTTCACATGATGAAGTTCGGCTTGGATTTGGTCCAGAGCAAAGCCCAATGGTGCTACCTCCTTCCCAATCTCTGTTAGATGGGCTTCGATCGGTCCAAGACTACTAGGTGAGGCCATCAAATCTTCTTTCTATAATAGTTAACCAAGATTACTTATATTTGGAGACAATAATCAAAACATTTTGTTCACGGTGGTCATATTGACCGATGGTCATATAACACTCAAAAACCAATGGTCTCATTTTATTTATAATCATGTTTATCAAATAAAACATTTTTTTTAGTATAAAAAATAACACATGAAATTAGGAAACAAGATTTATTCAAAATTTCGGGTCGTTACATCCATTACCTTATAATTTCTTTTGGATAAACAATATTTGAACTCATGTATAATGGTTTTAAAGATGTTATTCACTTATAATAGAACCATATTAGCATTTATAATTTCATATAAATTTTTTTATAATATCTAATCACCCATTAAATAATAATAGTTCAATATTTTAATTTTTTTTGTTTAATTTCCTTGTTTTATCATTTAAAATGTTCCATGAATATTTTTGTTACTATGCATATTTTATAGTTCCATAATCTTAATAATAATAATCATGACATAACTATCATATTTTTTTATCGTCGTGTTCATCTCAAGAGGGTGGGAATTGAGTATGCAATAAAAGTTTCTATATAAAATGTGTTTACATTAAATCCCTTAATTTATTTAATAACATCATAGTTAACATAAATAAAAGACCGATATATACTCTGATCTTTTAAAAGATTTAGGAAATATTGAATATGTCTTAGTGAAAAAAATTATGAAAATTACATAAAATTTTGAAATATATTTACATTATGAAATAAATATATATACACTAATACATGAAATCTATCAAAGTATTGTTTTTTCTGTTGAGAATATATTCAGTTTAAAATAAACAAACAAAACAACACAAAAAATACACACATCGAAAATGAATAAAAGAAGTTCAATATCATTTTGAGACATAATCCTACCTACTTAGAATGAAATAACTTCCAAGAATATTATATAATATAATTTAATATCCACCACTTGAATCAGGTTTAAAATAATAATGATATCCATCCCATATGGGGACATCATCTAGATATTTAGTGGGAATAAAGAAAAATAGGCTTTATAGGACGTCTTCCACAACATCAGTGGAAAAAATATGTGAAGGGAATTTAAGAAGATATCATATATCATCAAGTTAATGTGTAGAAGACATTGTGTGTGTGTTAAATAAAGACTAAAACATAAAATTCTAATAATATAAATAAAATAAAAATACGAAGAACATAAATGATGTAACGAAAGTTTGATTATTTTTAGGATAAGATATGAAGATCGTGACTCCTTCAGTGTAGCTTGAGCTGATTCTTGAGCCATGTTTGCGAAATAAATTGTAGAAAAGATTGTCATAAACTATTTTATTTTTTGTAATATTCAGTCTATTATAGCCATATCAAGACTAGATGTAGTAAGTGAGCTCCAAAAATTTATCACTCTTCATGTTATGTAATTTATTCTTAGATCACATTGCATATTCATGTATATCTATCTATATATGCATGTGTCTATCTCAATCACTTGTTCTCTACCTTCTATGATGGATTCTACTTCATTATTTATGTATAATGGAAGAAAAAATAGTCATTAAAATCCCTTTATTTTCATAAATTATGTCTGACATGAACAGTAATGAATACCTACCAGTCAATTAAGGAAAACCATTAAAATAAGATTCATCAATAAATTCAATAATGTGTCTATTATTGATATTTAATTCAAAATAAAAAGGATGGTGGTGGTGAGTCTTTCTGAATGAAAAAATATCTGTTAGCAATGACTTGACATAGTAATGACAGAGGTTTGTATTGACTAAGGTTGGAAATAGGTAATCATAGTGATAGTTCTGTTAAAAAATCTATCAAACATTTATTCTAGAAGAAAATCATATTCAATTGTGACTCAAGTCTAATTGTATGTTGTATTGTCACTTATCCGTTTTTTTAGTTGGTGACTCAATTTTAATGGATGTAGTTTTTACTAGATTGTATAATTCTTGTCCAACGGTGATTAATCCTCTAACAGTAACTCAACCTTAATAGTGATTCTTTCTCATACAATTCATAATTTCTATGATGACGGTGACTCATATATGTCATTGGGTGTTTCCCATACAAAGCCATATTTTCACATTGATAGTGAGTTTTCTTCAATGGTCACTCATATATAGAGGTGACTCTATTCCACATATAGTCGAATTTCACCAATCTACTATATATTGTAAAATGATACCATAAAAAAACTCATCAAAATCATAATAAGAAACATTTTGTGACCATTTTAAAAAGGGTTCCAAAAAACCCAACATTTTGATGGTCAAAAATATTGGAGTTTAAAAAACCATGTAATAAATTAAAATGTTGATACACCGACTATCTAAAATAATTTTGATAGTAAAGAATATCATGTAAGATTACATGAAATTTTGTTTAAACTAAATAGTTGAAAATACTAAGGAATCTAATAATGAAATAAATAATGTTATCAAATGAATATTCTTATAAAATTAATGAATAAAATTCCATATATTTTCTCCCTCTTTTAGGATTATCAAATTCTGAGAATAAAATAGGAAATAGATAGAAATAGTATAAGATTAAAATATAATATCCATTGAATTCAAAGTGAATTATACCACAGAGGTACAAGAAAAATTTATAAAAAATATCCCCATTAAGGAAATAAGGTCCAAATGTATATGTTATTTAGTTTAAGATGAGGGATACAGATTTTTTTTCTCTTCCCTTTTCTTGAAGTAGAAGTTTCAGAAGGTGAGGCTGAGAGAAATCAATGTTTAGAAGAAGGAACATCAGTTATAGATGGAGTATCTCTAATGTTAATCTATCTATGGTGTCATATTGAATCCCTAGGAGTGAGACAAAATGGATGAAAATTGGTTGGGAAGGGTGAAGAAGTATCTCTAGTGATACCATGCTAGAATCACACTATAGCTAAGACTAAAGGGATTAAATGTGCTATAATGGTTATAACATCCTAATCCACCACAGTAATACTAGAAACATGTATAAATAGTATCATCAAATTTATATGTCCATAATTATGTTTCCTCTTCTCTTCATTTCTCTAAAAAAATATTTATTCTATTTCATAAAAATTATACACATAGGGGTCATGACCTTCAACTGGTTAACTTTCTCAATAAAGGGTTGATTTACTAGAGGGATCCTTATATTCTCTGATACATAGTTGAAAGGACAATCCAACTCATGCTTTGTATAGATCCATGAAATATAATACTTTATAGATTTTTTTGATGGTATCTCTATCAGCTTTCATGTCTTTTATGTTTTCTCTAACCTTCATTTGGAGATGATTATTATTTGGTCATATTTTTCTCAATGTTTCTTGAGGGGTGTTTGAAAAATAACCTTATGTATCCTGATTTTATTCTCTTACCACACAAAAAATAAACTCAACATCAATTATAGGTGAAGTAAAACTAAAATTGGATCGATCTAAATAAATATTCTCGACACTCTAAAGAAATGAATCCATAGAAGAAGCAAAGGTTTTATACATTCCTTATAAAATAGAATTCACTGACTTTAAATAACTAGAAAATATTCTATTTTCAATCTCTACTTCATCAATATGGTTTATCATGTTTAGTTGAATATGTCATACCACTAGATCAAAATAATAACTAGAATATTTTTCCCATAACTTAATGACATGTGGGGCCTGTTTTATTAATTAAATTCCTAAATCAAATAGAAAATTTCCCTAAATGATTCCATGTCACCTCTAGTGACAAAATCCACTAGTACAGAATTAGTAGAAAGAGATGACATGCATATATAGGAAACTGTATGATCATGTATATCAAAATAAATCATATTTAACTCCCATAAATAATTAATTTGATCTATTAGGTAACCCATTGATTCTACATCATAGTGACAAACATGCCTATCATCATCGATGTCTAGCTAGCCCATACCAAGTCTGACATACCATGGGTGTATATCCAATTTCTCAAAAATTGAGTCCATTAATCTGGTAGAAGGCTTTACGTAAGTCTTAACAAAATAATATCTAATAGTTGATGATAGAACACTGGTAGGTTCCAAAACCAATATCTCAAAATTTCTCAACATAACAACTAGTTTATCAAAAACAATATGCTCAACATCTATCAATTTAGAAGATGGAAATTTAACAACCACAACAACATTCATCTTCTCAAAAACTATATGTACATATGTTTTAGACATACTAAGATCATTTATAGTAGGATGACTATCAATACATAGATAATTATCCCACTAAATTGATGCTTTATTATCTTCTCTAGCAGAAATTTTAGCATCACCCAATATGATGATTTTCTCTTCTGATGTAGAGACAGATACATGTGGAGAAGAGATAATAACATGATGTATCATAGAATCTTCTACTATAATATAGCCACTAGTACCAGCACCATCATATCCTCTATCATCATCATCTCCATCTCTATGTCCATCAAAATCTCCATCTCCATATCCATCTCCCTATACATATTCATCGCATTCATAATCATTAAAACAATTTTTCTCTTCTTGTACCTCATTCTCAGAATTTTCATTTTACTCAAATGAATTAGAGTTTGTTTCTGACTAACTATTCACCAAAAACATCATTTTATTCCTCACTATGTTCTTTTAAGTGTACCTATCTTATAGAAAGATAAATACATGGACTATGTTCTCCATAGGTTATTACAGAAGAGTCTTGTGTCAGATATGGATCTCTCCCTTCATCCACAGGAAATTCATGTTCTTAATTTCCATTGAAAATAGATTCCTCCCCTGATATGAATAAAAAACTTAATCATCTGATTCAAAACCATGATCCACAAGGTTTCTCAACCAAGATGTATTTTTAACTAGGATAAAATCATCATAGAGTCATTCAATATCGTCAACCCACTACTTCTTCAATGGTTTCCAGTATATCTTCATCCTCTTGCAAATCACCCTAGTGATGTCGAAACGTATGCAATTTACAAATGAATCTTCTTAATCCCCAAATTAACACTTTTCATCTATCATAGCCAAATGGTAGTTAGGATAGATAATATTATAAGATCTACAGGAAGACTTACACATTTAAACTTTTGTATCATTATATATATATAATGATTTATCTTTTCAAAACAATTCATAAGACTAAATAGATAGAAAAATTATGAAATCTCATGTTAGTTAAATCACCTTTACTTGGGCATAACATTTTTTTGATAAATTTGAAAAGACAATAGCACCCACTATCATATTATATCGAAACTATAATCCTAAATACTCCATCTCTAGTCATTTAGGCTACAACATCTTCGTAGAAAACATTTTCCATGTTCTCTAGAATTGTTCCATGATCGAAATTTGCAACACCTTCGGGGAGAAAAATAAAAAACTAGCCCAATAACATGAGTAAAATACAACATTATGGAAAATAATTCTAGTTCATACCCAATCTGTGTTTTCTTCAAAAATAAACTATTTAAACTGGTAAAAATGATATACCAACCTATGCTAGAATTGAATTTGTAAAGAAGAGAAACATTCCATCTATAATTGTTCATGTGTAAAATTTATTACTAATCAATTGATCTATATTAGTCATTCAAAATGCACATTTTCTTATGTAATACAACCAAATTCGTAATCTCAGTATTCACAGGCTCAACCATAGAATGAATATACACCTCGTTCTACTTTTTTGTAGGATGTGACATGTCTCATAAAGATTTAGAAGCTCACTTCATTATTACCATGGAGATCAAAATTAAAGGTTCTGTTGAAGGATAATGAAGGATAAAATTTGGGGGAAAATAATGTATGAAGGCATATGATGAAGTTTGAGATATAAGTGAACATTGAAGTTAGAAAAAAGCACATTTATATCATCTGGGAATTTTTGGATTCCTAAAATTGAAATCAAAATTACAATTGAATGGAATTAGAAATTAAATAACCAAAATAACAAAATTAGATATAGTTGATGAAAAACGGATATTTATTGAAAATGGAGTGAGATTTCCAAATGTGGGAAAAACGAATGGTTGGTAAATCCAATAGTGGGTAAATCCAATGGTGAGTAAATCCAACTATGGGTTAATCCAAGAGTGGGTAAGTCCAATAGTGGGTAAATGCAAAAAATATAAATAGAATCCATGTGATGCATGCCAAATTATTATTTGATGTATTTAATCCTCTCATAATTCACAGTCGTAATGAAAATTTCTCTAAGATAAGGCTATATACAATATTTATTCAAGACTAATATCTATATTTTCAAAAAGATCTCTCAAAAAGTGATGTACTACTTTGATGTTCCATGTTCTTGGGTTAGAAATATGTATATTAGAAATATATATAGCACTGTATTATAAACATTTATAAGGAAAATACATAATTGATATACATATTCTAGTTATGTGAGTTTCATCCATAAAATGTGAGAATAGATGCTAATTGCAGCTATGTATTTATCTTTAGCATTAGACAATGCAACAAAACTATACTACATACTATACAAAGAAACCAGATACTTTCCTATATGGTGACATGTTTCAAAAGACATTTTTTATATAACATACTATAACCAAAAAACCGAATTCGAATAACTAAGTCAAATACTTATCCTCTGGGGTAAAATAGTCAATAAATGGTATGATATATGAGATATTTGAAAATTCATTTTATAGAAACTAATTAGGAAACTTTTTATATCTACTTGAAAATGAGGACACATACTGACACTTCACATAATAATAGATTGGATATCATTTAATTAGAGATGCATTCAAATCATACCTATGTAACTAGATTGATCTACTAATTTCCTAGATTTATCAAGATCCATCATACTAGTGATACTCATAAGAGTATCACTACTCTTAATGCTATCCAAATTGAAATGTTTCATATGATCATTAGTATATTTACAATGATTTTAAATATTTATTTCCCTAATTGAAAATTTATGAAAACCATGTATGAAATAATATTCACCACTTAAACTAATTTCAAATAAATATGGAATCATTTTGGAAAAATCAATAAATAAATAATTCATAGAAGATACAAAAATAATATCATCTACATAAATTAAAAAAAAGAAAGATATATACAAATTATTTCTATAAAAAGAGTATGATCAGTTATAATATTAGAAATTTTTTCATAAAATAATAATAGAGTTTAGCCTGTTATACCAAGATATAGATTTTTATTTTCAACTGTTTAAATCTATGGAGAACATATAAACGTAATTTTGGAAAAGAATATTTTGAAATCTATGGGTTGTTCAATAAAAAAATCATCAACTATAAAACATTTTATGAATTCTCATTTTAAATATATTTGTTTTTTTTTGAATATAAATGTGTTGCATGGGCATGAATAATTATAATGGATTCATGTCTGGATACAAGTGAAAATTCATCTTCAGTGTATATACCCAACTGTTAATTATAACCTTCTAAAACATATATATCATTTTTATTAATATAATTCTATATTCTTTAACCTCATTTCTAAACAGAAATTTATTATATTTATTTAATGTGTATTTGGGTCTAAAAACAAGTTTACATAATTTTTTTCATTCAAATTGCTTATGTAATTCCAGCATATCCATCACCCATGATTCATTATTAAAGGAATCATTGATGTTCTTAGGTACAAGATGTGAAAATAATGATATATGTTCATAACAGATTCTATGATAACCTATTATTTGTGTATCTATATTAATTTTTATAACAATAGCATCTAAAGGGAGGTATTTAATTGTACTAATAGCTCTTTTAGAAGAAGGGTTTGTCATCTCATAGTCTGATATAGCTTTAGGTTTTAGTTCTGGATGTTCCTTGAAATTAGGGTATTTTTTCAAACTTTTCCACAGAATCAAAAGGTTTGGAATTTATTTCTATAGTGGTCGAATTATACTCAATGTTTTATGATGATATCTTTGGGTCATGTGGATCTATCACATAAAATTTGGTATTAACAAACACTTCACCATTCATGGTCCTTTATATAATAACACTATATAATTTGCTAAAGGTTGAATAACCCACGAAAATTCCTTCATCACTTTTAGAAGAAAACATGTCAAGAATATCCTTACTATAATGAATAATGAATTTACAACCAAAAACTATAAAATAATTAACCATTGGACTACTAATATTCCAATGTCCATAAAGTTTTTTCATCATCATAGTTCTAATTAAAACTATTTTTAAATATAACTGGTTGTATTCACAACCTCTATACTAAAGTTCATAGGTAAATCATATTCATTATGAATAGTCTAAGCTATCACTTGATGTTTTGTATTTATTCATTCTACAGATCCATTCATATAACTAGACCTAGAAAGATATTAATTATTACTATATCAATTTTTTGGGGAAAATAATTCTATTTATTCATTTTCAAACTCATGAACATTATCACTCTTTTGTTCTAAATTCTATATCCACTTTTGTTCTCTATATATTTATCATACATGGTGAAATATGAATAAGCTTTAATTTTGTGAGATAAAAATAATACCCATGTATACTACGAAAATTCATCTACTATTATATAAAAATAATTCTTCCCATTTAGGAAAGAAAATATGGATGGTCTAAAGAAATCTATATGAACCAAATCAAGAGGTTGAAAAATTGAATTATTATTCTTCAATTTAAACTACATTTCATACTGTTTCACTATTGTATAGTGGTAAGATATTTTTTCTTTTAGGAATTCAAGAAAAGTTATATACATGAATAAACCATTCCTTATTATATTTTTATGTGATTGAATGTTTCATTTTACATATTTCCTATTCCAAATCCAAAAATCCCATTGAAAGTAACTTATGTAAAAAATATTTTACAAAATAAAAGAATCAAGATGGACATAATAAACATTCTCATTTGATAGAGCAGTAAACACGGAATTATTTATATTATAAAATATATTAGATTAATTTTTTATAAAATTTACATGAAAAACATCATCAAATACTTATTATATGATAAGAATGTTTAAATTTGAACCATCAATAGAAAGTACATTATAATTTGAAAATGAGTCAGTGTTACGAATTTGGCCAAGTCCAATGCTTTTTCATTTGTCATTGTCACCAAATGTGAGATGACTTCCATTGATTATTATGAGGAACCAAAAATGAGATTAGTCTCTTGTCATATGAGTGGAACAAACAATATCCAAGTACCATAAATTCCAATAGGATCATATCAAACAGATTTCCTATAAAAACATTTAATCAATATTTGAATTTGGTACGCATATTTCATGGGTCTAGATATGTTAGTGATTAGGGCCTTAGAAACTAATATTGTCATTATAAGTTTCATATTATAATATTAACAAATTTAAATAAAAATATTATTTGGTTTATTTGAAGAATTACTAACACATAGATTACATGAATAGACTTAGGAACAATTGTGCTCTAAACTACTATTCTCTAACTAGGATGGCATGTTATACCTATAATTTATATAGGATGTATTTTTTTCCATTAATTTAAGCCAGAGTATCTCTACCATTTATTTTATTTCAAAATATTTCATAATTTAATCAATTTAGAATTTCAGTTCAGGATTTTCTTTTAACCACTTAGAATTGTTATCTTTATCTACATCATGATAACACTTCACATTAATAAGATAAATAATGTTTTTTCCATAACATAATATTTTTCATTAAATTCATTGAAATTATCTTCAACAATATTACAATACTAAAACATTTGTTATTTAGGCATATGATAATCATTTCCATTTTTAGATTTATAAAAACTAATTACAGATGATACAATAGGTACCTTAAGAACATTTTTTAGCTAGAACATCTTGTCTCTATCATGATTCACTTCCCAATGAGTCATAGTCACTAGATCTACCCTCAATAGAAATCCATGATTCTTTAATTGATTTCATATATTATCTATAATTTTTATCATTATTATTTTTATATTTGAACTTTAGATAGTCTGCATTAATAATTCATTTTTCTTTCATTCATGAAAGGTAATATCATTGTAGTTTTTATATAAATTCCAATCCATTTTACATGTTCCTATACTGCCAAAAATTTAGTTATATTTAGGATTTATAAAGAATTTTTAATTCATGAAGCATTTCATAATATTCATGCCAGATCTTCCATTTACTCATTACTATCTCGTGGTGATTAGCCATCACTAGAACAAAGATCATGAATCCTTTCCATTTCAATCTGTTGGGATACACTTGTCTTGAATGGTAAATATTTTCTTTTCAGCTAATCAAATTTTTTATTTGTTGATTTTAATCTCTTACTTGTACATCATAAATTTACAAATCAACTTATTAATTGATAATTTGTTGATATCACATGATTTACTTATTGAAATAGATATTCTTCTCCTTGTCTCTTGAATTCATCTTAGCAGACTCATGATCTGGCCCTTGACTGACACTATATTCCCCTAGGAGCTCATTTTACTTACCATGTCATTAAACATGAGATATATATACGAAATTAACTCATTATGTTTCATATTAAAAGAATAATATTTAATGTTATATGTGTTCAATCTCATTTACTTAAAATTTTTAGTTCCCTTATATGAAATTATCGAATTATCCCAAATCTCATTGGATGTTTTACTTGAGTATATTCTATTGCATTCATCATCTCCTACAGAATAGTACATGAAATTCATATCATGGAAATTTTTATTATAATAAATATTATTTTAATGATTTTGAGTATCTCTTTCTATCATAGGTAACTCATAATTTTCCTCTATAGTAGACTAACTTTCAAAGCCCATACTCTCTATATAAATTTTCATCATGATTTTCCAGTGAGAATAAATATTTCCATTAAATTATTATGTTATATTAATAGAACATTCTTCTTTTCTATTATCCATTTAAAGAATTAAATTTATAAATGATATAAATCTATGGTCATTAAAACATCTAAATCATGGATGAAACAATTTTAAAAACTTTTGAAACAAAATTTTTTTGGAGTGAGTATCTCGGGAGGGGGTGGATTGACTATCCAATAAATGTTTTTATCTAAAATCAAATTAAATAAAATCCCCCAGTAAATTTAAGAACATATATATAACAAAAATATAATATCAGTATTCTTTAAATCTATTTAATGTATTTCATAAAGATTGATTTGGTCTTAGTTAAAACAATTAGAGAAACTAATTTATATTTTGATATTAATTTATTTATTATAAAAAATATATAAAAACTAATTGTAGTTAACAATCAATGCACTAGTATTTTTTTAGGTTAAAATTGATTCTGTGTAATTTTAACAAATAATAAACAAAAACACACACACTATAAATGAATACATGAGGTTCAGTCTCATGTTGATACATAATCATCTCCCCTTTGAATTCACCTACTACTAAGAATGTTATATAAATTAATCCATGATACACTACCTAGATCAGGTGGACAATATAAATTATATCTATGAAATTCATGGACCTCTTCCACCAAACCCAGAGTAATCAACAACTATAGGACACACAATACCTCTTATAAAAACACTAGAGGAAAACATATTTCAAGAGATTTTATGAAGATATCATGTATATTCTAGCTAAAGGTAAGGATTTAATTATTTTATTTGTAAAATATAGAATATAATACACACTTCTGGTAATGTAAATAATACAAGTATATTCATAAAACAAATGTTTTAAAGAAGGTATGTTCCTTGGTCTTGTAAGCTCTGAAGCTTGTGACACCTTGAGTGTATCGTGACCTGATTCTAGAGTTTAGTTTCAAAATTTCATTATAGAACATAGATTCATAAAAAATTTTTTCCCACAAGATCCATACATTCACATTCATGAGAAGATATGATGCATCAAGTGAGATCACAACAAGTGGAAATCTTCATGTTCTGCAATGTATTATCCACTTTATTTCCATGTTCGTCTATATCCTTTATGTAAAATTTTTTCTATCTCTATAATTTGTTCTATACCTATCAAGAGGGTGTTTTATTCATCTTTTAATATTAATATAAGAAAAGTGAGCCATTCGGATCCTCTGCTCCCCGTACTTCACAGGTGATATGAACATAAATGAATAACTTATAATCAATTAAGAATAGTCATTAAAATAATTTTCATCATTAAATTTGAGAATTTATAAATTAGAATTAATTAATTAAATATAAATTGAATTGTGTAATTGAATATTTTTTAATGATGATATTGCATCTAGAAGTTGAGTAAGCGATAACTAAGGCCCGTTGCAAATGAGACGTGTTGAAGGTCATCAGAGTAGTAGTTCCAATAAAACAATTTCCAATTTTTATCCATGATGAAAGTCATTTTTAATGGTGAATCAGGTATGATGGTGGGTATTCTAAACACATTGCTAATTTTTTTCCTGGAAATCACTCATTTCCGATAGTATATTTCTTCAACACTTGTCAAATTTGTGTTTCAGTAACGATTCATCCTCATGAGGTGAATAAACACCAATAGAAAGTCTTTCTAATAATTTTATATTTATCCATGATTATGATGAATCCTATATCATGGTGGTTATTTTACATAATTATCTATATTTTCACATTTATTGATAGTTTCCTTCATTGGCGAGTCATATCTGATGGTTACGCTTTTCCATTCTTTGTCAAATTTCATAATTCTACGGTATATTGTAAAATGCGATCATAAAAGATAAAAATCATTAATATCATTATAAGAATGATTATTTGATCATTAAAACAAGATTAAATATAATATTTCTACATTAGTTGTACTTCCAATAAAATTCATCAATTTATTTAAAAATGAATTATTTATCGAAAATGGAGATGATTGGTCGTACGTACACATTGTAACATTTTCATTTTACAAAAATCATTGGGGAAAGAATGCAAGTAATATTTTATCTTTTAATAATGATTATAATATCA